>JASVEL010007961.1:0-176895 GCA_032618575.1 Nicotiana noctiflora
GTGGAGGTAGAGGTGTTAGAGGTGGCGCTTAGACTCTAGAGGTGGAGGCCATCTAGCTGTAGATCATTCCAGAGATGTAGTCCAGGGTGGTGGGGCTCAACCCCGATGTTATACTCTTCCATCCAAGCCTGAGGCTAAGGCTTTCGATGAACTTATCACAGGTATTGTTCTGGTTTGTGGCAGAGATGCTTCCGTTTTATTTGATCCAGGGTCTACCTACTCCTATGTGTCATCTTATTTTATACCGTATCTGGTCATGCCTAGTGATTCCTTAAGTGTCCCTGTATATTTGTCTACGCTGGAGGGTGATTGTATTATGGTAGATCGAGTCCATCACTCTTGTATAGTTGTGATTAGGGGTCTTGATACTCGTGTAGATTTTTTGCTTCCGGACATGGTTGATTTTGATGTTATATTAGGAATGGACTGGTTATTACCTTACCACGTTATCTTGGACTGTCATGCCAAGACTATGACCCTAGCCTTACCGAGTTTACCTCGTTTAGAGTTAAAAGAGACTCATGGTCATTATACCTATAGTGTTATCTCTTATGTGAAGGCTCGGTGTATGGCCGAGAAGGGTGTTTGACCTATTTGGATTATGTTCGCGATTCTAGAGCTAAAGTCCATTCTATTGATTATGTGCACGTTGTTCGGGAGTTTCCTGAGGTATTTCCTTCAAACCTGTCGAGTATGCCACCCAATAGGGATATTAGTTTCTGCATTGATTTGGCTTCAGGCACTCAACCCATTTCTATTTTGTCGTATCGTATGGCCCTGCCTGAGTTGAAATAGTAAAAGGAGCAGTTGCAAGACTTGCTTGAAAAAGGTTTCATTAGACCCAGTGTTTCGCCTTGGGGTGCGCCGGTGTTGTTTGTCAAGAAAAAGGATGGATCGATGCGATGTGTATAGACTACCTGAACAACGTTACGATCAAGAATAAGTATCCACTGTCGAGAATTGATGATTTGTTTGATCAGCTTCAGGGTGCCAAGATATTTTCAAAAATTGACTTGAGATCTAGCTAACGTCAGTTAAGGATTAGGGAATCTGATGTCCCAAAAACAACTTTATGCACTCGGTACGGGCGTTATGAGTTCTTGGTGATGTCATTCGGGTTGACAAATGCCCCAACAACTTTTATGGATTTGATGAACCGAGTGTTCATGCATTATCTAGATTCGTTCGTGATAGTCTTAATTGATGATATGTAGATATATTCCCGCAGCCGGGAGGAGCATGAGCAGCACATTCAAATGGTTTTTCAGACTCTAAGGGATAGTCAGTTGTATGCTAAGTTTTCGAAGTGTGAGTTTTGGTTGACTTCAGTTGTATTTTTGGGTCATGTAGTACCAGCAGAGGGTATTCAAGTTGATTAGAAGAAGATTGAGGCAGTCAAGAACTTACCTAAACCAACATCTACTACAGTGATTCGAAGTTTCTTGGGGTTGGCAGGCTACTATCGTCAGTTTATGGAGAGTTTTTCATCTATCGTAGCCCCGATGACCAGGTTGACCCATAAGGGTGCCCAGTTCAAATAGTCGGACGAGTGTGAGGCGAGCTTTCAAAAGCTAAAGACATTTTTGACTATGTCACCGGTATTGGTTTTGCCCACGGGTTCAAGGCCATATACAGTTTATTGTGATGCATCTCATATTGGGCTTGTTGATGCAAGATGGCAAGGTCATTGCCTATGCTTTGCGGTAGTTGAAGATTCACGAGAAGAACTATCCAGTTTATGATTAGGAGTTAACAACTATTGTTCATGCATTAAAGATGTGGAGGCATTGTCTGTATGGCGTAATGTGCGAGGTGTTCACGGATCACAAGAGTCTGAAGTATTTGTTCAAGCAAAAGGAGTAGAATTTGAGGTAGAGAAGGTGGTTGGAGCTATTGAAGGACTATGATATCACCATCTTATATCATCCGGGAAAGGCCAATGTGGTGGCCGATGCCTTGAGTAGAAAGCCAGCCAGTATGGGCAACCTCGCTTATATTCTGATCGTTGAGAGACTGCTTGCTTTGGATGTTCAGGCTTTGGCCAATCAGTTCGTGAGGATGGATGTTTCTGAGCCCAGTCGTGCTTTAGCTTGCACGATCGCTCATTTTTTTTATTGGAGCGTATCCGTGATTGGTAGTATGATGATCCCCATTTTTGTGTCCTTAGAGACACGGTGTAACACATAGGTGAAAAACGGGTTACATTAGGTGATGATGGAGTTTTGAGATTGCATGGTCGAGTTTGTGTGCCTAATGTGGATGAACTTCGAGAGTTGATTTTAGAGGAGGCTCATATCTCCCGGTACTCTATTCACCAGGGCGTCGTGAAATGCATCAGGATTTGTGGCAACATTATTGGTGGCGGAGAATCAAGAAGGATATCATTGCATATGTGGCTTAGTGTTTGAATTCCCTCAAGTTAAGTATGAGCATGAGAGGCTTGGTGGTTTGTTCTATAAGATTGAGATTCCTGAATAGAAGTGGGAGCGGATCACTATCGACTTCGTTGTTGGACTCCCACGGACTCAGAGGAAGTTCGATACAGTGTGAGTTATTATTCATAGACTGACCAAGACAGTGCATTTCATTCCTGTGGCAGTCCCCTATTCTTCCGAGAGGTTAGTTGAGATCTATATCCGGGATATTGTTCATCTTTAGGGTATGCCCGTTTCTATTATTTCGGACCGAGGTACGCAGTTTACCTCACATTTCTGGAGAGTAGTTTGGCGAGAGTTGGGCACATGGTTTGAGTTGAGCACATCATTTCATCCTCAAACGGATAGGCAGTCCGAGCGAACTATTTAGATTTTGGAGGATATGATCTGAGCTTGTGTCATAGACTTTGGAGGCTCGCGGGATTAGTTTTTGCCTTTAGCAGAGTTTGCCTACAACAACAACTACCAGTCGAGTATTTAGATGGCTCCTTATGAGGCTTTATATGGTAGGCAGTGTTGGTCTCCGGTTGGATGGTTTGAGCTGGGGGAGGCTCGGTTGTTGGGTACGAATCTAGTTCAGGATGCCTTGAACAAGTTAAGGATTATTTAGGATAGGTTTCGTACAACTTAGTCTAGGCAAAAGAGCTATGTCGACTGCAAGGTTCGAGACTTGGATTTCATGGTCGGAGAACAGGTATTGCTTCGAGTATCGCCTATGAAGGGCGTGATGAGATTTGCGAAGAAGGGCAAGCTTAGCCCTAGATTCATTGGCCCGTTTGAGATCCTTGATCGAGTGGGATATATGGCTTATAGACTTGCATTGCTGCCTAGCTTATCAGCCGTGCATCTAGTGTTTCATGTGTCCATGCTTCGAAAATATCACGGCGATCCATCCCATGTGTTAGATTTCAGCATTGTCTAGTTGGACAAAGGCATGTCTTACGAGGAGGAGCCGGTAGCCATTCCAGACCGGCAGGTTCGCCAGTTGAGGTCGAAGAGTTTTCCTTATGTTCATGTTCAGTGGAGAGGTCAGCTTGCTGAGGCATCAACCTGGGAGGCCGAGTCCGATATGCGGAGTAGTTATCCCCATCTTTTCCCCGACTCAGGTACTTCCTTCTTATGTCCGTTCGAGGACGAACAATTGTTTTAGAGATATGATGACCCAAAAGGTCATCACTTGTTTTAAAATAAATTTTGCGTTTTGAGGCCTAAAAAACCTCTTTCAACTTCACCTCGATTTGCATGCGGAGTCCGGGCGCTTAGCCGGAAAGCTATTATGTGAAAAATCCGTGAAAATGTTAGATTTTTGACTTAAAATACATTTAAGTTGACTTCGGTCAATATTTTAGGTAAACGGACCCGGATCCGTGATCTAACGGCCTCGGAGGGTCCGTGAAAAAATATGGGACCTGGGCATATGCCCGAAAACAAATTCCGAGAAATGAATTTTTTAAAAGAAATTATATTTTGAAAAATTTAAAAGTTTTTGAAAGTTAAATTTTATGAGGAACCTGTGGTATCGGGCCCGTATCTTGGTTCTGGAGCCCGGTACATATTCGATATAGTATTTGTGTCATATCTATAATGTTTGGGAAGAAACGGGTTTCATTTGACATGATTCGGATCTTAAAAGCAAAATTTGATGTTTTAAGAAGTTTTGAAATATTTCATTGATTTTGAGGTTTAATTCGATGTTTTAAATAAATTTTCCTAAAATCCTAACCCTTTTATATATGAAATGGTTAGTCCGGGGGAGGGGGGTAGTGGAAATTTTTGATGTATTGGTGTGCCCATAGACAGTTATAGCGCTTTTTGTTTTGTTTTGCGATATACGTATAGCGCGTAAATACGCCATGCTGTATCTGCCAGTCAAATTGTTAGTATATATAGCGCAAAAATACGATGCGCTATACCTTAACGGCAAAAGTTACCGTTAAGGTAAAACACGACGTATTATCGCATTATATATAGAAAGGTAATTTTTTTTACACTTATTTACGTACTTTTGAGTCCAAAAAAATCACAATTGGATTTCGGACTCTACCAAACTGCCCTTTATTGTAACACTTCATATTATACTATTTTGGGGATCCTATATGCACCACTTTTATAGTTAGAGAACTATTAGCGTATTTTATAGTTAGAGAACTATTAGCACCTCAGTATACTTTATGGATCATTTGGAATATAGGTTAAACCTTAAGGGACCGTTCTAGACTTTTTTCTCGACGATCACAACACCAGTAAAGAAATGTATAAAATAAAATAAAAAAATAAATATAAAACACACGAGCTCCATAGAACATGTACGATAACTGAGTCCGGGATTTTTAAGATTAGGTTCTCTGACTCCTCAGCTCCCCTCTCTCTCTCTCTCTCTCTCTCTCTCTCTCTCACACACACACACACACACTCACTCTCCCTCCCTCGTGTACTACACTCAGCATTGCGGCTAGGGTTTCACCAAATATCTTTTTCAGAAATTATCTTAGGGTTTCTGTCTGTTCCTTACAACTGATATATGATAATGGATATACGGATGAATTAATTATTTCCGAGGGAGTTTAGACTTATAAAAAACTAAAGGTTTTTTTGTAATTGTTGCTTGAAAATGGCGGATTTGAACCCATTTGATTTGCTGGGTGATGATGACAACGATGACCCATCTAAGCTGATTGCTATTCAGCAGCAAAAAGTTGATACCGCTAAGAAACCCTCTGCTCCGGCGGCGGCGGCTAAGAAGCAGCCGGCTAAGCTCCCCACTAAGCCTCCTCCCCCGGCTCAGGCTGGTGAGCGTCATCTCAGTTTATTATGTTCTCATATTTTGTATATTAACTAAAAGTAGAAAAAAGTATTAGTATTTCGATCATGTTTAGTGTATTGAGTTAAGCAGATATTCCATATTGTGCAGCTAGCGTGATTAACTTTTTGGATGTTGATTTCAACGTCTAATCTATTAATATGACACCAACTTGGTGTATTTCTTATGCATTACTAACATTGATTTATCAAAACGGAAGTAGTCATGATGTGCAAAGACCTTTAAATATAACAGTCTATACGTGTGACACCATAGTGATTAGAAGTGCTAAAAGGGACTAGGTTTATTTTAAATCGTACGAGGAATTGTCTAGAAGAAACTCCTTTCTCTCAGGATGGATGGTGGGCTCAACTAAGAGTATGAGAGAATCGAAGCAAAGTACTCTTGCAGATGATACCAGCTATTTAAGATTCATGCTTAGTTGCAGTTTTTGTTTACACCTACATTAGGTCAAGGTACGGATAATTGTGATAGAATCCCTAATTTTCCTTCAATTACTTAGCAGTATCGGCATGCCATTGGGTTGAATACAGTGGAATATATAGAGGATTCATATCATACACCCCAACTATTTTGGGGCTGAGGTATTGACCCTAAAGAAAAAGAACTAGTTTGAGAATGAGGCATAGCTTATTGATACAAGAAAGAAAATATAATGAGTTAAATACTCCAAATTTTAAGAGGGAATCATAAGATTTTGATTTGGACCTTTATATTTTGAAGGATTGGCTGTTCTGTCCTATTTCCAGTGTCACTTCAAAAGAATGATAAATATTCCCATTCCTGCTGTTATTGATGCCTCTTGGTCTTGAAATTTCAGTTGTTCATCATATATACATTCTTTCTTATATTCCACACAAGATGTCTGACAGTGACCAGTTCTATGTTATTCTATTTTCTTATTCTCATAAATTTTGCTAGTGGGTCCACTTGAATAATGATATGGATGAATTACTTTTTGTTTATGTCTTTTGTTGTAGTCATTGCACTTATGGTTCTTTTCCTCTTTTTACTTTTGCAAGTATTCAGAATTTACTTATTGCTTCTCTGTCTCAACTGTGTAGTCAGGGAGGCAAAAACAGAGGTTGGACGTGGAGGAGGTAGAGGTGGTGGACGTGGTTACAGCCGTGGTCGTGGTGGAGGCGGGTTTAATAGGGAAGCATCCAGCAACGAGAATTTTTCTCGAAACAGAGAATTTTCTGGTGGTATAGCTGCACCTGAAGGCGTGGAAGGAGGAAGACCCTATGAAAGACGTGGCGGTTATGGTGGACCCCATGCTTTTGGTGGTGGTCGACGAGGCGGTTTTAGTAATGGAGAATTTTCTGAGGGAGACCGGCCTCGTAGGATATTTGAGCGCCGTAGTGGTACTGGCCACGGGTAGATACATCTTTCTTGTCTGTGTTACCAGCACTTTTTGTTGCTGTATTTGTAAAGCTTTCTTACTTATCTTTCACTATACGAGCAGAGGTGAGATAAAGCGTGAAGGAGCTGGCCAAGGAAATTGGGGAACTCAAGCAGATGAAGTTACTCAGTGAGTTTTTCCTTCCTATATAGTCCTAAACAGACTAGTTTGAAGCACATTCTATCTATTGATTATGGTGTTGATTTGTCTGTGTTGTGTATTACAGGATGACTGATGTAGTTGCTAATGAAGGCGAGAAAAATCTGAATGTGGAGAAACCCTCCACAGATGTAGAAGCAGGAGATGACAAGAAGGAAAACCCAGCAGCTGAAGCTGAGGACAAGGAGCCTGAAAATAAGGTGAACCTTTTGTATCATACTCAACCAGTGTTGTCAAATGCGTGCTTAAAGCGCGCTTAAGCCCTGAAGCGAGGCTTGGAACATGTTGATCGCTTTGCCTTGTTTTGCGGGCACTTCAGTGTCACATCAAGGCTCTAAGTCATACTTTTCCTTGCCAGTGAGTGATCCTGAAAAGGCAACATTAAACAATTGATATTTCACTTATTGTAATTTTTTTTTCGATTTTTTTGTCCATATATTTGTTATTCATGCTTATAATTATTGGTCTTGAACTACATATACATATTTTTACTCTTTCTCAAAACTTTTTTCATTAGAGCCTTCGCTCTATTTTTGCTTTACGCTTAAAGCCCCAACGGGGTTTTTTGCGCATTTCACCTTTGATAACATTGTACTCAACACAGTATTGGTAGGACCTTGACGTTCCATGTGTTGCTGCCTTGTTTGTTGAGACATGTCCTGCTCTGCTCTAGAAACAGATGCTTAAGAGAGCTTGAGCAGTCGGAATTTAACACCTTCCTTTTGATGGCTTTGTGCTCAATTGGAGTATGCTAAATCAATTGGATGTTTAGTGTACGCTAGGGGTGTTCGTATAAACCCGAAAAACCGAACCAAACCGGAAACCAAATCAAACCGACCAAAAAAATCGATACTTTTTGGTTTGGTTTGGAATTTTAAAAATCGATCAAATTTGGTTTGGTTTTGCTTTTAATCAGAAAAATCGAACCAAACCGACTATAGGAGTAGCTATTTCAAATTTATTATTACACCTATATATATGTATATTGTTACACGAAGTTTCAAAAAATTTATGGTAAATGTTAATAATTTGCACTTTTATTATAGTTCTTTACCTTCGCATTCTAGTTTGATTGTTAGTTTTCTTTTGTTTAGTGTAAGAATCGATTTCGTGTTAAAAATAACATATTTTTAATTGAGTCCTTAAATTATTCATAACTATTTGATTCAATTATCATCAATATATCTTGGTAAATAATAGATTTCTCAAAGGGCAATTGATTTGATAGTGTTACATTGGAAATGTGGTCGCCGGAATATGTGTTTGCTAGTGTATGTCTTATATTTAAGAAAAAATCGACAAATAACCGAAAAAACAAAAAAAACCGACATAAACCGAATCGAGAAAAACCGACTTAATTGGTTTGGTTTAGTTCTAATGTTTGAAAAATCAACTTGGTATGTTTTTTTTTTTTTGGAAAAATCGATTCAAACCGAACCTTGAACACCCCTAGTGTACGCTATGACATGCACTTCACCAACATTGCTGATGCAGTTGCTCTTTAATAGTTTAATTAAAAGAAGGTTTCTGAATTGACATGGTTTTTGCTTCATATGTTGTTTCACTTAATTATTTTATCTATATATTGTTGTTTGTTTTGTTAATATAAAAAGTTATAATGCTCATCTGTGTTATTAGTTATTTTTTCTGCAATACTGTATATATTAAATTCTTTTCCCTTTGAACATACATGCCTTCACTGCAGAGTACATGTTTTAGTTGCACTTCACTCAAATCTTAATAAGATTTAAGCGCTTTTTTATGTATTTCGCTTTTGACAACTTTTGACAACATTGGCCGTAAAGGTAGAAGCAGAGGTTTCATCAGTAGTAGAAGCTTTCCAGGTGTTGTGCTAGCTGTGGTAGAACGAGTACTTAATATATGGTGGAGTTGCAGGTGATAGTTAATAGGTGTTACATGTGAATGTAACTCATGTTCCTTGAATGAATAGGAGATGACCCTTGAAGAGTACGAGAAGTTGCTAGAAGAAAAGCGGCAGGCTTTGCAGGCACTTAAAACTGAGGAAAGGAAGGTCGACACCAAAGAATTTGAATCCATGCAACAGCTTTCAAAGAAATCCAGTGACGATATCTTCATCAAATTGGTGAAATTCTTGATACATTATGTCCTCTACTCATGCTTGATGCTAGTTATCTATAAAGCATCTCTTGAAATACTTCTATGCCACGATTTTAGGGCCCCAAGGATAAGAGAAGAGAGTCTGCCGAGAAGGAAGAGAAGGCAAAGAAGGTACTTATTTGGCATATGTGTTCTTTCCTGACAGTTGTTTAACCAGCAAATGCTTTTCTTACACTGCTCAATAGTGATTTACCAAGCTTTATGAGCAATGTGTCCAGTCTGTTGCAATTGTGTATGAACGATGCTTCCAATCTGTTCTAGTTGTTATTCTTGCTATACACCACAGCAGTTATTTCTACTTTTCTGGATGTTGTTGCATGTGTGTCGATGAAAATGGTATCATGTAACAACATTGTTGTAGGGAATATTTAAGTTGTATTTCTTCTACAGTCGGGCCTTGGTTTCTTTCAGATTTTCTGTTAATATGTTTTAGACTTGCCAACATATAGTAATTATTATAGTACCATGCTACAATTTTTACAATAAAATTCCATTGCTCACTCTTATACATGTGCATGGACAGGCTGGAGTTGATTGGGATGAGAGGTGTCAAATCAGCAGAAATGAGAATCATCTAATCTTTTTTTCCCTTTTTCCCTGGCTTTAGGCAGTCAGCATTAATGAGTTTCTGACGCCTGCTGAGGGTGAGAGGTATCATGCACCTGGTGGTCGAGGTCGAGGAGGTCGTGGCCGTGGTTCTAGAGGTTACGGTGGAGGTTACAGTGGAGCCAACACTACGAGCAATGTGGAAGCCCCTCCCATTGAAGATCGGGGTCACTTCCCTACATTGGGTGGCAAGTGATGCTTTGTTAGTGCTTTTCTCCCACGTCCAAGAGGCAAATTGACTGAAAAATAATGGAGTGAAAGGGTCAATGTTTCTGATGGCCTTCAATGTAAATTTCTTACCCTCAAGCCATATCCTCTGTAGTTGTTTTCGGTGTTACTTTTCTGATATATTCGGTTATATGAAGCACATTAATTTATGCCTGAGCTTTTTCTCCGCAGTTCCGTTATATTTTGTATCGCATCCTCATTGACAAAAGATAGCAGGTTACTCGTGTTCTGATTAGGGTCAAAACACCTTCACAATTTACAGTCATAAAAGTTTAATAGCCGTGACACTAATGAGTTAACCGTGGGGAGACGGTTGGTGCAAATCCGTGGTGAGGTTATTTAACTTTTCATGTTTTGTCCATCTTATTTTTTTTTAAAATCTAATCACCCTGGCCTTCACCTCCTGTTGTGTTGTAGGGTTTGGCGTGACCCTTTTTGTTTATTAGAATCAATAAAAGATTACAATAAGGAGGGGCCCTTATCTGTATTCGAAACTGACCAAAGCTGTGATAGCACCAAAGAGTTTACAAGTTCATCCTCTCAATGAATCTCAGGAAATGTTAAAAAAGGGAATTTTTCACTTGTCCTTTTCATCTAATGAAGTGTTCACGCTATTTCCTTTACAAGGTCCAATGTTCTTACACTTAATGAACCGGCTCTGCCGGTCTTCCATCATTCTGCGACACTACTTTGGCAAAAAGATTGTGTACTATGGCTCAATAGAAGCAACAAAGTGAAGAGAGAGAGCGTGAACACCTTCATTATGAGAAGCAACTTGACTAACTATTTTGGCTCTTTAATTTCTTCTTATGCATAACTAGAACAATTTAGAGCGTGTACTCCTATAACATAGTAAAAATAAAAGGTGTTCCTGTAAAGCGGTACAAGGTACTTGTATGCTCTCTATCCCTATATGCATAGATTGCTAAATTGTCGCTAGAGAGCAAAACAAATTAGCTTAGGCGCTAACACGCTGCTTTTATACTGTTGAACTATGAGAAGTATATTTAGACATATATATTGAGAAGAGGATCATGCCGACCGAGCAGACCGTTGAGCTTAGAACATTTTTGTGGCAGGCGAAGTGCTGTCCCTTTGGGCACATCCGAACGTTTGAGAGCGTATTCATCTTCACCAGTATATCTTTCTGTTGAACTATGAGAAGTATATTTAGATATATTGTCAAGCTGAATCAGGGCTAAGTGTCAAAGTTCAACAATCATTATGTTCACAATTTGTACGCTTCAATTAAAAAATCTTTTTAATCAAGAAATAAGAATATATATCTAGCTGTAAGGATTTAGCAGGACAAGTCCACAAGGGTAAACATTGATGGTGATTAGTGAGATTACAGTAGAGATGTCATGGATGAGCCAACAAGCAAATAGCGGACATTCTCTTGTAGTCAAGGACTCAAGATGAGCAGCAGCCACTATTCTGAGCAACAGGCTGTCCACGAATATTTACAGTTGGAGGCTTGGCAGCATTTGCGGCTGGTTGGCTTGCCATACTGCAGTCAGGAGAGCAAAAGAGAATGAAATAATGGAAATTGAGAGAAGCAACACATATGCCAGCTCATATCATAAATGTAAATGAAAAGATCATTTGGAGGACATATTATACAAGGGATGAGGTCAAAACCAAACAAGTTGCTATATCTTTCATTTAGATTTTTTCTTCTTGCTTGTGTAAATGTGATATTGCACGAAGTGATCCATGGCCATGTTTAAATCCATTTTAAGGCATCAAATAGGATCCTAACTGCAAGATGATTACATTTACCATCTGAAATATCTCTCAAATTCTGTACCAACCATAATGTCATAAAAGGAAGTGGCAAAAATATATAAGTATCCATCTCCCAGAAAATAGAAGTAATTGAGTCTTATCAAAAATCAGGTCGCAACTTGGGAAGGCTATACAAGAAACCTTTGATTAGCACTATTTAAAGAGGATACACTTTTACCTATTCTTGATAGCAGAAGTCATAGCCATGAAAGCCTGTTCTACGTTACTAGCATCTTTCGCACTGGTCTCCAACAATGGAATACCAATTTCATCAGCAAAGGCCTAAGAATAAATTTAAGTCGATCAGTTTGTTTTCCAATTTAAGGACAAAGGATGATTAAATATCTGCAAGAAGATGATTCACCTTAGCCGTTTCATACGAGACAACTCTATTAGCTGCAAGGTCAGATTTGTTCCCAACAAGAATCTTGTTAACATTTGGGGTAGCATAACGATCAATTTCATTCAACCACTGCTTCACATTATTGAAGCTCTCCTGATCCGTCACATCATAGACAATCTACCATAGAGGCCATCCAAAGAAAATGTCAAAAGGTACAGAAAGCAGATGGCATTAGACACTACAGATAACCAGTTGCTATTCACATTTTCTTAAGAAAAGTAAGGCAACTACTCACTATTATGCCATGAGCTCCACGATAGTAGCTGCTAGTGATAGTCCTAAAACGCTCTTGTCCAGCAGTATCCCACTAAACAGTGTCAAAACAGAAAACACCAATATCTTGATTTCATGAAAAGTTCACAGCACATCGAATATCTGTAACATGAAAGGCCTGAAGCAGAAGTGCGGGTAAAGTCTTACAATCTGAAGCTTAATGGTCTTCCCATCTTGCTCCACTGTCCGGATTTTCTACATGAGAATATTTGAACAGTTGGTAAGATCAGTAATAACACAAAAGTAAGGGCGCTCTGGCTGAAAAAGATCACAGAAGATTCCAACTGTATGTAAAATTGAGTAGCTCATAAACAATGAAAGTATCTTACAAAATCAACTCCAATTGTGCTTATGTAGCTCTCCTGATATGTGTCATCCTGATGGTAAAAAGCGATAAAATAGTCAGCCAACATTTTCAGAATAAACTTTTTAACCACATTGAACTATAATCTGATAAACTTTTCAGCAGGGTGAGTGTCTCCGAGTTCAAGATCAAGAATCTCTAACAATGAAAGGGACACAACCAGTAATAAGTTCATAATTAATCATCCAGATGATTACAGTGTGAAAAATAAACTTCGCGTAAAAGAAGAGTCTCAAATATCATGGCAGATGTAGTTTTTATGAGTAGGTGATTCAAAATTTCATAAAAAGCAATTGAACAACTCCACCAGGCTCAGTAGACTAGCTGGAAAATTCAGGACTATTCAGGAAAAATTATTCATTCCAAGTGGAGAATGGAACTGAAAAATGAAGACATGGAGAATACATGGCCGATACTCCATAAATTCTCCATTTGTTTAGTCAATCAGGAATTTAGTAAGTACGTTCAGTCAGGTAAAAGCAGACTAGAAAAAAGTCAGTATAGACAATTCCAAGATTTGAAAACTTACAGCAAATCTTAAAAGGAGACATGACTTCCCTACACCAGAATCACCAATAAGCAGAAGTTTGAACAGGTAGTCACTGCCAGAAAGCACAACCAAAATAATTATAATATACACCCATTAGCTGGCAGATGTTAAAAGTTGTATACTTAAGCACTACCTGGAATGGAAAAGCTAAATCACTAATAGAAACAAGCCCTAACATCAATATGAGAGAAGTTTGTTATCTTGCTATATATGCGTAATTTAGCAACATCTACTGGTCACTTTGGGATTAATTTGATACTCCTACTTGATTTGGCTATAAAAATATGGAAGGGCAGAAGTTCTACATTTACGTATCATTCCCTAGATGTTCAAACTTACTATACTTTTTAGTAAATATTATTTCACATATTTATCAACACACCAAGACAAAGTAGTTTTTACATTATAGAAACGATCATGCACTGTTGGATGATGCAGTCTAGGTATGGTTAGATTGATACGTACAATAGAATTTGAGGAAGAGATTGTCTAAGGATTGTACCCTATTTGATAGGCTAAAGAGACAAACATGAGATAATTGACCTACCATATTCTATCATCTACAATCAAACATAGCCTACAAGTTCCAACACATATTATGTTTGGAGTAACTATTTCGCATCTTCTTGATGCCATTATTGAAGTCAATTACTTCATAAAAAAGACAGATTATGTTTGGATGCTCTTTTCTAGGTTGCACTTGATATGATTTAATACTACATCAGGAACACATAATCCAAGTTATCTAGAACATCTCTACACCCAAGTAAGGCCAACAAATAACAACCTAATTACTAAAAAAAATTGACTTACGTGGTTACTAGTTGGACCTTATGCAAGCATGTGAAAGAAATATTACACCAAGGAATTTCAAACGATCTCAGATAACCATGAAACCAATGTTGTCAATGACAAAAAATAGGAAGTGCCAAGTGCCTACAGGAATTTAACAGCAAACCACAACTGAAGTGCGCACTTTATGAAGTAAGGCGCATATGAAAAAAAGGTATATGCAAGGCAAGAAAAAAAAATAGTAGCAGTAAATGTTAATCAAGAACACAAACTGCAATTATATGGACTTACTGAAAAAGCTGCAATTGAGTGAAATGTATGAAGCAAAAACCTTCTTCATCAAGTTCAAAAACCATTTAAAATCTCTAATTTAAATATAAAAGATACAGCTTTGAGTTTCGAATTTAACTGGTGACTAGTCTTTTTCATACTTTTAAAATTCTAATATACCATTTCCTGAAAATAACTTCTATTTTTTGGACCGATTGAAAAGAAATAAGTAATTAAGCTTAAAGTTGACTTTAATATTCTCAAACGACGTTCGATTGTTGATTTTAATGAATTCGGGATTATAGGTGAAATCTACAACTGCGATAAACATTAAAGATGTTTTGACAAAATCCACAATTAAACGAATAAATATTGAAAAGAAAAGAACTAGAAAAGGAAATTGAATGATTGAAACTAATATGAAGAGAGAGTTCAATCCGTCACCAAAAATATAGCATAATAAGAAAAGGAATATGCCGACGGAACTTACTATTCTGGATTCATGGCGATTAAAATCAGACGGAAGTCGCCGGAATATTGAGAGATCTACCGGCGAGAATTGGACGGAATCTGATTCTTCGCGGCAGAATTCAGATGCAAAAACGTTGAAAGAGGCTGTGGGAGAGAGAAACAGAACCTGCAATGAAGACACGTAAAAGGAAAAACTGACAAAAATGGTCCTTTATGTTTGGGAAGGTCTAAAGTAGTCCATTAAATATACATTTAAATAGTTTTAGTTCTTTAAATTTATCAAAACTGAGCCATTTTGGCCTCTATTAAATATTGGGAAACTTACACAAATGTCCCAAATAAATCTTAACTTACAATCTCTAGCCATTAGTAATAGACTTACCAAAACTAGCCAACAAAAATTGAAAAACAAAATAATAGGGTTCTTTCTCTCAAAGAATCACATGCAAAAATTATCTTCCATATTTTTAAGCGTGATTAGCAATATTAGATATAAGAACGAAAGGAAATTTCATGGACGGGGTAGCAAATAAGGCGATAAAATACAAAAATTTATACAATATTCTAAAAATCTAAACGAAAAGGAACTTTTTCAATGGGTATAGTTGAGATTCATTGAAAATATATAGATAAGTCAATCTACAAAATTTGAGGAAGATTGGAGGTGATTTGGACTAGTTTTGTATCGAAATTCGTAATTAAATCGAGTTCAAAAAGTTTTCTTTGACACATGTATCACACATGTATATATGAATATACATGTGATACACAATTGATACAAATATAATACATATGTGATACATGAATGATACACAGTGTGATACACATACCATTTTTTTCATGTTCAGCTTTTACTTTGTATATTTAAATCAAACCACCTCAAAACTTCACCAAATCATCCCAAGACTGAGATTCAAGCTCCTTAAGTTGTGCCTAATCTATTCTAATAACACCCATTCAAAATAAAGTAAAATTTTGATATTCTTTTTGCTACAAATAGCTATTTGGCTAATATTAGTAATATTTTATCAATGCGGGCAAAAATTTTATGAAATATTTAAATAATTCTACATAGTAATAGATGAAAGCAAGAAAGATGAGAGGGGGTCATAGGTTAACGATTAATATGGATCACTTCAATGCAATACCCAGCAATCACTCCTCAAAAGAGGGGTTTCACGTGATATTAGCGCATCGGTCATTATCTCTATATTCTACCATTCCCACCCCGTAAAGGTTATGGAGTTGGTCACGAATGTTTATTGCATGCTATTATTCGTCCCGTCCTATAAGTCCTGGAGGGTATTCAGGACCACTACTCCTACAAGGTAAGAACTAGGCTGAACCTTAAGGTTTAAAGGATACAATGCTAAGAGACATACATAACAAATAGGACCACACATAAGGGATTACACAAAGATAAATAAAATCTCACGGATCACTCCACAAGTGAGCATGTAATTAGCACGTCTCAAACATGTAATGTCTCAAAGATGGGAGTTCAAAAAAAAGGAATGCTAAAATTAAAACAATAAGTTTCAAGAGGGCAAATTAGCAATGAAAGCAGAAAGTTCAGTTAAGACTGAGCGAGTGGTAGAATGCTCGATTTTCAGAAATACAACTAAGGACAACAATAAGATTTAGAAGTATACAACAATTTAGAGTTTAGTAAAATAAAGATAAAAAATTGTTAAAAACATGGTATTTGAAAATAGAATATTGACATTGAAGATTCAGTAACTTAACGAGACGTAGGGCAAGTGTTCAAAATAGCATAATTCTGGGAAGAGAGAGGTAACCCAATGGTTTGAAAATATTATAGAACAAGCATCAGAAAATCAGTGAGAGCGATCAAATGCACAATTTCGAGATTTGTTTACAGATAGGGCGAGAGTTTTAGTAAAACAGAGTGAACTCCATAGAGGCAAAGCAAAAACCAGAGTTTGGAACGTTTAAGGAGACTAATTAGTCCTAAGTCGGCAAAACATAATTAATCAATTCTTATTAGGCCTAAAGTTTGCCTAGGCGTCGTATGTATTGCCTAATTGTCTAAAAGGGTAAACATGCATATTAATTTTCGGTTTTAAAAGGGATACGCATACATTTAACCATACTTGTATTATTAGATTAAGCATGCTAATGAGGCGTTTAACAATTGTAACTCAGACAAGTATAAAATCCGAAATAACAGGATGTCTAGTGCACATAGAAGTTCCTAAAAAATGATCTCTAAATGTTAATGAGGATGCAACAATAGCCTTATAACAATTATTTGCTTGTTATTAACTGATCAGGGTTACAGAATGAGTATGACATGCTGAAAGTAAATAACCTAAAGCAGGATCTCTAATGTATGAGATGCATGTCCTATGCAGGTTATCTATTGCACAAATAAGTAAATAAATCATATAAGCATGTTTGCTACCCATTACTTAAACTAAGCATGCATAAGCCCCATTTCACTATAACCCCAATCATTCACTTACAAGTTATTACAAACCATTCACATTACAGTAATAAAAAGAAAAATAAAAAGTTATTCTATAGGGAGCTTTCAATCAGGCCCAATCTTCCAACCTCACTCCTTCCGAGTTTCACAGCCTTGACATGGTGAGGGTGCGGCAAATATCCCTAGGGCCCCATTGGGTCCCTGGACAATACCAACACCTAAACACTTAGCAGAATGTGAGACATATATAGTGTGGATTTACCAGCCTTGTGTGTTAATGTTTAGTGAGTATTCAGAGGTACCCAAAATAATGCTCACACGAAGGTGGTATAACCTATTCGCTAAAAGTAATGTGCAATGCAAGAAGAAGAGGAAAGCTGACAGTTTAAGGAGTTTACAAAAAAAGTTGGAGAGTTGCACACAAGGATAATGGGCAAATGGGACAAATTGATCACATAAATATCACTAAGGGATATAGAGACTTAAGCAAACTTACTAAGTATGAGTACACAAAATCAAAGGCATTTAAAGAGACCTTGAAATAGTCGAATTTAGACACAAAAGTAAATAGTAACAACATATAGTCATAACAGGTAAGATTAGGAACAAACAATATTCATGAGCATGCAAGTATAAACATGCAAACCAGAAATCAATCACATGTTGCACAACAGAAGCATACGTAGAAAACAATTAGGAATAGAACGCACTCAAGTAGTAACAACAACATTGCTTTGGAACATGGAATTTAATCAGGACATATCAGCAACAAGAGAGCACAATAGAATGCAAGAGCCAAGTATAAACACAATATTAGCCTTAGCTTTTCAGCTGGCTAATGACAGTCAGGAGCAGGGAGCAACAATAAAACAAGAGAGAAAAGGAGAGAAATAGCACAAGAGAGAATGCAGTATGTATTACTATGTGTATTTGTGATACGCAATGTGTTCGTGAGTGTCATGCAAAAGAGAATAGGGGTACTTATAGTACTAAATACGAGTAAACAAACAAGGTAGCAATCCATAATTAAGGAACTGAGTATCAATCATAATCAAATCAGCATATGAACTCCCTTTTATTAAGGAATCAAAGTCAAATGGTAATAAGGAGTTATTTTTAAAAGAAAAGAAATCACAAACCATGGTATGATCACATAAGGAAACATAATAGTATAAGGTATATAATAAAAACTATGTGTATGATATTTATTAGGAAAATATGTGAGGCAAATAACTCAACATATTTGTTCACACATATAAGGCACAATACCACTTTAATTTTGGAAAATAGTTTTCAAAAATAATGAACGAGATTGAAAACCTAGGAGATCAATATTAATTGGGGAAAGTATCCCATAAATTAAGGAAGCAATCCGAAATCAGTACCAAACTATAAGGAGAATACACAAAATCATAATTTTAAGGCAAGTATCACAGTCTTAAAGAGGGCTTGTAAGAATCAGTATAAATCACCATGTAATCCGTCAGAGAAACATTAAGCGGAGAATACAGAATGGTAGGGGAATGAAACACAAGCAATAAAATTAAAGCAAAGAGCACGAAACTCGGAGAAGAACCTAGAAGAACACACAAACAAGAAAATAATACAAGCAAACATATAAAGCTAGGGTTTCATTAGACTTAAGCAAAATGTTTAGAAATAGTACTGAGAATCACGAATTAGTACTCAAAATAAAAAAAATAAAGTGTTTTCTAAAGGGGGTTAAGAAACCCTAGTTTCAAAAGGGAACAAAAATGTTTAAAACTTGAATAATCGTAAAGATCGAGTAGAGAAAAATGCAAAATATAAAGGTGTAAGTTAAAAATCATTAAAAAAATACAGAGATTTAAGAGGTTTGGGTCGAAATTAGGATTTCATAAGAAACCAGAGAGATTAGTGAGAGAAACCTGGCTGTGAAACTCAAGAATAATGGTGTTTATAGCACCATCGAACCAAAATCCATCGGAGAAAGGCCGGAAACAAACCCATGTAAAGCTTCAGTGATCGTCTTGTATGGTGGAGACTGATTAGGTCTCAGGGATGGAGGGAACCAGTGATATGAGGCCTCAAGGTAGCTGGTGTTCGAAAGAGGCGAGGTTGGAGGTGGTCGGAGAGATGACGAAGGCCATCGGAAAAGAAGAACAGAAGGTTCTACAGAGAAAAAGGAGAGGAAGAGACAGATATATATATATATATATATATAGAGAGAGAGAGAGAGAGAAAGAGAGAGAGAGAGATCGGTCTCGAAGAATGAGGGGTCGGGAGGGTAGGGGTTAAGTGAGAGTTTAATTAAGGAAAAATAATCTAGACCATTGATCTTATTTGATCAACGACTCAGATTAATTTGGAGCTGGGCCGAATTAGATTAGAGATTGGGTTGGGGAGAATTTAGTTGGGTCTTGGGTTAATTGGGTCTAATTAAATCTAATGGGGTGATATTAAATTGAGGCTAAAATTACAATTGTTAGCGGAAACGTAAAAGAAAGAACACAAGATTTAACGTGGTTCGGATCAAAATAATCCTACGTCCACCAGAGAACAATTGCCTTACTATTATTTACAAAAGAATGGGAGATTTCCCAATTACACTTAAGAGAATTTCTCTCTTAACTCTCTACTCACAACAATATATTGTATTGTTTTTGGGATGGTTTCTACAAATGAAAGAGTGCATCTATTTATAGGGGTAAGGACCTCCTCTTGATGTCATTGGTGACATCAAACTACCTCCTCTTGATGTCATGGGTGACATCAAAGGAGGAAGCTTCCTCCTAGCATTCATGCCAAATCTTTCCACCAACTCTTCCAATTGCATGCCATTGTTGACTAAATCTAAACCAACATTTTCAGCATGCCATTGTTGACTAAAACATAAACCAATATTTTCAATCTCCACCTCGGTTTGCGTTTTGAGTGTGCGTGTGAACAACTCTGGCCAAAACTTCTAAGCTTACTGGGCAATTCCGTTGTAAGAAACAAGAAGAATCAAACCATGGTTGAACATACCACTTCCGCCTAACACCTGTTCTCTTCGGAGTTGCATCAATTGATGCACACCCCCGCCAAGTCTTTGCAGTGTGCAAACTTAGCGAGCGAGACTATCTTGGTTAACATATCTGCAGCATTATCGTCCGTGATAACCTTCACGACCTTGATAGTTCCCTCTTCAACAACATCTCGAAGGAAATGAAATCTGACATCAATGTGTTTAGTGCGCTCATGAAATCTTTGATTTTTCATTAGATGAATAGCACTCTGACTATCACATCTAAGAGTTGATTCTAGCTGAACCAAACTCAATTCCGCCACTAAACCTTTTAACCAGATAGCTTCCTTCACCGCCTCCGCTGCTGCCATGTATTCTGCTTCTGTCGTAGACAAAGCGACAATCGACTGCAGAGTCGACTTCCAACTAACGGCACTGCCAACGAGGGTAAAGATGTATCCAGTAGTGGACCTTCTTCGGTCAAGATCTCCCGCATAGTCAGAATCCACATAACCAAGAATTGAAATACCTCCACCACTTTTTCGAAAAGTCAGACCAACACTAGAAGCTCCTTTGAGATATCTCAATATCCACTTGACAGCTTCCCAATGCCTCTTTCCTGGGCTGGACATGTATATACTTACCGCACTTACAGATTGAGCAATATCTGAACGTGTGCATACCATAGCATACATAATGCTACCAACTGCACTGGCATAAGGAATCTTTGACATATGCTCCACCTCATCCTCGGACTGAGGCATTAGTAACTCTGAAAGTTTAAAATGAGGAGCTAATGGTGTACTTACAGGCTTGCACGTCTGCATATTGAATCTCTCGATAATCCTTTCAATATACGTCTTTTGAGAAAGATGTACAACACCGTCTTCTCTTGAAATCTCCATACCAAGGATTTCTTTGCAACTCCTAAATCCTTCATGTCAAATTCCTTACTCAATAGTTTCTTCAAAGCATTTATCTCTGTAATGTTGTTAGCAAGCAATAAGCATATCATCAACATACAACAATAAATAAATCATTGAGTTACCGGACATCTTCTTGTGATACACACAGCTATCAAATGCACTCCTTGAGAATTCATGTGTAGTCATGAATGCATCAAACCTTTTGTACCACTGTCTTGGGGATTGCTTCAAACCATACAAAGACTTCTTTAGTTGGCATACATGATTTTCTTTTCCTTCGGCTAGGAAACCTTCAGGCTGATCCATATAGATTGTCTCTTCTAGATCACCGTGTAAGAAAGCAGTTTTGACATCAAGCCTGTTGAAGCTCCAAGTCAAATTGTGCAACCAATGCTAGTAGAACGCGAATTGAGCTATGCTTCACGACTGGAGAGAAAATTTTATTGTAGTCAATTCCCTCCTTCTGACTGAAACCTTTTGCAACCAATATCGCCTTAAACCTAGCATCTTCCACTTCAGGAATTCCCTCTTTCTTTCTACAGATCCACTTGCATCCAACTGTCCTCTTCCCCTTTTGTCTTTTCACTAAGGCCCATGTCTGATTCTTGTGAAGTGACTGCATCTCTTCTGTCATGGCTAACCGCCATTGTGCAACATCCTTGCAAGAAGTTGCTTTAATTTACGAGGATGGCTCCAGATCCTTAATCTCTTCTTCTGCAGCTACGAACGCATATGCAATCAAGTTTGCTTGATTTATTAGGTGTTCCGGTTCTCGTGTCTGCCTCTTCTCCCTCCCCTTCACAATTGTGTATGGTTCATTGACAACAAGTTCTTCAAGATCTACATCTTCCGACTCATCTTTAACCCTGAGTCTCTTGATCCTTTTCCCTGGCAAGCACCACCGGAGGCTCCACCTGCTCGTTGTTCTTGTTTCCTGAAAACTCCACGGAAACTTTATGGGGATCAAGTATAGAGGATTCATCAAAGGTGACATCTCTACTAACTATAAATATGAGTAAAGATAAACACCAAAGTTTGTACCCTTTTACTCCATTCACATACCCTACGAATATGGCCTTCTTAGCCCTTGGTTCAAGCTTTCCTTCATTAACGTGATAATAAGCTGGACACCCAAATACTCGTAAGTATGAATAGTTAGAGGGTTCACCTGACCATACCTCATTCGGAGTCTTAAAGTCAATCGCCGATGCTGGAGATCGATTGACAATATGAGCAGCAGTGTGAACTGCTTCAACCCAAAATACTTTGGACATTTTGGCTTGTATGAGCATACAACGAGCCTTTTCAAGAAGAGTTCTGTTCATTCTCTCGGCAACTCCATTCTGCTATGGGGTATGCCTGACAGTCCTATGTCTTGAGATCCCATGAACCTTGCATAATTCATTAAACTCTTCATTGCAAAACTCCAAGCCATTGTCTGTACGAAGATACTTGATTTTTCGCTCCATTTGATTTTCAACCAAAACCTTCCACTCTTTAAATGCTTCAAAAGCATCACTTTTTGCCTTCAAAAAATACACCCAAACCTTTCGTGAGAAATCATCAATAAAAGTGAGAAGATACCTCTTTCCGCCCTTCGATGGAAGTTTAGAGGGACCCCATAAATCTGAATGGATGTAGTCTAGCACTCCTCTTGTCTTGTGTGTGCCAGTGCTGAAGCTGACCTTCTTCTGCTTCCCTAGAACACAGTGCTCACAGAAGTCAAGTGTGCTGATCTTCTCACCTTCCAAAAGGTTACGGTTGCTCAGCATCTCCAGTCCACGTGCGCTCATATGACCTAGTCTCATGTGCCATAATCTTGCCTTGTCATCATTAGATAACTGCACTGTAGATGCATTTGCAGAGCCAACAATGGTGCTTCCGGTCAATGCGTAAAGGCCGTTCTCCAGCTTGCCTTTCAACATGACTAAAGAACCTTTAGTCACCTTCATAGTTCTTGCTTCGCTCATGTACCTGTAGCCTTGTTCATCCAGAGTACCCAAGGAGATCAAATTCTTCTTCAAATCAGGAACATGACGGACATGTGTAATAGTCCTCACGACTCCATCATGGCAGCGAACTCGAACCGAGCCAATGCCAACTATTGCACAAGTTGCATTATTGCCCATTACTAGGGTTCCTCCACTTTTCTCATAGCTGCTAAACCAGTCTTTTCGGAATGTCATATGCAGAGTACAAGCAGAGTCTAACACCCATTTGTTTCCATAATTACTATTATTACACGATGTTGTTAGTACATAATCATTATCAAAATCATGTACCTGTTCAACCGTAGATGCACTCGCTTTTTCTTTGGACTTTGACATTGGGCAATCTCGTTCGAAGTGCCCCTTCTTGCCACAACCCCAACACTCTGTATTCTTCTTGTTCACACGAGACTTTGATTTGTACTTTGATTTGCTCTTTCCTTGTTGGCTAGTCCGGCCTCTCACAAAGAGCCCACTTGCCTGGTCATCTCTGTCTCCTTCGATGTGTCTACGCACATCACTAGAGTTAAGTGCTTGCCGCACTTGCTCAAGCTTGATAGGCTCCTTGCTATACATAATTGAATTCTCAATATCACGATATCCTGAAGTCAATGAAAATAGCAAAGCACATGTAAGCGTCTCCTCATCCCTTTTAATTCCTGCAATCTGTAAGTCCATGACAAGTTTATTGAACGCATCTAAATGATCTTGTAATGGAGTACCTGACCCCATCTTAAATGTGTGAAGACGCTGTTGTAACAACATCCTTGTTGTCACTGATCGGTCTTGGTATAGCCCTTCTAGCTTTTCCCATAACTGTTTGGCCGTCTCTTCGGTACCCGTACTCACTTCACAAAGCACGTTAGGTGCAAGGGATAGTTGGATTGCACTCAATGCATCCCCTTCAATCTTCTCCATGTCGGGAGCTAATATATCCTTAGGATACTTTCCGTCAATAGCATGGATTGAACCTTCCCTCCGTAGTAACGCCATCATCTGGATCTTCCAGATGTTGAAGTTGTTGCGTCCATTGAATCTATCAATTTCAAACTTCATGGAACTCATCTTTGCTTGTTCTTCCTCCTTGGATCGTTAAAGAATCCTGTCGCTCTGATACCAATTGTTAGCGGAAACGTAAAAGAAAGAACACAAGATTTAGCGTGGTTCGGATCAAAATAATCCTACGTCCACTAGAGAACAACTGCCTTACTATTATTTACAAAAGAAGGGGAGATTTCCCAATTACACTTAAGAGAATTTCTCTCTTAACTCTCTACCCACAACAATATATTGTATTGTTTTTGGGATGATTTCTACAAATGAAAGAGTGCATCTATTTATAGGGGTAAGGACCTCCTCTTGATGTCATTGGTGACATCAAACTACCCCTCTTGATGTCATGGGTGACATCAAAGGAGGAAGCTTCCTCCTAGCATTCATGCCAACTCTTTCCACCAACTCTTTCAATTGCATGCATTTCATTGAGAGGAATCAACAAAGAAAAGAAAAACGGGTCAACAACATCATGCCATTGTTGACTAAATCTAAACCAACATTTTCAACATGCCATTGTTGACTAAAACATAAACCAACATTTTCAACAATAATAATGGGCTATGTGTTAAAGAACCAGTTTCCCCCTTTTATTTTATATAAAATAGTTAAAATAATCTTAAAAACAAATTAAAACTACTAAACTAATAAATAATGTATATATATTAATCTAAATGTACTGGAAATGATTTTATAATTGTAAAATACTATTAATCATAAAATAGGTTATGATTGTAATTATATGCGATTTAGCTTAAAAATATCAAATAAATTATAAAATATGCAGAAATCACCTTAATTATATTTTAGTGTAAATATGAGAATGAAAATAAATTATTCATCAATAATGATAATTTGAAAATAATTATTTGATTTTGTACTGCTAAAATAGATAATAAATTACTTTTAAATTTTTTTAAAAATTAGAAAAAATACCAAAACTCTTGGGCGTGCTTATATATGCATACACACACTATTTTGAGAATATTTTGAGTATTGAAAATACATAGAAAAAAATAGGGTATCAACAAGTATTTATCTCACTTAAATTTGATGATATTAACCTAAAAAGTTAGAAATATTTTCCTCACTTGGCTTGCCCGACAATGGGGTTGGGAGCCTTCATGACCTATTATGAAAATGGGTCGTGACAAGCTTACACACGCACCTCGACTAATATTAAGTACTTCTTAAAGGTCAATTAGAACACAAGGGCATGACTTTAATGTATCGCTGATTATAATCTCAAATAAACTTAGCTAATCAAAATAAAACCAAGACCAAATAATTATACTTCCTCATCGCAACAATTACGAAAAATCGTTAACGTCGAAAAGTTATATTGCAGGGATATGCTGACGTGTCCTGTAACCTAGCACTCAAAATATTTCTAGAAACTTTTAACGAATATTTCCAAAAAAATTCTAATGATTCGAACGAGTTTCATTGCAGTTCTATAAAAAAATCAAATCATCAAACTTTCTCTGTTACTAGTAACTTTTTTCCCATTTGTTGTTCGAAAATCGCCATCAGTATTGACTATCAGGAAGAAACAGATCATTTCTAACCACTGAACTAAAACAAAATTACAAGAAGTATCAAATTATACTTCCATAGATAGAATTAGTACCTCTATTTGGAGGAGAGAGAATTTTCCGTGAAGAAATTGTAGTTAGGAAGTGGGGCATCTTTTATTTAGTTGAACTTTTTATTCGGGTCGGATTAGTTTAGGGGTGGGTTAGTCCGTCTTTCTAATAGATTAGATATTTTAATGTCGATCAATAAAAAGTTATCACGTAGAATTTAAATAATAATTATTTTTAATTTAGCATTGACCTAACGGTCAAATGGGATAAATGAACCAAAAAAATGGATGGAGATGTATTTTTAGCCCAATAAATGAATGAAGGGTATTTTTAAACCCTTTTCAATAATTTAGGGACATTTTAAACCATTTTCCGTACATTTTATAAAGATGGATCTACTCTTCATCAATGCCTACAAAATAACTAAAGGCAGTAGAATTGATGAGGTCCATTCACTTTTAATAAGAGATCTTGTATTTGAGCCTTAACAATGAAAATACTTTTGGTAGAGAACACTTTCTTCCTTTAAATGAGTCATATACATGAATTATTCGGACCAGTTACCAAATGATTATACAAAAGGGAAAAAAAAGAAAGATAATTGATAATGAAAAGAAAAAAGGTAAAAGAGAACAAATTAGAATATCAAAACAAGGACTCTCATGATATATATTCGAAGGCAACAAATAAAAAAAATAGTCAAAAATGCGTACATTTTTTTCCTTCTAAACTCATGATCTATCCATTATTTCTGGAACTGGGATCTCTGTAATACTTTCTAAAGATGGTTTCCACTTAGAATCTCTTCTTTCTCTTCTTCTTTTTATTTCTTCCAAAAAATCCTCTAAATTTTTCTCTTCTTTGAGTTTCAACCGAAGAAATAACATTTCTAGCTCTTCTTTATTCAAAACTATCTTTATTCTCGTACTATTATTTCCTTTTTTCTCCATTTCTTTTTCGGCCTTGAGAATTTCACTTGTTTTTCCGTCTGTTTCTACTTCTTGATGAGTACTTTCCTCTATTTCTTCCCTTTGTAAACATGCTTCCATGCAATTTCCCATTATATTGAAAACACTAATAATAAATCGTTCTTTCTTCTAAGAAATGGATTTTTTTATATAGTAATTTGCTGTTTCTGAGGGAAAAGAACAGCCAAACCAATAATTTTTGGTGTGTGAGAGAGAGAAAAGATTAGAGAGAAAATTGTCAAGTGTTAACGATAGTGCATGTGATGGTGATTTGACTTTTTATAGAGAAAGAATAAACACGTATTGAATAAAATATTGTATTAGTTAATTAAAACGAGGGACTTTGCTTTTTTGTTATAATCATCTAATAATTCGTTTTGCATTTAACCTATTTAAGAAAAAAATATTTTTATCAAGGATCGTTTCATTCTCAAATCTCGAATATTAAACTCTACAGTTAAAAGTTTGAGGAATACCATTTATCCGATCGCATCTTATCGTAATTGAAATTTTGCGTACTCCCTCCTTGCTTATTTTATTTTTGGTCCGTTCAAAAAAAAATTGAATCATTTTTAAATTTAAAAATAATTTAGATTAAATTTATAATTCTATCAGTAATGAAAAGCTTTTATAACCATACAAATACTTTGAGCCGCTTTTTAAATGATTTAGGACCATAAATTTCAAATATTTTAATTTTTTTAGTAAACTTGCTATTCCCCAAGGAAAAAAAAACTCGTTATTCTCAACTGCCACGCGTCCTTCCAGGTCATGCTAGAGCTAAGACGTACCGTGTTGCACCACCTTCATATCGTCAAAGATTTAAAAGCTTGTCCTATTAAAGTTGTAAATTTGAATAGTTATGAACTTTTCAAATAATTTGAAAATTGAAACGCCCCAAATTAAAATAAAAAGAGTGTTATATCAAACAAAATGTAAAGACTATATTTTTCTATCTATATAATGTATTAGTGCAGTTTGAAGTGATCAATTTATGCCTTTGACTAATATTTACTCGTAAACGTTTGATCTGTAAATATTTTCTGTATTTATTAAACACATAAAAATAAGTTTTAAAAAAAATTCTTATATAAATAGTCGATCAAACTCATATTTATTTTTTTAATCATATATACATAAATAGTATATATATATTTTATATAAATATATTATATATTTATTGATTAATTTTATATAAAACTTATTGGACGGATGGTTATTTAAGTCAATTATTCATTACTTTATAATATTTTAATTAGCTCCCAAATATTAATTAGCTGCGGAAAGGGGTTGGGGTAGAGATCAGAGAGTAGGCAGGGATATAAATGTCGGTATTGAGTTTCATGGAAAGAGAATACTACGTAGTTGCTATTCTAACATGTCAGATTTGTCCGACTTAATATTTTTATATTTGTTGAATATTCTTTTCAAGTTGCTAGCTAGCTAGAATTGCATTAGTACTAATATTTGATTTTGTCCTACTTCGTACTTTTATCTTTTTCTTTCTTGAATATTCCTTTCCAGTAGCTAGCTAGCTGTAAATTGTACTACTACCGTCATCCAAGCTTTTTTTTTTGGCCAAAATAAACTATTTGTATTAAAATTATGATGGCATAATACAAGGAGCTAAGGTTAAAGGATGTACCGCACAAGACTAGCCTTCTAGAATAGACGAATTACGGGACGATCTCGTAGAGGATCGTTACAAAAAGTGGGGGAGGAGTTGGAGCTAGAAATATCTAATTCCCTTGGATGATTTGTACAAAATGATATGCCAGGTTGATGCAAGACATAGTCAGTAGTAGGTACTATGTTTCTAATAAAAATCATTCCTAACCGATCTTCTTCCAAAGCCATTAGTACAGTAGATAGTGATATTGTGTAAGTAAGGAAGTCTTCGGAGCTGTCCATGTTGCATCCAAAATTTATGAGTATATCAGCCACCCTATTTTGCTCCATGTAAGTATGTTGTATGATGGGATTATCCAACTGTCGCAGAAGATACCTGCAATCCATAAGTAGCTTAGTAAATAAAGGATGAGAATTGTGTTGTATGAGAGAGAGTACTGCATGAGAGTCTATGTCAATTTCCAGTGGTTTAATTCCATGAAGAAAGGCGATTTTAAGTCCATGCAGGAGTCCAAGAAGCTCAGTATGGATACTGGAAGACGTGAAACATGAGCCCGTATAGCCGATGTTCCATGAACCTTGTGAGTCTCTGATTACTCCACCAAAGCCCCCGCGATGTGATTGCAATTTCGCAGCTCCATTACAGTTTAATTTATAAAAATTTGTTGGAGAAGTGTGTCATTTAATGTGCATAGGAATGCATCAGGGAGGTCGATTATGTGCTAAGGCAACGTAATAATATTCAGCGACCCTGTGAAGGACAAATGTCGAGGTTAGGGGTGTTTTGTGAGATCGATAAAGGAGGCATTTCAGATATGCCAAAGGCAGAAAGGTATGACGATGGAGTTTGGGATGTTGAGTGTAGTTTGTGTCGGAGAGTGATTTATAAAGCGTTGTAACCAAAGTGTGAGTGAAGAGGATTGGTAATTCATTGTATAGAGGTGGGTGTGCATGAAAAGTTCTGTGCAGAGACGAAGGGCATCAGTGCATTAGAAAAACAAGTGAGATAGTTTTAGGGCAGGCTGCATAAATGGTGCATGTGTCATTTGGAATCAGTCACATTTACTGTAGTATGCATTGGTGGATAGTCTATTACGATAATAAATTCATAGGAAGTGTTGTATATTGGGGGGGGGGAGGCGATAGTTTCCATAGCCATCAATTTAAAGGAAGTTTCAATAGACGGAGCTAGGGAGAAGTGAAAGGTAAAAAGATTTGGTGGTAAACTTCATGTGAGTTGTAAGGGACCAAATGAACGAGTCGTTGGGTTGAGTAAATGAGGGTATATATTGTGTGTGGATACATTTGGTGCTGTTGTTAGGTAATTCGAAAGGTAGATTTGAGAAGTACCGGTGGTGTAAAGAGAGGTAGTTACTTACTTTGGTAGAAAGTGATGGTAGTGGGAGAGGGCCTGATATGAGATATCGAAGTGGTGTATTTGCTGCGAGCCAGGAGTCCATCAAAAAATTAATACGTTGACGTCCACTATGATCCGTTGAAGCCCGTTTTGACATAGTAGCCAACAGTAGTTAGATTTTTCTAGATAAATGAAGTATGTGAACGGGGAGGTACGCCCAAAGGTAGATATTTGGACAGTAGCGTATGTGCCCAAAGGATAAAAGATTTTGCAGAAGTCGTCAAGCTTGACTAGCGAAGAGTGAGTTATTTTTTAGGTGCAGCGACTGTATTCCCAAGCCACCCTGAGTTTTAGGGATGGTTACCTTACTCCATTTCTGGAGGTGTATTTTTTTATATTTTAATGGTTCCCTTAGGGAAGTTGTGTTAGTAATGTTCTAATTTCTTAACCACAAATTTTGATACTTGTATATATTGCATGGGATGATCAAGCATGCTATTAAGGATAGAATTAATTAATGTAGTGTGACCCGCATTTGTCAGAAATTTGCTCTTCCTGCCCGTCGGGCGGGATTTAAAATTGTCTATGAAGAATTGAAAATCCCATTGAGAGGGGTGTGCTGAGAAGATATAAAATCCTAGATATTTTTCAAAAGTAGTGCCATCATACATGTTGAAGAGAGTTAATATAAAATCCTTATCACACTGCCTACAATTTTTGGAAAAGAATATTTTTGGATTTTTCGACGTTGATTCTTTGATCCGACGCAATGTTAAATTCATTGAGGATATCAATAATGGTGTGGCAACTCTTTGTTGTTATTGTAGCAGTAAGAATCATATTATATACAAAAAACAAATGTGAGATGGTTGAGCCATTTTGAACGATTTGAATAGGTTTCCAGAGTTGATAGTCAAGGGCCATGTCAATTTTTTGAGTGAGTAGTTCCATACATAATATAAATAAATAGGGGGAGAGAGGGTTACCTTGCCTTATTCCTTTGGAGGGGCAGGAAAAGAACGTAGAAGTACCATTGATTAAACTAGAAATAGAGGACGTGGTAACACATAACATAATAAGCTTTTTGAGATATGGGTAGTAAAGTGCTTGATGAATAAAGGACTATTCTAGTCTATCAAAAGCTTTTTCGAGATCAAGTTTAAGAAGTATGTGGCATATCCTACCAATTTTCCGTTTAAAGTGGAAGATGATTTCTTAGACAATAATCGCATTGTCCACTGCACGACGATTTTGTTGAAAGCTAGATTGCATGGGGCTTATAATATTAACTAAAAAAGGCTTAATACGTTGGACTATAATTTTAATAAAGATTTTATAGATAGTGAAGCATAACCCAATGGGTCTATATTGAGTGACAGAGAAGACATGTACCTTGGGAATAAGACAAAGGTATGTTTTATTAATATCGGCAGTAAGTGTAAAGTCAATAAAATGCAAAGAGTTTTCACTTTTGGACAAATATCATCCCAGAAATGTTGGTAGAACTTGGTGTGCAAGCCATCGGGACTCGGGTCTTTGAATGGTTTGGAAGATTTCATCGTAAAAAGGATTTCTTTGTCAGTTAAAGGTTGCACTAGATCTACATATTGATTTGGTATAAGACAAGTATGATAGTTACTTGAAAGACTCAAGGAGGAGAGTGTCAGGTCAGTTGTGAAAAGACCTTCATAATAATGAAAAACAGTAGAGCGAATTTGGTGTGCATCAAAGTACCAGTTTTCAGTACTATCTTTTAAGGCAGATATGCGATTACGCCTATGACGTTGGAGGGTAGAAAGGTGGAAAATTTTTATATTAGCATAACCATCTTATAACCAATGGATGTAGGATTTGAGTTTCCAGAATTCTTCTTCTTGCCGTAGAATATTATTGTAATTATGTAAGAGATTTGTTTCGAGGTTTTGTAGAAATCAACTAGTGGGGTAGTTCGGAGAGGATTGAATACCATCCAAATGAGCTAACAAGTGTTTTTCTTATAAAAAAATATTACCAAAATAGTTCTATTCCATTCGGTATTTTTTCTTATAAAAAATATTACCAAAAGTATGTAATTCTATAACATTCACTTAATCTTTTGTTAAAGAGTTAATAGTTTCTAATGAGTTTGTCGGACGATGGCAACTATGATGAAGAATATGGGTAAAGTCAGTGTGAGAGGTCCAGATAATTTCAAAATTGTTTATTTGTTGATGGGTGCGGGGAGTGGAAAGTGAGAAGTAAAGGATTTACGGTTTGAATGCGTGCGGGGCAAGTGGCAATCAAAAGTTTCAGGAAATAGAGTTATCCAATCATAAGTAGCAAGTATTCTGTCAAGTCTCTCAAATATATTGCTACCACAGTGACACTTATTTGTCCATATTGTTAGGACCCGGTGGCACTAAACACTTCTTCACAGCGGGAAAAATAAATGATCAACAAAAAATAAATGACACAAAGAATTTAACGTGGTTCACCTAAAACGTTTAGGCTACGTCCACAAACCCGGCACCAACTTCCACTAAAACTTTTAGTAGGCTTACAAAGAGAGACTTCTCCAATAGTTTGGAGGTACAACAATTTCCGAGCTCTACCCAAAATAGTGGCGCACACAAAAGTGTTTCCCGAAAATACCCGACTAGTATTTTACTCACTATTTTGTCACTCCCCCTTTAGAAAAAACTTCCTAAAGAAAAACAAACTCTCTCTTTCTCTCTAACTCTTATACTTGAGTTATTGAATGTTTTTGGTGTGTTTAAAACAATGAGATGAGGGGGTATTTATAGTTTTGAGATAGGGACCAAAAGTGCTAATCTCACCTATCAAGAAGGATCAATTTGCAATATTCCCATCTCACCTACCTTACCTACCATCTATTGATGTCATTGCTTACATCAATAATCAAGTTGGAGGAAGCTTCTAACAATTCTCCCCCTTCCGACTACTTGGAGAGTCTCCTATCCCTGCAGCTTCTCTGCAGAACTCAAATTTACCCTTTGGTACAGTTTTGGTCAACATGTCTGATCCGTTTTCATCTGTATGGATCTTTTCAAGCCGCAACATCTTCTTCTCTAACATATCCCTGATCCAATTATATCTAACATCAATATGCTTGGATCTGGAATGGAATGAGGCATTCTTCGCAAGGTGGATAGCACTTTGACTATCACAAAATAGCTGATAACCGCCTTGCGAAAATCCAAGTTCAGTTAAGAACTTCTTCATCCACAGCAGTTCTTTGCAAGCTTCCGTTGCTGCAATGAATTCAGCTTCAGTAGTTGATAGTGCAACACATTTTTGCAACTTTGATTGCCATGACACAGCTCCCCCTGAAAAGTAATCAAGTATCCCGAAGTTGATTTTCTAGAATCAACATCTCCGGCCATATCTGCATCAGTATAGCCAACCAACACGGGTTTGTCTTCTCCAAAACATAAGCATAGTTTGGAGGTTCCTCGAAGATACATGAGAATCCACTTAACAACATCCCAATGTTCCTTTCCTGGATTAGAAAGAAATCTACTTACCACTCCTACAGCGTGAGCGATATCTGGCCGTGTACAAACCATGGCATACATCAAACTTCCTACTGCTGAAGCATATGGAATCCGCTCCATCTTTTTTCTCTCATCATCTGTTGACGGGCTTTGCTTGGTGCTCAATCTAAAGTGGTTAGCAAGAGGACAGCTAACTGCTTTAGTTTTCTCTATGTTGAACCGTTGAAGTACCTTCTCGATGTACTTTTCCTGAGACAACCATAAATTCTTGGCTTCTCGGTCTCGCATAATCCTCATCCCAAGGATCTGTTTTGCTGGCCCCAAGTCTTTCATGGCGAAGAACTTGCTTAGCTGCTCTTTCAAGCTATTAATTCTGGAAACATTTCGGCCAACAATCAACATATCATCCACATAGAGCAATAGGATGATAAAATCATCGTCAGAAAACTTCTGAACGAACACACAATGGTCCGAAGTTGTCTTCTTGTAGCCGTGTTGCCCCATCACCGACTCGAACTTCTTGTACCACTGCCTTGGTGCCTGTTTTAAGCCGTAGAGGCTTTTCCTCAATCTACAAACGCAATCCTTTTTCCCCTTTTGCTGGAAACCGTCTGGTTGCTCCATGTATATCTCCTCTTCCAAATCACCATGTAGGAAGGCGGTTTTCACATCCATATGCTCAACCTCCAGGTTGAGGCTTGCTACTAATCCCAACACCGTGCGTATTGAGGTCATTATCATAACTGGTGAGAGTATTTCATCAAAGTCTATACCTTTCCTTTGATTAAAACCTTTAACGACCAATCTTGCTTTGAATCTCGGACAGGAACTGTGTTCATCATGCTTGATCTTGAACACCCATTTATTCTTCAAAGCTCTCTTGCCTTTCGGCAACTTCACCAACTCAAACGTCTTGTTCTCATGCAAGGATTTCATCTCGTCTTGCATGGCTTCTATCCACTTCTCCTTATGTTCATCATCAACAGCTTCTTCAAAACTGTCGGGTTCTCCCCCGTCAATGAGTAACACATACTCATGTGGAGAATATCTGGTAGACTGTTGCACAACTCTTCCAGATCTTGTGTGATAAGGAGGGTTGTTGAGGATTGCTGGTTGAGGTTGATCATCCTCGTCTGCATCATCATCACCATTATCCTCGTTACCTTCGGCATCTGCTGGTTCATCTTCATTTGGAAGATCAGGGGCTTCAGGTTGATTATCCTGAACATCGTCTCCAACTTGTCTCGGCACTATTGTTGGAGGCAACTCAAACTCAGCAGAATCATCAGTGGACTTCTCTACTTTGTCAATGCCTTCAATTGTTTGGTCCTCAACGAACACAACATCTCGACTCCTGACGAGCTTCTTCTGTACCGGATCATAGAACTTATAGCTAAGCATGTCTTGACCATAGCCGATGAATACACACTCCCTTGTCTTGACATCAAGTTTGCTCCTTTCATCCTTCGGAACATGGACATAGGCTTTGCAGCCAAATACCCGCAATTGATCATAAGAGATATCTCTTCCTGACCAAATCTTTTCTGGAGCCTCGTACTGAAGAGGGACACAGGGTGAATGGTTGTCACGACCCCAAACCCCGGTCGTGATGGCGCCGAACACATTGCTAGGCAAGCCCGACCATCTTATCCAATTAAACCAGCCAAGTATAATTAATACTTATTAATCGGCGTGATTAGCCTGTTTTCATAACAAATCAAGAAGTGTAGAACTGAAATACAAGAACACAGCCCCAACCAAATCGTGGTGTCACAAGTCTGAGCCTCTACAAATGAGATCTACTACACAATCAAGTCTAACCAGAATGGAGACAACAAAATGATAAAAAGAAAGAGGTCAGGTACTGCGGACGCTGGCAGCTACCTCGAAGTCTCCACAGAATGGGGATAATAAAGCAGTTGCGATATGTCACGACCCGGATTTCCCCACCATCGGGGTCATGATGGCGCCTACTAAATGGAAGCTAGGCAAGCCAAATATTAATTACAACTCCATTAATTACCAATTCTTATTATTAAAAACAAATAAATTACAGCGGAAGACTTAGTCAAATATGATAAAGAAAATCCAAATCCGATACACTACCCAAGATTGGTGTCACAATACTCACGAACTTCTAAGAATAATACACATAACTGTCTGAAAGAAAATACAAGCTGTTTATCTCGATTACATGAGATAACAGAATGAAAAGCATAGATAGAAGAGACAACAGGTCCTGCGGACGCCTGCAAGGCTACCTCGTAGTCTCGGTAGTCGAAAAATCCACAAGTCTCTATTGTCGCTCTGCTGCTGTCCGTAACCTGTATCTGCGCAAAAAGAGCGCGGAGTGTAGTATCAGCACAACCGACCCCATGTGCTGGTAAGTGCCCTGGCCTATCCCAGCGAACTAGTGACAAGGCTAAGGCCGGTCACCCACCTAAACCTGTACAGTTGCAATATAGATATATATATATATATAATACATTATAAGGAAATACTCTGCTCTGAAATAACCGTCAATAACTCACGATATCCAGAATAATCTAATCAATATAATAAATCTTACTTTCATGTCTCAATTCCTCTCTCATTTCATATCTCGTGGTAGGCGTACCACCCGCTCCCAACTATCACAGTAATTATATCTTGTGGTAGGCGTACCACCCGCTCCCAATATATCGGTAATTATATCTTGTGGTAGGCGTACCACCCGCTCCCAAATATATCAATAATTATATCTTGTGGTAGGCGTACCACCCGCTCCCAAATATATCAATAGGCTACCGGCAACTATGGCCAATGCCAAGATTTAAATCACTTCGTGGTCGGCGTACCACACGATCCCATTTCTTATTATATAAGTGGTCGGCGTACCACACGATCCCATTTCATAAATATATATATATTACCGGCATTTAGCCAATAATCTCTATATCAACAATATTTGTAATTACCGGTTTTTAAACCAATAATTTATAATAGTTTCAACAATTTACCTTCATTACTGGTATAACACCAATAATTCTTATTCAACAATTTATTCATAACTAAATTCATATTCCTACAAACTAGGATAGAACAAACAACTTACCTCGAAAGTTCACGAACGATTCAATCCGTAGCAATGCCTTTTCCTTTCGAATTTGACTCCAATCCAACCGTATCTATACACAATTGATTTCATATCATCAATTCTACTTAACAAACTAGTTCATATTGCTAAATATGATTTTTACAATATTCTGCCCGGAATAGTAAAAATCGACCCCGGGCCCACATAATCGAAACTCAAGTTTCGAACCAAAATAAGTTCACCCAATCAACCATGAGTTCAAATATACAATTTGTTCTTAAGTTCGACTCAAAAACGAGGTCTAGATCGCAAATTCTTTGAAAAACCTTACTATACTCAATTCTCAATTTTTCTACCCATTTACACCTATTTAGGCTTAGGAATTCAAATAATATTGATGGAAAATGAAGAAAACGAGTTAAGAATCACTTACCAAGAAGTTTGATGAAGAATCGCTCAAAAATCGTCCAAGGAGCTGTGGAGAAGAGAGTTGAACAGAAATGGGATTAAATCCCGTAAGTGTTCTGTTTTGGGATTAAATTCACTGGGCAATAATTTGTTCATCGCGTTCGCGACACCCTGGTCACGTTTGCGATGAAGGAAAATATCAGGCCATCGCGTTCGCGTAGGGTGAGTCGCGAACGCGAAGAGGAAAATACTGGGCTTCAAATTTGGCCTACGCGAACGCGGGCTAAGCCACGCGAACGCGTAAAGGAAAAATATGGGTGGTTCAATTTACTTTGCGCGAACGCGAGAAGGAGTCCGCGATCACGATGAAGGAAAATGCTGGGCATCGCGAACGCGATCAACATGACGCGAACGCGAAGAAGGAATGAAATGTTCTTCGCGAACGCGACCAAAGCATCGCGAACGCGATGAGGAAATGCCTGCTGCAGAGTTTCTGCAATTTTTTTCCAAGTCCAAAACCACCCCGATACCTATCCGAAACTCACCCGAGCCCTCGGGGCTCCCAACCAAATATGCACACTAACTCAATAACATTATACGAACTTGCTCGAGCGATCAAATCGCCAAAATAACATCAAAATCATTGAATTGATCCTTAAAACTCAAGAATTCTTTCAAATTCCATAATTTCCAAACTTTCCAATTTAAGGCCGAAACACGTCAAACGACGTCCGTTTTAAACCAAACTTTACAGGAAGCGCTTAACCAATATATATGACCTGTACCGGGCGTCGGAACCAAAATACGAGCCCGATACGAGTACTTTTTAATCAAAATTCAGTTTCATTTTCCTTAAACATTTTCAGAAAACAATTTAACAGAAAAATTCTTTTACCGGGGTTCTAGACCTAGGATTTCAATTCCGGACATATACCCAAGTTCCATATTTTTCTACGGATTTTTTGAAACAGTCAAATCACGGATCCGGGTCCGTTTACCAAAAATGTTGACCAAAGTCAACCATATCAATATTAATATCAAAATTCTTCAACTTTTTCACATATTTCAACATAAATATTTTCCAGCTTTGTGCCCGGACTGTGCACGCAAATCGAGGCAACTATAAATGAGGTTTTCAAGACCTCCAAAGCTCGGAATGATTAATAAAACAAGTGATGACCCTTTGGGTCGTCACAATCTCCACCTCTAAAACAACCGTTCGTCCTCGAACGGACAAAAGAAAGAAGTACCTGAGTCAGGAAACAAATGTGGGTAGCGGCTCCGCATATCAGACTCGGACTCCCAGGTCGATGCCTCAGGAGGCTGACCTCTCCACTGAACACGCACAGAAGGATGACTCTTCGACCTCAACCGTCGAACTTGCCGGTCTAGAATGGCTACCGGCTCCTCCTCGTAAGATAGATCATTGTCCAATTGGACAGTATTGAAGTCTAACACATGTGTGGGATCGCCGTGGTATCTCCGAAGCATAGATACATGAAAAACTGGATGCACGGCTGATAAGCTAGGCGGCAAAGCTAATCTGTAAGCCACCCCTCCCACTCTGTCTAGAATCTCAAATGGGCCAATATACCTAGGGCTGAGCTTGCCCTTCTTCCCAAACCTCATCACGCCCTTCATAGGCGACACTCGGAGCAATACTCGTTCACCAACCATGAAATCTACATCTCGAACCTTACGATCCGCATAAGTCTTCTGCCTGGACTGAGCTGAACGCAATCTCTCCTGAATAGTCTTGACCTTATCCAAGGCCTCCCGAACTAAGTCTGTACCTAACAACCGAGCCTCTCCCGGTTCAAACCATCCAGCCGGTGATCGACATCGCCTACCATACAACGCCTCATACGGAGCCATCCGGATGCTAGACTGGTAACTGTTATTGTAGGCGAACTCTGCTAATGGTAGAAACCGATCCCACGAGCCTCCGAAATCAATAACACAGGCTCGAAGCATGTCCTCGAGAATCCGAATAGTCCTCTCGGACTGGCCATCCGTGCGAGGATGAAATGCTGTACTCAACGGAACACTGGGTGCCTAACTCCTGTTGGACCGCTCTCCAGAACCGCGAGGTAAACTGCGTACCCCGATCAGAGATAATAGATACTGGCACTCCATGGAGACGAACAATCTCCCTAATCTAAACCTCCGCTAACCTCTCCGACTAGTAGGAGACAGATACTGGAATAAAGTGTGCTAACTTGGTCAGCCTATCAACAATAACCCAAATAGCATCAAATTTCCTCCGAGTCAAAGGAAGTCCAGTAACGAAGTCCATAGTGATCCGCTCCCATTTCCACTCGAGAATTTCAATCCTCTGGAATACACCACCAGGTCTCTGGTGCTCATATTTCACCTGCCGACAATTTAGACACCGAGCGACATACGCAACGATATCTTTCTTCATTCTGCGCCACCAATAGTGCTGACGTAAGTCCTGGTACATCTTCGCGGCACCTGGGTGAATAGAATACCGTGAGCTCTGGGCCTCCGCTAAGATTAACTCTCGAATTCCTTCGACATTGGGCACACAAACTCGACCCTGCAATTTCAATATCCCATCATCATCTAGATTTACCTGTGTGGCACCTCCCCGCTGTACTGTATCTCTCAACTCACGCAAATGAGGATCATCAAATTGCCTCTCACGGATACGCTCAAATAAGGAAGAACGAGCGACCGTACAGGCTAACACCCTGCTAGGCTCAGAAATGTCTAATCTCACGAACCGGTTAGCTAAGGCCCGGACATCTATAGCTAATGGTCTCTGACTGACCGGAATATATGCAAGACTACCCATGCTGGTAGACTTTCTACTCAATGCATCGGCCACCACATTGGCCTTACCTGGGTGATATAAAATAGTAACATCATAGTCTTTTAGCAACTCTAGCCACCTTCTCTGCCTCATATTCAACTCTTTCTGCTTAAACAAATACTGAAGACTCTTATGATCGGTGTATACTTCACATGCTACACCATACAAATAATGCCTCCGGATCTTCAATGCGTGAATAATCGCCGCCAATTCTAGATCATGCACTGGATAGTTCTTCTCATGAATCTTCAACCGCCTCGAAGCATAGGCAATAACCTTGCCATCCTGCATTAACACTGCACCAAGCCCAATACGGGAAGCATCACAATAAACGGTATAAGGTCCCGTACCTGTGGGTAAAACCAATACCGGTGCTGTGGTCAAGGTTGTCTTGAGCTTTTGAAAGCTCGCCTCACATTCATCGGACCATTCAAATTGAACACCCTTCTGGGTCAATCTGGTCAGTGGGGTTGCAATAGAAGAAAATCCTTCTACGAATCGGCGATAATAACCCGCTAACCCCAAGAAACTCCGAATATCTGTGGCTGATGTCGGTCTAGGCCAGCTCTTGATTGCCTCAATTTTCTTCGGATCAACCTGAATACCTGTTGCCGTCACAATATGACCCAGGAATGCAACTGAACTTAGCCAAAATTCACATTTTGAAAATTTTGCATATAGTTGGCTATCTCTCAGAGTCTGTAAGGCCACTCTGAGATGTTGCGCATGCTCCTCCTGACTGCGGGAATATATTAATATGTCATCAATGAAGACTATTACAAACAAGTCTAAATAAGGTGGGAACACCCGATTCATTAATTCCATAAAAGCTGCTGGAGCATTTGTCAACCCAAAAGACATGACCAGAAATTCATAATGTCCATACCGAGTGCGGAACGCGGTCTTAGGGACATCGGATGCCCTAATCTTCAGCTGATGATAGCCAGATCTCAAATCTATCTTTGAAAATACCTTGGCACCCTGAAGCTGGTCAAATAAATCATCAATTCGCGGAAGTGGATATTTATTTTTGATAGTCACCTTGTTTAACCTGACGATAGTCAATGCACATTCTCATCGAACCATCTTTCTTCTTTACAAATAATACAGGTGCACCCCACGGCGAAACACTGGGTCTAATGAAACCCTTTTCAAGTAAATCTTGCAACTGTTCCTTCAATTCTTTTAACTCTGGCGGAGCCATACGGTATAGGGGAATAGAAATGGGCTGAGTGCCTGGAGTCAAATCAATGCAAAAATCAATGTCCCTATCGGGCGGCATACCTGGCAAGTCTGAAGGAAATACTTCAGGAAATTTGCGAACCACGGGCACAGAGTCAATAGAAGGAACCTCGGCACTAGAATCACGGACATAGGCCAAATAAGCCAAGCATCCCTTTCCAACCATACGCTGAGCTTTAACATAAGAAATAACATTACGGCTAGTATGACTTGAAATTCCTTTCCACTCTATACGAGGCGAATTCGGCAGGGCTAAAGTCACAGTCTTGGCATGGCAATCTAAAATAGCATGATACGGAGATAGCCAGTCCATGCCTAGTATAATATCGAAGTCCACCATATTTAGGAGTAATAAATCAGCACGGGTCTCGAGACCCTCAATTACTATAATACATGACCGATGAACTCGATCAACCACAATAGAGTCGCCTACCGGTGTAGACACATGAACAGGAACACTCAATGGATCACTGGGCTGAATCAAGTATGGTGCAAAATAGGAAGACACATACGAATATGTAGACCCGGGGTCAAATAATGCTGATGCCTTTCTATCACAAACCAAAATAATACCTGTAATGACGGCATCAGAAGACTCAGCCTCTGGTCTGGCGGGAAGTGCATAACATCGGGGCTGTGCCCCACCACCCTGAGCAGTATCTCTAGGACGATCAGCTGCTGGCTGGTCTCTACCTCTATCGGTCCGAGCTCCACCTCTATGACCTCTACCTCCACCTCTATGTCCTCTACCTCCGCCTCTAGCCGGCTGGGCAGGCTGTGAGGGAACTGGGGCCTGAATCATGGCACGAGAACCCTGCTGGTGAGATCTGTCCGAAGCTCGAGGGCAATACCTTGCAATGTGCCTAAGATCACCGCACGTAAAACAAGCCCTCGGCTACTGAAAATGGCGAAGTGGTGGTGCACTGATAGGCTGCTGATCAGAGTAGCGTGGCTGAGAATTACGATCACCTGAAGCATCATGAGAAACCTGAAGAGCTGACCGATAAGGCCTAGGAGGATGGCCTCTATCATAAAAATCTCTATCTCCAGACGAGGTACCACTGAATCTACCAGAATTACGAGATCTCTTATCTGATCCATGTCTCGCTCCCTGTGACAGAGCCATCTCTATCCGGCGGGCTGCATTAGCCGCCTCCCGAAAAGTGATTTCAGTTCCTGCACCCATAGCCATCTGTAGCCGAATTGGCTGATTCAAGCCATCAATAAACCTCCTCACTCTCTCCCGCTCTGTGGGAAGTATGATAACAACATGACGAGCCAGGTCCACGAACCTAGTCTCGTACTGTGTGACAGACATAGAACCCTGATGAAGACGCTCAAATTGTCTGCGCATAAACTCCCGCTGAGTTGCTGGAAGGAACTTCTCCAAGAATAATTCTGCAAACTGCTCCCAAGTCAAAGATGACGATCCCGCTGGCCTGGTTAGACAATAATCTCTCCACCAAGTCTTGGCGGAACCGGATAACCGAAAAGTAGCAAAATCCACACCATTTGTCTCCACAATACCCATAGTACGGAGAACTTCGTGGCAGCTGTATAGGAAGTCCTGTGGATCCTCTGAAGGAGTGCCACTGAATGTGGTAGTGAACAGTTTGGTAAACCTGTCCAATCTCCACAACGCATCAGCAGACATGGCTGCACCATCATTAGACGGAGTCGCAATAATAGGCCGAACTGCCTCAACTGGCTGAATCACAAGATCCTGAGCCTGGGGAATTACTGGCTCCGGAGTGCGCGTAGCAGGAGTCTGATTACCTCCTCCGGCCTGAGAAGTGGCTGGTGCCACCGGTAATAAGCCTGCTCTGGTAATATGATCCATAAAACCTGCTATACGGACCAAAGCATCCTGTAGATCCGATGAAAACACAGCTCCTCCTGGGACCTGAGCTGGGCCTACTGGAGCTGCTGGGGTTGGAACTTCCTCCTCGATATGAACATGAGGTTCTGCCACTCGTGCTGCTGCTCGGGGCTGAGCTCTGCCCCTACCTTGTCCTCTAGGACGACCTCGACCTCGGCCTCTACCCCTAGCAGGAGCTGCCGCTGCTGGGACCTCGGGCTGCTGGTCAGTAGATGAGGATGCACGTGTCCTTACCATCTGCGGAAGAACCGAGTAGAAGTTCAATTAACATTCAAAAGATCAAGTCGCACGACTGGAAATAATAAAGAGAATATTTTCCTAACTCTGTAGCCTCTGGAGGATAAATACAGACGTCTCCGTACCGATCCTTCAGACTCTACTAAGGTTGTTCGTGAGTTGTGAGACCTGTGCAACCTAGTGCTCTGATACCAACTTGTCACGACCCGGATTTCCCCACCATCGGGGTCATGATGGCGCCTACTAAATGGAAGCTAGGCAAGCCAAATATTAATTACAACTCCATTAATTACCAATTCTTATTATTAAAAACAAATAAATTACAGCGGAAGACTTAGTCAAATATGATAAAGAAAATGCAAATCTGATACACTACCCAAGATTGGTGTCACAATACTCACGAACTTCTAAGAATAATACACATAACTGTCTGAAAGAAAATACAAGCTGTTTATCTCGATTACATGAGATAACAGAATGAAAAGCATAGATAGAAGAGACAACGGGTCCTGTGGACGCCTGCAAGGCTACCTCATAGTCTCAGTAGTCGAAAAATCCACAAGTCGCTACCGCCGCTACTGCTGTCCGTAACCTGTATCTGCGCAAAAAGAGCGAGTGTAGTATCAGCACAACCGACCCTATGTGCTGGTAAGTGCCTGGCCTATCCCAGCGAACTAGTAAGAAGGCTAAGGCCAGTCACCCACCTAAACCTGTACAGTTGCAATATAGATATATATATACAATACATTTATAAGGAAATACTCTGCTCAATATAGATATATATATATATATATATAATACATTATAAGGAAATACTCTGCTCTGAAATAACCGTCAATAACTCACGATATCCAGAATAATCTAATCAATATAATAAATCTTACTTTCATGTCTCAATTCCTCTCTCATTTCATATCTCGTGGTAGGCGTACCACCCGCTCCCAACTATCACAGTAATTATATCTTGTGGTAGGCGTACCACCCGCTCCCAATATATCAGTAATTATATCTTGTGGTAGGCGTACCACCCGCTCCCAAATATATCAAAAATTATATCTTGTGGTAGGCGTACCACCCGCTCCCAAATATATCAATAGGCTACCGGCAACTATGGCCAATGCCAAGATTTAAATCACTTCGTGGTCGGCGTACCACACGATCCCATTTCTTATTATATAAGTGGTCGGCGTACCACACGATCCCATTTCATAAATATATATATATTACCGGCATTTAGCCAATAATCTCTATATCAACAATATTTGTAATTACCGGTTTTTAAACCAATAATTTATAATAGTTTCAACAATTTACCTTCATTACCGGTATAACACCAATAATTCTTATTCAACAATTTATTCATAACTAAATTCATATTCCTACAAACTAGGATAGAACAAACAACTTACCTCGAAAGTTCACGAACGATTCAATCCGTAGCAATGCCTTTTCCTTTCGAATTTGACTCCAATCCAACCGTATCTATACACAATTGATTTTATATCATCAATTCTACTTAACAAACTAGTTCATATTGCTAAATATGATTTTTACAATATTCTGCCCGGAATAGTAAAAATCGACCCCGGGCCCACATAATCGAAACTCAAGTTTCGAACCAAAATAAGTTCACCCAATCAACCATGAGTTCAAATATACAATTTGTTCTTAAGTTCGACTCAAAAACGAGGTCTAGATCGCAAATTCTTTGAAAACCCTTACTATACTCAATTCTCAATTTTTCTACCCATTTACACCTATTTAGGCTTAGGAATTCAAATAATATTGATGGAAAATGAAGAAAACGAGTTAAGAATCACTTACCCAAGAAGTTTGATGAAGAATTGCTCAAAATCGCCCAAGGAGTTGTGGAGAAAAAAAGAGTTTGTGAAAATGGGATAAAATCCCGTAAGTGTTCTGTTTTGGGATTAAATTCACTGGGCAATAATTTGTTCATCGCGTTCGCGACACCCTGGTCGCGTTCGCGATGAAGGAAAATATCAGGCCATCGCGTTCGCGTAGGGTGAGTCGCGAACGCGAAGAGGAAAATACTGGGCTTTAAATTTGGCCTACGCGAACGCGGGCTAAGCCACGCGAACGCGTAAAGGAAAAATATGACTGGTTCAATTTACTTTGCGCGAACGCGAGAAGGAGTCCGCGATCGCGATGAAGGAAAATGCTGGGCATCGCGAACGCGATCAACATGACGCGAACGCGAAGAAGGAATGAAATGTTCTTCGCGAACGCGACCAAAGCATCGCGAACGCGATGAGGAAATGCCTGCTGCAGAATTTCTGCAATTTTTTTCCAAGTCCAAAACCACCCCGATACCTATCTGAAACTCACCCGAGCCCTCGGGGCTCCCAACCAAATATGCACACTAACTCAATAATATTATACGAACTTGCTCGAGCGATTAAATCGCCAAAATAACATCAAAATCATTGAATTGAGCCTTAAAACTCAAGAATTCTTTCAAATTCCATAATTTCCAAACTTTCCAATTTAAGGCCGAAACACGTCAAACGACGTCCGTTTTCAACCAAACTTTACAGGAAGCGCTTAACCAATATATATGACCTGTACCGGGCGTCGGAACCAAAATACGAGCCCGATACCAGTACTTTTTAATCAAAATTCAGTTTCATTTTCCTTAAACATTTTCGGAAAACAATTTAACAGAAAAATTCTTTTACCGGGGTTCTAGACCTCGGATTTCAATTCCGGACATATGCCCAAGTTCCATATTTTTCTACGGATTTTCTGAAACAGTCAAATCACGGATCCGGGTCCGTTTACCAAAAATGTTGACCAAAGTCAACCATATCAATATTAATATCAAAATTCTTCAACTTTTTCACATATTTCACATATTTGAACATAAATATTTTCCAGCTTTGTGCCCGGACTGTGCACGCAAATTGAGGCAACTATAAATGAGGTTTTCAAGACCTTCAAAGCTCGGAATGATTAATAAAACAAGTGATGACCCTTTGGGTCGTCACACGATAGCTCAACTGCCCTCCTGAACCTGTATATCTGCACAAAAAGTGCAGGGGAGTGAGGTGAGTATATTTCAACTCAATGAGTAACAATAATAAACAATAACTGAAAATAAGAACTCCTGTACTATCACTAAACGGTTCTAAGGCAACCCCCACAGGTTAATCATCACTATAATGAGTACTCGATCTCCGATCCACATCTATCTCATCTAGGTCCCACACCGACCACATCCTCGCTCGTACCAACTACGGTATACGACCATCTCAATATATGGAGACATATACTGTCTATAACATATAAATATTTCGGTATATATATGAATATGAATAAGTATAATGATGCGGCGCGCAACCCGCTCCAATACATATACCGCTGCGGCGCGCGCACAGCCCGCTCCAATACATATACCGCTGCGGCGCGGCGCCCGCTCCATTTAACGTCGACGGCGCTCACTGGGGTGTATACGGACTTCGGAGGGGCTCCCTAGGCCCAAGCACTATAATACTGCGGCGTGTAGTCCGTCCCACATGTATATTACATGTATATTACATGTATATTACTGCGGCGTGCGGTCCGATCCAATATATATACTGCTGCGGCGTGCAGCCCGATCCAATATAGGTATATATATATATAATACCTCATAGTGGGTCCTCAACCCTATCCCAGTCAGTATATACTTGGCCTCTCAGGCCCAATATAATATATCACAGTGGGTCCTTGACCCTGTCTCAGTCAATATAGACTTGGCCTTTCAGGCCCAATATAACATCTCATAGTGGGTCCTCGACCCTATCTCATCTCAATCGGTATAGACTTGGCCTTTTAGGCCCACTCAGCTAGAACAGGGAATTTCACCGTAAATAATCTCTCTCAATGTACACATCTAGTACGGGCTCATATTATGCTATACAGCTAGAGCTACGGCTGAGTGTATGTTTCCAACACGATATAAGGGTCACCTAGCTCTATAGGTTCCCTAATGCTCTACAGATCGGCACAAGGCCCCAAACATGGCTTTTAGCCCTATTGTACAGTTATAATCTCAGTAACAGTCATACAACACGGTATTCTATTAGCCGGGAAGGACTAAGTCCGAACCCCCAATCACAATGTCACCACGCCCGTCATAGAACGTGTGTCTCATCTCAATATAGCACTGTGAAGTGCTAGTACGGGGTTTCAAACCCTTAGTACATTGTTTACTACTACCACTCACCTCGAACCGATAGAAACTTCAATCCACCTTGCGCTTGCCTCGTAAATCAATCTCCTCGGGTGCTAAATCTGCTCAAAATCATAGAGAATGCATCAATATATGCTAATTTCACGAAATTCATTCGAAATAACCCAAATTATATCAAAACCCACAAGTTGTCAAAACCCGACTTTTGGTGCGCTTCTCGAAAAATTATAAACGTTACATATTCGGAACCCTCATCTCAATACGAGTCTAGGCATATCAAATTTACCAAAATCGGACTCCATTTGCTCACTCAAATAAGTGTTTTTCTTCAATTTATGCCTAGGGCTCAAACCCACCTTTAATCTTCCATTTACAGAAATTTAACCAAGGATTTCATGCTAAAATGATGCAATTAAGCCACAAAACTTACCTCCGACGAATCCCCGATGAATTCCCAGCAATTCCCGTGAGTTTCTCTCTCTAGAACTCAAAAATGGCGTTTTGGGTTAATGAACCCGTAACCCCTCTGTTCTGTGATTAAATTCTCTGCCAGACCCATTTGCTCTACGCGATCGCGACTCTACTCAAGCGATCGCGATGTTCAAACATTTCACCCTCACGCGATCGCGACTCTCCTCACGCGATCGCGATGTACCAACATCCGGCTTCACGCGATCGCGTCTCTCTTCCTGCGATCGCGTAGCACATTTTTCCCTGGACCCCATTTCTCTTCTACGCGATCGCGTAGATGCTCATGCGATCGCGATGGCCACCCGGTTAACTCTACGCGATCGCGTCCGTGCCCCTGCGATCGCGTTGCTTCTGCTCTTGACATCGCGTCCCTATCTCTGCGATCGCGAAGGGTAAAATTCTCCCCCTTCACCTTTACTCTACGCGATCGCATGCTCACTAGTGCGATCGCAGAGAGTAAATTTCTGCTGCACTTATGACAGCAAACCAGCTCTCTTCTTTGGCCAAGAATGGTCCTTTTGGACCCCCGGATTCATCCCGAGACCCCCGGGACCCCAACGAAAACCACCAATATACTCCAAAACATGATACGAACTTGTTCCAATCATAAAAACACCATACTAAACATCAAAATCACCATTTCTACATGAATTCAAGCCTAAGTTTCTTCAAAACTTTCAAAACTAACATTCAATCCAAAACCCGATCAAACGATGTCCGAATGACCTGAAAATTTGCAGACACATCCAAAATCACATAACGAAGCTACAGAAATTGTCGGAATTCCATTTCGACCCCCGGATCAAAATATCACCTACCATCCGGATTTCGCCAAAATTCAACCTTCGCCAATTCAAGCCTAAAACTACACCGGACCTCCGAATTTAATTCCGATTGTTCTCCTAAGTCATAAATGATCCCCCGGAACTAGTCGAGTCATCCGAATCCGGTTCCGAGCACTCTAACTCAATAGTCAACTCTTGGTTGACTTTCCATATTCAAGCTTTCTTCAAACATGCTATTTGTTTCATTTTCAATCCAAATCACTCCTAACTCAACCGATATACTCTAATACTATTATAAAAGCATAAGATATGTAATTGCAAGGTAACAGGGTGGTAATTCCCGTAACGACAGGCCGGGTCGTTACAATGGTTTAGCACATAGGCTGCTGTAACTAGTGCTTCACCCTAGAAAGCCTTTGGTAACTTTGAATGAGAGAGTAAACATTTGGTTCTCTCGATCAAAGTTCTATTCATCCTCTCAGCCAAGCCATTCAACTGTGGAGTTTTAGGAGGTGTGAACTGATGTCGAATACCATGCTCTTTACAGTAAGCATCAAATTGACCCTGGTATTCACCGCCATTGTCTGTCCGGATGCATTTCAACTTCTTACTAGTCTCTCTTTCCACCAAGGTCAGAAATTGTTTGAAAACTTGAAACACTTGATCCTTGGTCTTCAGCGTGTATACCCATGACTTTCGTGAATGATTATCTATAAAGGTCACGAAATATCAGGCACCACCGAGGGACTTCTTGAAAGGCCCGCATACATCTGAGTATACCAGATCCAACACGTCTTGCTTTCTGGAAGGAGGGAATCTTTTGAAAGAAACTCTGTTTTGTTTCCCAGCTAAACAGTTAGCACACTTCTTCAACTGGATCTGGTTTAGAACTGGTAAGGCGTTCTTCTTCACCAAACGCGCCATTGACTTTTCACTCATGTGGCCAAGACGTCTATGCCACAACTTGATATTGCTATCATTCTCCGCAACATTTATAACTTGTTGGGAGATGCTCGCCTGGGTCACGTATAACTTTGACTGCTTCGTGCCCCGCGCCACCACCAATGAGCCTTTCGTGAGCTTCCATTGGCCATTATGAAAGGTATTGCAGTAACCTTCCTCATCAAGCTTGCCTACGGAGATCAGATTCAGGCGCATATCTGGAACATGCCTGACATCTCTTAAAAGTAGCTTCATCCTATTCATGGTCTCTAGGCAAACATCTCCTTTGCCTACAACTGTTGAGAAATTGGCATTTCCCATATTTACACGACCGAAGTCTCCAGGTGTATAAGATGAGAAGAGTTCTCTCAGTGGCATTGCATGAATGGTAGCTCCACTATCAATCACCCATGTCGTCTCTTGGGTTGTCAGATTGATAATGTCGTCATTGTAGACAATGTTAAACTCACCAAAGGAGTTCGCTTCATCATCACTGCTTTCTTCGGATTTCTCCTTTTTGCCTTTGTTCTTCTTCTGGTCATTCTGGAACTGTCGGCAAAATCTTTTGATATGACCCTTCTTTTTGCATTAATGGCACTCAACATGTGCAAATTTATTGGATATACCTCTGCTATTATCTTTGTTACTCTGGCCCTTGTGTTGACTTCTCCCCCTTGTCGTAACAGCCAACACCTCTGATGAAGAAGATGATCCTTGTGATCGGCGTCTCATTTCTTCATTTAGAATGCCACTCTTGATTGTCTCCATGTTTACCACACCGTTGGGTGCAGAATTGGTGATTGAAACCTTCATGGTTTCCCATGACTCTGGGAGTGTTGCCAGCACCATAAGAGCAAGTACCTCGTCATCGAACTTTATGCCCATTCCCGACAACCGGTCGACAATCCCTTGTATTTCATTAAGGTGATCTGCCGCAGTTGTCCCTTCTACATATTTTACTTGCATTAATTTTGTCAAGTAAAATAATTTGTTGTTACCTGTTTTAGAGGCATACAACCCTCGAGCTTGTTCCATAACGACCTTGCATGTGTCACACCAGAAATATGGTTGTACACATTGTCTTCAACAAATTGCCGTATGTAGCCGCATACTTGGTTGTGCTCAAATTCCCAGTCCTCGTCTGACTTGTCTTCAGGTTTCTGAGCACTGAACACCGGCAGGTGCATCTTCGTCACGAACAGGAGATCCTTCATCTTGTTTCTCCATAAGTGGTATTTTGTGCCGTTTAGGTTGACCATCTTGCTTGTCCTTGCCTCCATATTTCCGACGGTGAATAGTAACCGTAGGTATGAATAGTGCCCGTATGAATGAATAGTACCCGTATGTATGAATAGTATTCTAACCAAAGCTCTGATACCATTTGTTAGGACCCAGTGGCACTAAACACTTCTTCACAGTGGGAAAAATAAATGATCAACGAAAAATAAATGACACAAAGAATTTAACGTGGTTCACCTAAAACGTTTAGGCTACGTCCACAAACCCGGCACCAACTTCCACTAAAACTTTTAGTAGGCTTACAAAGAGAGTTCTCCAATAGTTTGGAGGTACAACAATTTTCCGAGCTCTACCCAAAATAGTGGCGCACACAAAAGTGTTTCCCGAAGATGCCCGACTGGTATTTTACTCACTATTTTGTCACTCCCCTTTAGAAAAAACTTCCTAAAGAAAAACAAACTCTCTCTTTCTCTCTAACTCTTATACTTGAGTTATTGAATGTTTTTGGTGTGTTTAAAACAATGAGATGAGGGGGGTATTTATAGTTTTGAGATAGGGACCAAAAGTGCAAATCTCACCTATCAAGAAGGATCAATTTGCAATATTCCCATCTCACCTACCTTACCTACCATCTATTGATGTCATTGCTTACATCAATAATCAAGTTGGAGGAAGCTTCTAACACATATGTATTTTCTACCAGTGTAGCCAAGATCAACTAAACAGTCACCAAACCATTTGAACGAGGATTACCAATTTGACGGCCTCCAAATTTTTCTGTAGAGCGCAAGATTTCATTGAAATATTCCCCAACGAGCCAATGACCTTTATTAGTATCAGCTAAATACATGATATTACGCCACAATAATTGACGATATGTGATAGTGTGGAAAAAATCCACTTTTGAGGGTTGGGAAATATCTGGATCATGACATGTACCTCATGTTCAGTCATAGCAAGATTTTCAACAGCTAGTAAATTATCGTGCTAGAGTAGCACAATGCCTCCGCTTGACCCGTAGCCGGAACTTCATAAAAGTTAGTGAAATGGAAATCATCACATAACACAGTATGATCATGCATGTGAGTTTCAATTAAGACAAGTAAAGTCGGACCATGATAGTCTAGTAATGAGCAAAAATTATGACGAAAATCATTGCTATTTTCTCCACGACAATTCCAAAGCATAACGTTCATCTCTGCTTGTGTTGGGGTGGGATCCTCTGAAGATTCATGGGGAGCTTGGTTGACTGCATACTGAAGGAGAGGTAGTGGCCAGCTCTGCGGGTAGGTTGTCACTCGCAAGAGAAAAGGTATAAGAACTATCGAGTATTTTCCTATGGCTGGAGTGAGAGTAAGGCAAATGGCGAGGGAACATTTGGTCATGTTTGTGGGACATTTGAGACGATTTTTTTTTGTTTTTTGTTTTGCATATGGCTCCTGTCTAGTTCTAGTGGTTTTAAGTATTCTGAGAGGTATTAAGAAATTGCAGGTCAAGTTGTGTGTTTATAGTACGCAGTGGCGTACGCAAGATTTTTCATAAGCGGTGTCACTATTTTTAGTAAGAGGCCCGTAATAGTAAAAAAAAAATTATGGAGACAAGAGAGTTTGAACCTAAGACCTCTTAGGTCATAGATGAAGCTACTAACAACTAGATTCTAAGCTATTTTGTTGCGTGTGGTGTCACTGTTAATAATTTTATCTTGTATTTTTGTTTTAATTATTATTATTATTATTATAAATATATAAATAGTAAAAAAATTCGACGAAGCGGTGTCCCGTGACACCACTTGGATCCATGTAAATCCGCCCCTAATAGTATGGATACTGGTGGACGTTGCTCGAGAAATGTGACTATGTGAGAGTGAGTAGGGTGATATTATGGTCATCTATTGAAAGGATATGTGGTAATTGGCTTTGTGTATCGGCCATATAGGTGTGAGTAGTTGCTTTAGTGCTAGGAACACAATACTTGAAGTCATGAACGTATTTGAGTTAAATGCATGTTATGTATTTTAAGTTAAAAAGCATATAGAAATAAGCCTATAATATTTACCGAGTTTCAAATTTTGCATAATTGGTTCTTAAAGACTTATAGGCAATATATAAAAAGTATTGTACTATTACTCTTCCATATTCAACAAACGCGCAATATTATATAAGGCTGCATGTGACATGTAGTGATTAATAAAGCGTGTGGAGAATTATATACTCTGAGGTCCAAATTTGGCAAAAAAACAAAAAATGTCCAAACATAAACACCACTGTCATAAAAAAATCATCCAACTTGCATCTTTTCAAGTAAGTATTCCTTGGCAATAATTCGTTATCTTACTCTTTTGATTAACTTATACTAGTAAATAAAAAAAGGAGCATTGCTTTCCCCTTGGTTATATCTATTATAGGCGCGGCTCGACGTGTTTTGTGGTCTAAAGCCAAATTTTAGGAGGGATTTTAACTTTTTGCTATAAAAAATATTATTATTTATTTGAAATCTATTTTTCTAGCATTTTTAGATACAAAGTTATTAATAATTTTCTTATAATCGATAACTCATAACGAGTCTTTTTAATTGACAATATAGCTAATCTATTTAATCTTTCTTGAGACATTTTTTTATCTTAGGTATTTTATTGGTTTTAATTTTGAAAACATCTTCCGCTGCTGAAACGACTGTAACATGTGTTATAACATTATTCCTTAAGGAATATAGGCATTGGAAAAAGAATCAAATATTTTAATTTATTTGAGTGTATTAATTAAATTGTTATCTTCTAATTGTACTATTCTTAATAGTTTTAATTCCGAAATAAATCTAAACATCAATATCGAATTGATTATTATGCTTTAAGGAACATTCAAGATTAAGCCAATATTTTTTTAAATTTTCATCATCTAGCGATCTTAATTTTTACGCTAAATAGAAAATAAAAAAAAAATATGCTTTGAATTGTTAAAATCTATTTTGAAGTAAAAAAATAGTCTTGTCTACTATGTATGAAGTAATCATCTCCAAAAGACTCTTCGAAAGATTTTCATATTTTATTATTAACATTCTCATCAAATTGTTACTTCCTATATATCACACGTTTCATACGAAATTCGAATTCGTTATTCATTTCAAGTGTAATTTTCTTAGAAAAATTTATAGTAATTGCAAATTCTTCTTCTTTATACTTGATAAAGAAAGAAATCAAACATTTTTACTTCACAAAATCTTTTTTAAAACTTATATAATCTATAATAAAAAATGAGGCGTCCAAAAATATAGGGCCTAAAACAGTGAACTTTCCTTTGATTTATATAAGAATAGTCCCTGCCATTATTAAAGGCAAGAACAGTTGACAATTAATTAATGCAGCAATTTCAATTTGCTAAAATGTGAATGCAGAAAAAGCAAAAGGCCGCCAATCATAATAGAAAAGTCCTTTCTACGCTGCATGCATGTGATGGAGCTACATCCAGCTGCACTCCCACTTCACCTTCAAACTACAACTGTCCCTCTCTTTCTTTCCCCGCATTATACACAATAAGGATTAAGGAGAGCCTAAGTATTTAATGCAAACCTATCACTACTAGCGATAGAGATCAAAGAACGGTATGCATTTGGTCTATTTATTCAGTTTTGAATTAATTCAGTTCGATTTACTAAGCTTCATAAATAAACCAATATGATCATTAAATCAAAAGATTAGCACCTCCGTTATTTTAACTATTCTGTTAAATAAAAGAAATTCATAACAAAGTAATACGACATTCTAGATATACACCCCTTAAATTCAAACATATACAGTTTACATAATTGAATTCTAGTCACAATTAAATAGCGACTTATTGATGATTGACACATAACTATAAGCAAAACAAGCCAAGGAAATTTCAATAAGAAAATAATACCCCGCTTCCATCAATAATTACAAATAAAAAGAATATTCATGGCTCATTTATTAAGGAGTACGATGTACTTTTTATAGAAAATTATGTAGAGGACACTATCTATAAGGAAAATCAGTAGATAATATTGATTAAGAACAACAAGAAACGAAGACTACAATTTATCAAAAATACTGTGCAGTGACAAGCCACTGTCTCGAAAGAGATTTCGGCCCTACTGTGTACAAATCATTAAGGTCGGTCACTCCCCAAGGTTCCACAGCACTTCCAAACACGTGCACTCATGGCTGAAAGTTTAGAATTTTCACAAAATAGTTGTCCAGGAAGAAGAGAAGATGAAGATATTTATGTGTTGGATAATTCACAAAGAAGACTAGGAAGAAAGGAATGATTAGTTAGATAAATTTTTGGTTAAGAATAAAGTGATTATGATGGATAATTCAAAATCTATTTATAGGAAATTAAGGAGGTTGCATGTATGACAAGTGTCGAGAGACCTTTGACACTTGGCCCATTATGTTAGTCCACTTGGCTCCAATATTGACAAGTGTATCTTGTCTTCCATGCGTGAAGGCACTTGGCTCCAATATTGACAAGTGTATCTTGTCTTCCTTGCATGAAGGCATATGGTAGATTTGCTTAGCCATTTGTCAAAGTCATTCAATACTTGGCTTTAAGGCTTCATGCAAGAGGGCACTTGGAAATAGATAGGACATTTGAAAACAAAAAAACTCATCGCTATTGGTTGTAAATGAAATTTCAAAAAGAAATTTTTGATTTTGCATTATGAATAATTCTAACAATCCCCCGCTAATGTAAAGACAAAAATAGAGCAATTCTAGGCAAAAGAAGGAACATATACTTAAGTGTCAATATCTTTCGATTTGAATTGACATGTAGTGAAATGGGGCAACAAAAATATCTACAAAGTGAAGTACTCTTGAACTGAATGGATATTAGCTGAGAACCCCACAACACATACTATATTATTAATTTTATGCAAATTCTGCGACACTAATAAAGTGATTTTATGGTCATGCACATACCTTGGGTCTCATGAGTTCTCTAGAAAGGCATCCCAAGTCTTTCATAAAGGGCGATCGCACCTTTACACTTACGTAGGTGATTCCATCAAGTCTATCTACACATAGACTATCTTAAGGCTATGGAATCATTAAGAGCACAATAAGCTCAACCTTATAAAGCACTACCACATGCCATAAGGATAGAAAATGTAGTACATATTGAGGTCTAATATGGCTTCGCTTGACCACAAACGGGTATGCACTGTATTTCTTCATTCCATGGGCTTTAGCCAATCCCCCTTGACGTTTCAAGAATAACTCTCCTTGCCAAATTCTTGGTTAAAGGATCCGCCAAATTTCTTTCGGATCTTACATTTTCAAGGAAATAACACCATGTTTCAACAACTATTTTATTGCACCATGCTTAATGCGGATATGTCTTCTTTTTTCATTGTACATATTATTTTGGAAATTCTAATTGCTGCCTGTGAGTGGCAATGTAGAAAAACTGGTGAAACTTGTCTTTCCTACAAAGGCACGTCTACCAATAAGTTTCTCAACCACTCGGCTTCTTGCCCTACCAACTCAAGAATAATGAATTCAGACTCCATAGTAGATCATGCTATACAAGTCTGTTATGAAGACTTTCATAAAATGGCACCTGCACCTAAAGTGAACATATCGCCACTAATGGAGCTAACTTCATCATTGTTAGTAACCCAATTTGCATCACAAAATCCTTCTAAAATATCAAAAAATTTATTAAAATGCAAACACCAATCCATAATACATCTTAAATATATTAGCAAACGATGAAGAGCATTCCAGTATTCACTACTAGGGTTGTGAGTATTTCTACTCAATCTACTAACAACAGAAGCAATATCAGGTCATGTATAATTCATGAGAAATGTTTTACTATCAATTTTCTTAGCATACTCAGTTTGAGATATACTAGATTCCTTATTCCTTTTCAAGTGTATGCTACGATCATAAGGAGTTCACACAGGTGCTACATCAAAACAATTAAACCTTTTCAATATTTTCTCAATATAATGAGACTGAGACAATAAAAGATTAATAGAATTACTTTAGCTTTTAACCCCTAATATCACATCTACTTCTCCAAGTCTTTCATTTCAAATTTGTAAGACAAAAAATTCTTAGTCTCATTAACAACATTCACATTACAGCCAAAAATTAATATGTCATCCACATACAAATATATAAGAACACAATCTGGTCTTATCATCTTGGAATAAATTCAAGTATCAGATGAATTAACAACAAAACTATTATCCACTAATGTGCTATTAAACTTTTCATACCATTGCTTAGGTGCTTGCTTTAGACCATACAAAGACTTTCTCAATTTGCATACATTATTCTCCTGTCATTGGGTCATAAATCCTTCAGATTAAGACACAAACCTCTTCCTCTAAATCACCATTTAGGAAAGTTATTTTAACATCCATTTGATGTATTACCAAATTATAAATAGTGGCTACATCAACAAGAGTTCTAATAGTCGCTATCCTAATCACAGGAGAATAGGTGTCAAAGTAATCAATGTCTTTATTTTAATTAAATACCCTAATAACAAGTTTAGCCTTATATTTCTTAATTGTACTGTCAGGTCTCAGTTTCTTCTTAAATATCCACTTGCTACTTATAGGTTTACAACTGTTAGGCAAATCACACAAGTCCCAAGTATGATTAGAATCTATGGAGTCTAATTCACTTTTAATGGTCTTTTTTCAAAAACTAGCATCTATTGATGTCATTGCTTCATTATATGTCTTAGGGTCTTCTTCTATTAAATAGATTGACACTAATTCATCACTCAAAATATCAAGATCAATGTTTTCAGTCAAGAAAGTAGTAATAAAGTGAGGACCAAAGCGAGCTTCAATTCTACGCCTCTTGCTTCTTCTAAGGTTATTTTCATGCTCATTACCATTAACACTAGAAGAAGGCACAATATGAGAATTAACAGGCATAAATATAGAAGAATTATTAGTCACATCACTAGGCATACTATTTTTCAATGAAAAAATATGCTCAAAAAATTATGCATCTCTAGATTCACAAATTGAACTACCATTCAAAGACATAAATCTATATGCAACACTATTTTGAGCAAAACCAATGAAAATAACATTAAAAGTCTTGGGTCCAACAATTACTTATTTAAAATCAGGTAGACCAACCTTAGCCAAACACCCCCGTACTTTTAAAAATTTTAAGTTAGGGGCAAATCATTTCCATAACTCATATGGAGTTATATCTAACTTCTTATGAAGGACTTTATTAAGAACATAGAATACAGATAAAATAGCCTCCCCTTACATATTATTAGATAAATTCGAACTCAAAAGCATAGAATTCATCATTTCCTTAAGGGTTTTATTTTTTCGTTCGGCTACACCACTGTGTTTGGGAGTATAGGAAACACTAGTTTCATGTATAATACCATTTTCCCCATAAAAGGCTTCTAGAGTAAGTACTATATTCACAACTCCTGTCAGACCTAAGTCTCTTGACTTTTCTATCTAATTGTTCTCTACTTCTGCCTTGTATTCTAAAAATATGCTTTGAGCTTCATCGTTTGACATAAGAAGATATACCTTAGTGTATCTAGAAAAGTCATCTACAAAGGTGATGTAGTATTTTTTTCCACCTTTACTAACAATGTTTTTGAAATCTGCTAAGTCTGAATGTACTAGTTTAAACAATTATGTTTTTCTACTAGTTACTCTTAAAAGGCTTTTTGCTATGTTTTACTTCTACACAAACATGACACTTAAAAAAATTTATCAACATTAACTTCAGGAATTAATTCTATTTTTCTAATTCTTTTAACAGAAGCAATATTAACATACCCTAGTCTACCATGCCACAATTTAATAGACTTAGTAATATAAGCAGAATTGAAAGTACTAGTATGATTGGTAATCTCTTGAGCGGTGTTTAGTACAATTAAACCCCCACTAAGGTAATATTTTCCAACAAAGTGTCCCCCACAATAAATAATAACTTTATCAGATTCAAAAATAAGTTTAAAACCTGCTTTATTGAGAAGCGCACCAGAAACTAAGTTTCTACGAAGGGAGGGTACATACAGAATATTGTTCAAGGCTAAGATCTTTTTAGAAGTTAGCTTAAAGAGATTTTTTCCTTTACCCATAACTTCAGCTGTAGTGGAGTTACCCATGTAGACACACTCGCCATCGGCAAATTCCTCAAGATCGTGAAACAACGCTTTATTGGCGCAAAGATGCCTTGAAATGTCTGTGTCCAGTATCCAGTTAGTCTTGTTAGCCACCATGTTTGCCTCAACAACCACAACAACAATGACATCACCATCCTCAGTAAGGTTGGCTTGCGCTAGAGCTTTTCCTTCATTCTTGAGCTTTGTCCATGTCTCTGGTTGCACTAAAAAGCCTTGTGACAAATTTTGCCGCAGACATAGCAAGGTCCTTTCAGCTTTTGAATATAGCCCTCCGGCTTATTGAAGTAATTCTGCTTCTTCACATGTCCTTTCTTCTGTTTTTCTTTAAACTTATCTTTCACAAAAGTACTAGAAGATTCCACAAGGTGAGCTTTAGAAGAATTAAGCGAGAGAGAGGTTTCATCTTATCCTTAAGCCGTTCAGAATCCTCATCTTTGAGACGGTTTGCTTCATCAGTCCTCATGTGACTGATTAGTTCTTGAAGGGTTAAGTTTTTCTTCTTGTGTTTTAGTTGATTCCTGTAATCATTCCAGGAAATTAGAAAATTTTCAAGCAAAATATTAGCCTAAAGAATCTCACACATCTCCATGCCCTCGTTCAAAATATCAGCAATTAAGTTTACATACTCGTGAACCTGTTCCATGATTGGCTTATCATCAACCATCTGAAACTTGATCCACTTTCCAACGACATACTTCTTTTTCCCTATATCATCATCACCATATTTCTTCTCCAAATTGTCTCATATGACTTTAGCAGATTTATAATTTATAAACAAATCAAAGAAAGGGTTAGTCATATGGTTAAGCAGATGTCCTCTTACTGTTTTATTATCCTTTTTAAATTTCTTCTTAGCAACATCATCAACAACAAAATATTAACAATATTAGAACTATTAGCAACAATATCAGGAGGAGGATCATTAAACAAAATATAATCAACTTCTAATTGTTCAAAGAAAATTAAAAGTTTTTGGGACCAACACTTATATTTATTTCCATCTAAAAGTTCAAGCTTTGAGAGATAAGGAAGTGTTTTGTTCAAAGTGGTGGCCATTAGTCAATCTAATATGTAAAATCGCTTTCAAATTATAAGGAAAATCAGTAGATAATATTGACTAAGAACAATAAGGTAAGAAGACTACAACTTATCAAAAATACTGTGTCGTGGCAAGCCACTGCCTTGAAAGCGATTTTGGACCGACTGGGTGCAAAATGCTGGTCGCTCCCCAAGGTTCCACAATACCTCCAAACACGTGCACTCGTGGATGGAAGTTTAGAATTTGCACAAAACATTTGCCTAGGAAGAAGAGAAGATGAAGGTATTTTTATGTGTTGGATAATTCACAAAGAAGACTAGGAAGAAAGGAATGATTAGTTAGATAAATTCTTGGTTAAGAATTAAGTGATTATGATGGCTAATTCATAACCTATTTATAGGAAATTAAAGAGGTTGCATGTATGTCATGTGTCGAGAGACTTTTGACAATTGTCCCATTATGTTAGTCCACTTGGCTCCAATATTGACAAGTGTATATTTTCTTCCATGCATGAAGACATTTTGTTCCAATATTGACAAGTGTATCTTGTCTTCCATGCATAAAGACATATAGTAAGATTTGCATAGCCATTGTCAAAACCATTCAACACTTGGCTTTAAGGCTTCACGTAAGAGGCCACTTGGAAATAAATAGGACAATTGAAAAATAAAAAAATTCATGGCTATTATTGACTGTAAATGAAATTTCAAAAAGAAATTTTCATTTTACATTATGAATAATTCCAACACTATAAACATATTTGATATGCACCTGCATATCAGTTTGAATGGACAATATCGTCACTAGGGGGAATAATGGGCTAATGAATTGAGAATTGAGAATTGAGCCTATGGCAAATTGGTCGTTGGACTCCCATTCTTTCAAGGGCAATTTGGTCATTGAACTCCCCCTCTTGGGCTTCTAAAAGGAAGTTCATGATTAATGGGTGGATACTTAGCCGGGCCGAGTTTGGAACAAGACTATGCTGTTTGGGTATCTGCCATTTGACAAAGCTGACGTGGCACTATTTATCAGTATATCTCATAAATTTTCAACGAGGTAATTTAATTTAGAGAACATAACGTTAATTACAAAACACACTATATTATGATTTAATATCGGATGCACCTTCTGTACTTTAAAATTAAACACTCATACCCTATATTATAGAAATCCTACACTTAAACCCCTATAATGTATATCTATAGCTACATATAATAAATTTTTTTACAAAGATTTTGAACCCTCGTGACAACTAAGCTATATTTTTGGACTATGTCAAGTGAATTCAAAACTTAATTTATAGAGGTTAAAATTATATTTTGCCTTATATATATATTGTAATATTTCGGCGAGTGAACCCTCTTCCGCCCTCTAAATCTGCCCAGACTGTACTACTCCCTCCGGTCCGTAATATATAATTGACCAATTTATTTTTTTATTTTGGTCCAAAATAAGTGTTCATTTATATAATTAAGAAAAAATTTAATTTATTTTTTCACAATTAACTTATGTATGTATTCTTAAAAAGTCTTTTACTCCTCACACTAACTATGTTGCAACATTTAATTAAGATAATTTAGTTATACAAATTATTTTTATTAAAAATTTAATATTTTTTTAATGAATGTGCCCAAGAAAAATTATTCATTTATTGTGGAGCAGAAGGAGTAGTGATATTCATGCACGTCGACAAAGGAAATATGAGCGGTTTTCTTGATAATTAAGTAATTGATACAGTCTACGGTCTATCATGAGCAGTTTTTCAGGCGAATTCCCCCCATTTAAGGTGATATTTTTATTCGAAAAGAAACATTCATGTATTCACTAGACATAACAATATCGATATGACAAGAGCAACAACACAGTTGCCAATATGTGACAAAAGTAATCTTCTTGTCCCCACGTCACCACGTGATCAAGTTGAACTAGAAACACAACTCCTGAGATAGAAACGCAAGCCTATGCTATTATTGATCAAATTAATTTCTTGCCGCCAATAAACAGCACCAGCTAAGACTTTCTTGCAGCTGTTTTGTAAAATCTGCTTGTTTTCCAGTTTGTGAAGAAGTATATCGAAAGCAAGCAACAAATAACAATACACAACTCTTTCTAACGCAACTAAAAGGATATTGAAATTTATGACATCGTCCAAAACCATGCATGCATGAATCTAACTAAGATCTGTAGCCAGCGTTGGCGATGACTTTCAAATGTTTCGTAAGCATAGGGTTTACGCATATAACTTAAATATCAAAGCTTACTACGTATCTCTTTTTCCATTTTTACTAGATCAGTCATCTGCCCATTTCTTTTTCAATGTAACTTAGCTTCCTTTTTCTTATTAGAGAACCTTCATACCTTATTTTTATTGTTTAATCCAGTTGGCGAAGTATCAAAGAGATACTTTGGGAATGGAACTTGCAACCTTCTGTAAATTTTAACATCTCTTGACCATTGCACTAAGAGTTTGTCTTGTGTCAAGGGGTGTCAACCCCTTGTATATATTCAATTTTTTTTTTTAAAATACCTATTTACGCAGTGTTATTTTCCGGCAAAGGGGTGTCGATTGACACCCTTCGGACAAGGGTAGCTCCGCCCCTGGTTTAATCGCATTCGGTATTAGGGATTCATAGGCCAACTAATTTAAATTCGAGCCTAAACCTTAGAACCTAAAATTATAAGAGAAATCAAAAGGGTAGGTTCTTCCTTTTATTTTTATTTTTTTTATTTCAAAAGTTTTACTTCAATACACTAAATAATGGGATAAAAATTGTTACATGATCTAGTAATTTAAAGATAACTGTATGTAATTATTCATAATGATTAAGTAGAGCATATACCTAAAAAAGATGGAGTTACTTGTTACGCCAAGCGAAATTAGAATGATAATATAAAAATTATGTTAGTGTGTATGTACATATATACATACTATACAATTATTTTTTAATAAAAATCCTTTTTGTTTTGTTTTCCTACGTGGGTGTGTGTGTCTTTTGTTTTTCTTTGGGGGGTGGGTGGGGTGGGTAAGGGGGCGTGTGGTTGGATTACTTAGGCCTGTTCGTTTCTAAAAATACCGTGGGGCAAAGGACAAACCTAAAAGCTCCATCAGCGCATAATATAAATTGATGTTGTTATATAAGACAGCTTAGAGCCATTTGCTAATAAGGTGGTGGAAAAAATGGCGAGGAAGAGGAAAATGAAAATATATATAGTCCACAACATCGTTCGATCACATTGAACACTTTGGTAACCCTAATCAAGAATGAATGCAAGAGATGCAGTGGCTTTGCAACAGTTGTGTACTCGATATTATATCTGCATGGTATGCTTGCATGAAATTAACATGATTTTCTTCCTTCTTATCTTTGACTCTTTCTTTTTACTCTGAGGTTGTAGACTTGTAGTATGTGAATGCCTTCGAATTAGATATAAACCATATTCTTCTTTCATTTTTTTATAAACCGGTTATTTATTGAGATATTAACATTATATCACTGGATTTGACACTACAAAAAAAAAATGAAATTAGCTACGAACTTCGTTGCTAATCTGTCGCTAAATCGTTATTGCTAATAGAGTTTTTTGATAATTTATCGCTAATCCATTATTAAATCAGATTAACAATTCTGTCTAGCTATAGAATTTATCCATCGCTAACTTCTATTTTTCTTAAGTATAATCTGCGGCGAAAGCTTAAGCAAAGCATGCATATATGCAGTTTTAATTTGTATGTTAAAACTTGGCGTGAAACGCTAATCTTATACTATATATACGTTCTTAGTTTTCAAGTATATATAATCTTGAACCATTCTGTCATTTTGGTTAATACAATTATCATGTATAAACTCGTAATTAAGATGTACAATATTTTCTTGGATGTAATTTCTTTGTATAGTTTCTTTCAGTTTTACTATTAAGTTTCTTTTAGTACTTTTTCTATTCTTTTTTTATGAGTGTATTCCTTTCTTTCTGATTTATGATTTTCTTGATAATCATAATTAAGCGCATGTTTATTCTTTTGCAATTCTTTTCCAAATACATAGCTTTAATCATGACTTTCTAATTTCTATTTATGTGTTTGAGTTGTTTGTTGTTAGGTCGAAGCAATTCTTAGAAAGTGAATTCAATATTTAATTTTTTTCCATCGCAGGGAATTTTGTAATGCCTCTCTTGGTTTCTTGATTTAATAATTTTGAAATAAACAGATTCTTACTAGCTACTAGATGATACTTTTTTTTTGAGATGGTTGTCTTACTTTACGAAGATACTGTCTTGCTTTAACAAGAACTTTTCTCTTTTATGCGGGAAATAAGATTGAACTCATGAGTTATTTTGCATCTTCAAAATTTTTAATATCTACATAAATCAAAGAGCGCATAAAACTATAATTACAAAATATGATATCTCGGAAAGTATAAATATTAAAAAATGTACTTTATGCCTCACACAACTGACACTAACTGTGTGGGACTTTTTTTTTGCCTCATAATTTTGTGGACAAAAAAATATAGGATATAAGTCCACGAATTTGTGAGGTGAAAATAAACCTCACACAACTAATGTCAGTTGCATGTGTAAGGCAAATCATAAAACTTTTATTGCGTTTTCCATAATGGGAAGATAATTTTGAGATAATGCTTTATTCCAAAAAGTATAAAACATTAATTTTATACTTAGCTATACGTTAATTTCAATTTTTTTTCTTTTAAAGTTAATAAACTTAAAATTGTAGCTTTACTATTGGTATATTAGCACTTTTAGCCCCTGATGAAATTGATAAATTATTATTTTAGTCATTGTGATATTTGGTTAAGCTCATTAGCCTCCAATTACTGAAATGTGCACTTTAATTATGTAATTTAGAATAATAATGGAGATTTATAAATAATCTAAATATGGCATATTTCCTTTGTAAAGGAAACCAAATCACACTTCTTGATTTATTAAAGATTAAGTATGCTTAAAATATCATAAATATTAAAATCAGAAGTTATCAATAATTGAGAGATCAAGAGTGCAATATCCATTTATATTTATACTATATGATTTATACTTTAATTACTTGGTAAAGAATCAATTAATTGTATCTTTACAGCTAATTCTTTTTTAATAAGAGCAAAAATATCCTCAAATTTTTGTGAAAGATATTTTCTAAACGATGGAACTTGAAACGTATTAATAAGAGATGGTAGCTAAGTATGATAAGCATTATCTGTCACCTCTAATTTTAAGATGGTTGGTTCACGTCACCAAGTGAGTAAAATTAAAAGCTCCTAGCGAAGGGTAAAGAAAAACTTGAAGGGAAGACATGCAGTGGGTTTTTTATAACATGGAAAGAGGAAAAAAATAATATATTACGGTATAATAGCACGAAAAATATAAGTATAACTTTTTTATATATGTTATATTTATACAATTTTTATATACATTTTCGATAATGGTACGTAGATAGTTTCTAATAGAGCTAAAAGTGAAAAATGCTCGAAAAAAAGCTAGTATAACATTGTGGGCCGCGAGATATGGACACGTGTTAAACTATTCGACCAATGTGAAAACTTTTACTTTAGACCCGCGTCGCACGGAATCAATTCACCTGTTCTCCCATTTTTACGAAGCCCCCTTCCTTTGAGAATCAGCAAAAAAAGATAGTAGAAAGAAGGCGCCAATGGAGAAGATCAGAGATCTAAAACGACAGAGAGAAGTAACTCGCTAATTTATTGAATCAATTTTTCACTTTGCTTCGTAAGTGTATTTTCCCGCGCTTTTCCCCCTTATAATCAGTTGAAATTTTCTCCATTTTTTCCCTCTATTTAAATATGTACTAATGATACTTAGATTGATGTATATATGGAATTTTAATTATTGCTATTCATATAGAATGAGAATACATGGAAATCAAACAAAAGTTCATTGTTTATAATTGAAATGGATCAATTAAACTGCAAATTAAAGCTCATAGTTGTTTAATTACTAAGTTAATAATATGATCGGTGAGCATACACTTGGAAAATTAGGTTTAACAATGTCAAATTGCATCATAAGCTAAGTTCTGAACTATGGGATCAATGGCTAAGAAATTAGAAATTATATCAATGAAGAAGAAGACTACTTAATTTACCCACTTATGGTTAATGCGCTTCTCAATAAGCTGGCGGTTTTAGTTTTCTAGAGTTATCCCGTTATTCTCTTTGCAAAATCATTAACACGATAGTTGAGATTATACTTTGATGTTCACAAAATTATCTAGGGGGCATCCGTTTGTCCCAAAATGGAGGAAAATCAGATTTTTCTCTGTACCTTTCTGAATAGATAAACAGAAAACGTGCCATTTTCTAAACAAATGTGATATATATATAGAGAGAGAGATTGAACTTTTCATCTCGATGTATGGGCTGACTATCCTGGATATATGGTTCTTTTATCTGTTCGATTGAAGAAAATAGTGCTGTCAAGTAATATTAGCACTTTTACTTTGTTTCTAAGGAGATAACCTTTCACTCTATGAAGTACATGAAGTATCGGCTTGAATTAGGACTAATGTGTGACTACATCCTTTAAAAGGGAACCTTGGAGCAATGGTAAAATTGTCTTCGTGTGATCTATAGGTTACGGGTTCGAGCCGTGGTTCCACTAGTGCTTGCATTAGATTAGGCTATCTACATCACACCCTTGGGGGTGCAGCCCTCCCTGAACCCAGTGTGAACGCAGGATGCCTTTTTTTTTTTTGATGACTAAATCGTTTATGCCATTTGGTGGTATAAGGAATTATTTGTAAGTAAAACCAAAAGAATTAAGATAAAGATATTGCAGGCATTTAGAGTAGCATTAACGATGGATTTTGATATTTTCCTTTTATGATGTGAAAATACAGTGACGAATCGACTTGATTAGCAAATGTGATGACTGCATCATTTATTCCATTAAGTGCAGTAAGGAACTAGTCATTATATGTAAAAAGAAGCGATTCGGTTTAAGAAACTGAAGATGTATTTGTCATAATGTCTAATTAGTTGAAAGGAGTTTTGAAATGATAATTAGATTGTGATAGACAGCTTGGACCTCTGAAATTTAGCAAGGTCACCCTGATAAACAGTTTTATTTGGTTAAAGACTCATCAATTGACATGCCAGACTTATGGAACTTGAGCTTGAAGTCACACTTCCTTCTTAGCTTACAAGGGAATAAAATGAAATTAAGAAAGAGATAATTTTACTAAAGTTGCTGTTATGCTGGCTAATTTGTGGGTTACATTTGCAGAACAGCTTTTGTTGAAAGGTGATGGTAGCTGTATATGGTTGCATGGTAAATCACGCTAATAATATATTCGCAGGTGTAGTTAGTTTAAGATCTTAACTAATTCTCCTTGTCAATTTACTCTCAAGATCTACCTTGTTTGGGAGTATGTGCTCTCAACAAGCACATGTACCAGAGATCAATGTGGCTTGATTGCTGAAATTTTGTTGCTCTACATTAGGCTCAAACTGGATACCTATACAACTTTAATGTCTTAAAGTGGTGAATGTATACAAATTCTGCAAATTGAAATATAATTTTTTTGTTTCCAGTTTGTAACATCTATCTGCTGAAGTCTGGTGTTAGCCACCCGAGCAGTGGCGGAGGCAGAATATATACTAAGGGTGTTCAAAAAAAAATTGTAATGCAGCTCATAGGTATCGAACCTGCAATCTTCTACATAATTTGAACACTCTTGACCACTAAACCAAACATTTGCCTTGTGTCAAGGGTTTTCAAAACTTAATATATAGAGATAAAAAATAGATTTTGCCTTATATACACAGTATAATTTTTCGGCGAAGGGTGTTCGGGTGAACACCTTGCGCCTCCCTGCCTCCGCTCCTGCACCCGAGGTAAAGCATTTGCACAGTGAAGATCCTGATGGTGCATTTGTAATTTTAACAAATTATGGGTTCTCAAATCATACATGGCCTCTATGAGAATCCTACTTACAAATAAATAGACTGGTAAACTTTGTCCCGTAATTTATTTGTCACAGTGAGGTCTCTTACGTGAAGATTGAAGAGCCCCTCACCACTGATATTAGATTGAGTCATAGGAAAAATAGGTACTGATAATTTGATTGTGCATTTAAACAAGTACAAACACATAGGTTGTGCAGCATGGAGTTTGAGTGTGAAGAAGAGATTTCACATATGCTCTCTCGGGGACCATAACCATCATGAGTTTATTTTTAGTTTGTCTATGTACTTTCCTTCAATGATATTTTCTTGAGAAATGAAGTCAAGGAAATCACTGAAGCTTCCTTCTTTGTAGGACAAGATATGTTGTTCGTTGACAAGGTCTGGTGCAGGTCTAACTGTTTTACCTAAAGCTAGACTATGAAGGCTGGCAATTGAAATGCGCTTTTTTTCTGAGTTAACTGCTGCTCGGTGGAGAACACTTTTGTATCTGCCGTTGCTCAATACTTCCATGTGATCTCCCAGCTGAACAACGAGAGCTCCTTCAATGACTGGAACTGCATGCCACTTTTCATCTCGGTCCATGATTTGCAAGCCCTGATAATTTTGAAGAATGATGGATAGCATACCATAATCTGTGTGTGGCGGCAATCCTAGTGTAAGTTCTGGCTCGGGACATGCTGGATAGCAATTAACGGCCATGACCTGAGAGCCTTCTGCAATGTCTTCATGCAAGTAACTAGGGTTTAGTCCTAAGCTCTCAAATATCACTTCCATGAGTTCTTCTTGCAACTTCTGTGCTGCCTTCGTGTAATTTCCCATTTTCTCCCTACATGATAAACTGCTTTAGGCACTTGAAAAAATTATTTCGTTCTTGAACAGTAAGAATATGCATCTATAAGATAGCAAAAGCATATTGAAAGGAAAATGAGAGACTTACTTGTAACATGTGGGGTTTGATGGCCACAAGTCAATCCAAGTTGAGATTGGATTAGCGTAGTGCTTGAGGAAGTCTCTCCAAAAGTGTACTTTGTCTTTGACATGATTTAGACTAGTACCATATCTTATGGGTTCATGAACATTTGAAGACAAGAGATGCTTTTTCTCTTTATTTGGTAAATCGAAGAATTCGCTCGCAGCATCTATTGCATCTTTCATGACTGACAGTGGGATTCCATGGTTAACTACCTGCAAAGTCATTTATCACATGCATGTTGTTATTGTACGTTCAGGTTGAAAGTATTTTCTTCCTGTTGGACAACCTAAGTAGCTGAACTCGTGGACATTCGTTTTAACAAATTTGAAAAGAAAGGGAAGAGAGAAGACAGAGGAGATGAAGCCATGTGTGTGACATGAAGTTCTTTCTGCTTCTTGATTTCCAAATGCTTTTTCTATATGCGGATGATCTGACATCATTTTACTTGGTGTGTGCATATTATTCAATGGATCCTATCTTGAGGAACTTAATTATACTGAAGTAAATAATTAGACAGACAGTCTTATTCTAGTGCGTGATTATTACAGGTGACATGGACGTAACACGACAAGTAGGGTACCTGGAAGAAACCTAGTTCCTTGCAAGCCAGGTGTACTTCCTGGATTATCTGAGGCCGAAGAAGAGGGTGTCGCAGAAAGGATAGATCTACAACGGGCAAGCATGTGTCACACAGGGTTCGCTCGGGGCGCAAGGATGGGGGAAGAATGTAACGCTTGGGAACATAGGTTAGCCCCTCTTCATTTAGTGTCATGGCACTAGTAAATGAACCATTTGGTGAAGCTGAGCTCTCTCTCATTTTTCCCACCATATTGTGCTCTTTTTCCCTTTATGTTTATGACTTATCTCCCTATTTATAAGCAACAAATGTGAAGATAAGGTTGGAGTTTTTGATTATTTATCCAGTTATATATGTAATGAATATACGTATAATGTGACGGTACCGTGAGTATAACCAATGGAGAAATAGAGAGTACTCATACATGAAGAGCCACAAATGAAATGAAACATTATAAGCTTGTAGTAACTCCAATGTGAAGGTAATTGCCGGTTCCAATAGTTGAATCCGATATAGTAACAGTGTTCAGATTCAAGTGGGAGTGAGGCCACGCGCGATGAGGGAGAATGGTGAGCTAATTTTACACATGCAGTACGTAGGCACTCTGGGATTTTCGAACATTATATTTCCTGTTTTCCTTTTAGGGTGTGTTTGGTACGAAGGAAAATGTTTTTTGGAAAATATTTTTTCAATTTTTTCATGTTTGGTTGTCTTAAATATTTTGAAAAATATTTTTCTTATTAATTCATTTTCCTCCAATTGGGGAAGGGGGAGGGTGGGGTGAAGTGGGAGGGGGAGGGGTGAGTTACATAAAAAATATTTTCCTAAAAAAAAATTATTTTCTACTCTCTAAACAAACAATAGAAAATATTTTCCGAAAAATATTTTTCGCTTACCAACCAAACAAGAGAAAATAAGTGATAAAATTACTCATTTTCCATAAAAATATTTTCTAGTAGAAAACATTTTCCTTTGTACCAAACACACCCTTAATTTCAGGTGCATTTTTCCTACCCATGGTGGTGACCAGAACAGAGTAATTTACTGAGGCGGCAATCCTCATATTTCTTTTTTTTTTTCTTGAATCAAAATATCAAATGAAATGAGAAATTGACATGTGTCTGGTTGGGTTTGATTTTTGTTTTTTATTTTGGACTTGATTTTAGTTTGAATAAGACAAATTTTGGTGACCTGGATTTTAAATACGTATATCTTTTCTCATAGACAATCCACAAAAATTATGTGATTTTTTCGTTAAAAATTTACTCCGTGTATATTCATGCTCTCTTGTAATGTAATCTTTAATATGATTATTCTGATGAATCCATTTTGCTTATTTAAATACTTAATCCTAAATGAATGACACTTTTTTTTTAGAGTTATTTAAATACTTCAATCTACTTTTTCTTTCATTTTCACAATTCAACATTTATTGCGCGCATATGTATTTTTGACTTTGATATATTGTATGTTGATGGTTCTTAAAATTAAACTTTGCATATTATTATTTAGGTTTCATATTGAGTTTTATGTCCCATGTTGAGAATTTTTAGGCGTCATTAGCAGGTAGTGCAGAGAAAAATTCTCACATAATAATAAGTTTGTCCGTTTGTTTAATTCTTGCCGAGAATATATTGACTAGTTGAGTTGTTTATCCATAATTTCTACTATATTAATCGAAGCTCATCTTCGTCGTCATGTATGATTGCTGAAATAAGAAAGTAACTTGAGGGTAGTTTTGCTATTTTGTTCAGCAATTGCGAAGCCTGGCTCGCAAATGCGAGTTTTGGCTTGGGCTGCCTTCGTCGCAAATGCGAAGGCAGAGTCGCAATTGCGAAAACAGCTGAAATCTTCAGGGTTCGTAATTGCAAACCTTGGTCACAAATGCGACATTAGAGACCGGTTAATTAACACTTAGACGTATTTTTAGCTATTTTTCATACCTTCAAAACATAAACTCTCTTGGGCGATTTTTTAAAGAAAATTTCTTTTCCAAATCGATTGTAAGGTGTTTCTAACTCGTTTTCTTCAATCTTTAACATCTTTTCACATTATTTCAACTTAAAATCAAAGGTTGTCATTGGCAAATTAGGTGTTTTGGAGAACCTAGGTTTTTCAAATTTTGAGGATTTGGACCTCGATTCGAGATCCGATTTCAAAACAAATTGTATATTTGAGTTCGTGGGCGAATGGCTACTCAGGTTTTGGTTCGAACCTCGGATTTTGACCATATGGTCCCAGGGTCGATTTTTTACTTTTTGAAAAAGACTTTAGAAAACTTATTATCATGCATTAGAATTGATTTATTTAGCATTTATTGATATAATTAAATAACTTGTGGCTAGATATGAGCGAATTCGTGGTGGAATCAAGAAGTAAAGGGATAGTTGAGGCTTGAATTATGTTCGAGAGTATTTGGTCTAACCTTAGCTTGAGGGATTAGGAGTTGTGTCCAATTGCTATGTGTTATTTGTTGGGTACGACGTATAAGCATGATAACGAGTATCTATACGTTGTCAAGCATGCCCGTGAGTCTTATACTATTATTATCATGACTCTGTTTGTAATGTTCATGCCTTTTGTGATGCTTTCTATTGTTGGGACAAGTTTGTGGAAGTAATGGTGATATTTGAATATTGAGGAGCGTTGGCTCAAGTTGTAAAGTGAATTGTGAAAGGATAATTGGCAATTAAATCTTATAGAGCATTGGCTCAAATTATAAATCAAGTTGTGAAATAAATGTGAAAAAGAGAAGAGGATTATAGTATTGCTCCCTTGCCGGAACGTTGTGGTTTTTAATATTGTTCCCTTGCAGGAATATTATTGTTTTGATATTGTACCCTTGCCGGAATGTTGCTGCTTTGTTATTGTTCCCTTGCCGGGATTCTATTATGATTCATTTATTTCCCTGCCCTTATTGTTTGTGATTGTTATTTGCGTGAGGAAGAATGTAAAGCACGAAGGGTGATGTCGTGCATTATTTTGGTGAGAGGGTGTTAAAGCACGAATGGTGATGTCGTACCGTACGATGTACCATTTCGTGCCTTTATATGAGTGATTATGTGAGGTAAAAGCACGAAGGGTGATACCGTGCCAATTATACTGATTTTCATGGTGAGGATGAGAGTAAAATCACGAAGGGTGATGCCGTGCGCTTGTCCTTCATTTTCTTGATTTTACTGGTAATTGAGTTATGGTGTTCTTTACGCTTACTTATTGATTTCCTGTTGTTACTTGATTTTATTGTGATGTTATTGATTCCCTTGCCTAAATTACTTTTTGATTGTTGCTTGGGTGAGGAAAGGTGTAAAGCACGAATGGTGATGCGTGCATTATTTTGGTGAGAGAGTGTTACAACATGAAGGATGATGTCGTACATTATTTTGGTGAGAAAGTGTTAAAGGACAAAGGGTGATGTCGTGCACTTGCTTTTGATTTTCTAATTTTTGTTGATAACTGAGTTATGTTTCTCTATATTTAATTGTTGGTTTTCTATTGATACTTGTTGTACCCCACATCATGATCCCCCTTCCTATCTTCAATTGAACTGTGGTGATCCTTAAATTTATTCGTTTTTCTTCTGTTATTATTCGATGCTCCCGCAACATATTTCTCTCTCCCATCCTTAGCTGTACATTTCTTCTTGTATTGTTCCACTGTATATGATTTAAGTGCACATATTTATTTTGGTAGTCTGGTCCTAGCCTCGTCACTACTTTGCCAAGGTTAGGCTATGCACTTACCAGCACATGGGGTCGGTTGTGCTGATACTACATTCTGCACTCTTTTGTACAGATCCCAATGCTATAGCTTTCGGACCGTAGTGAGATTGTTGCTTCTTGTTCATCATGCTACCCGAGGTAATCCGTAGGCCTTGGCGTCTCCTTCTATTATTATCATGTTTCTTTCATGTACTTCCAAAGAAAATGTTGCATTATTTCTTTCACACCTTTATTTGTAGTACTCCTAGACAGTCTGTGGAGTCGTGATACCAGTCTTGGTTAGATTTGTTATGGATTGGTATTAGTAGTATTATTAAAACTTGGCAATTCAATCTTCGGCTTATTAAATTCTGTTAGTTATTGTCTGTTGGTTCTTAATTGTTAACGGATTTAAAATGAAAAAAAGATAAATAATTTAGTTGGTTGGCTTGCCTAGCTTTCACTAGTAGGCGACATCACGGCTCTCGAGGGGTAAGAAATCCGGATCGTGGCAAGTTGGTATCAGTGCTCTGGGTTACATAGGTTTCACAATTCACAGACAAGCTCAGTAGAGTCTGAGGGATCGGTACAGAGACGTTTGTATTTACCCCTAAAGGCTACAAAGTTAGGAAAAACTTCAAATTTATTCTTTCATGTCGTGCGACTTGATTTCTCAATGCTAATTTAACTTCCACTCTTGTTCCTTTGCGAATGTCGAGGTCATGTACCGCTTCTTCAGCGAGTAGCAACACAGACCAGTGATAGAACAACTATGTTTTCAGAGACTTGGTAGAGAGATTATTGTTTGGCTAGACCAGTTGGGTCACCAGTTTTGACTTGGGATCGGATTTCTCAATTGCTTTTGGAGAAGTTTCTTCCCAGTGAGAGAGATAGAGAGTGAGGAGGTTCATTGAGGAACTCCTGGTCATTCTGCATATAGTGTTATCTCATATATGAAGGTTCGACGTATGCTCAAGAAGGGGTGTTTGGATTATTTGGCATATGTTCATGATTATAGTGTTGAGGTTCCTTTTATTGATTTTGTGCCTGTTGTTCGAGAGTTTCTTGAGGTATTTCCTTCAGACCTGACGGGTATACCACCCAACATGGATATTTACTTTTGCATTGTTTTGGCTCCGGGCACTCATCCCATTTCTATTCCACTGTATCGTATGGCCCCAACTGAGTTGAAAGAGTTAAAGGAGCAGTTGCATGAATTTCTTGATAAGGGCTTCACTAGGCCTAGTGTATCGCCATAGGGTGCGGCGATATTGTTTGTCAAGAAGAAGGACGGATCGATGAATGATGTGTATAGATTATCGGTAGTTGAACAATGTTACAATCAAGAATAAGTATCCATTGCCGAGGATCGATGATTTGTTCGACTAGCTTCAGGGTGATCAAGTGTTTTCTATGATCGACTTGAGATCTGGCTACCATCAGTTGAGGATTAGGGCATCCGATGTCCCTAAGATAGCTTTCTGCACTCAGTATGGGCATTATGAGTTCGTGGTGATGTCATTCGGACTAATAAATACCAGTAGCTTTCATGGATTTGATGAACCGAGTGTTCAGGCCTTACTTGGATTCATTCGTATAGTCTTCATTGATGTATTTTGATTTATTTCCGCAGCCGGGAGGAGCATTAGTTGTATCTCTGAGAGATAGTCAGCTATATGCTAAGTTTTCAAAGTGTGAGTTCTGGTTTAGTTTAGTTGCTTCCTGGGCTAATGTTATTTCTGCAGAGGGTATTGAGGTGGATCCAAAAAAGATAGAGGCAGTCAAGAACTAGCCTCGACCCGCATCAACTATAGAGATCCAGAGTTTCTTGGGTTTGGCAGACTATTGTCGTCGGTTTGTGGAAGGCTTTTCATCTATCGCAGTCCCGATAACCATGTTAACCCAGAAAGGTGCCCAGTTTAGGTGGTCAGACGAGTGTGAGGCAAGTTTCATAAGCTCACGACAACTTTGACTACGATGCTAGTATTGGTTTTGCCCACAGCTCAGGGTCATATATAGTTTATTGTGATGCATCTCATATTAGATTTGGTGCGGTGTTGATGCAAGATGGCAAGGTTGTAGCTTATGCTTCGCGTTAGTTGAATATTCTTGAGAAGAACTATCCAGTCCATGATTTGGAGTTAGCAGCCATTGTTTATGCGCTGAAGATTTCGAGGCATTATCTGTATGGCGCGGCATGTGAGGTGTTCACAGATCACAAGATTTTGCAATACTTGTTCAAGTAGAAGGAGCTAAATTTGAGGTAGAGAAGGTGGTTAGAGCTGTTAAAAGACTATGATATCACCCTCTTATATCATCTGGGAAAGGCCAATGTGGTGGTCGATGCTTTGAGTAGGAAGTCAGCCAGTATGGGCAGCCTTGCGTATATTCTGATCGGTGGGAGACCGCTTGCTTTGGATGTTCAGGCTTTGGCCAATCAGTTCATGAGGTTGGATATTTCTGAGCCTAGCCATGTATTAGTTTGCACAGTTGCTCGCTCTTCTTTATCTGAGCATATCCGATATTGGTAGTATGATGATGCTCATTTATGCGTCCATAGAGACACGGTGCAGCATGGAGGTGCCAAGCATGTTACATTAGGAGATGATGGAGTTTTGAGGCTTCTTGGTAGAGTTTGTATACCTAATGTGGATGGGCTCTAGGAGTTGATTTTAGAAGAGGCTGATAGTTCCCGCTACTCTATTCTTTCGGACGCCGCCAATATGTATCAGGATTTGCGGCAGCATTTTTGGTGGAGGAGAATGAATAAGGAAATTATTGGATATGTGGCTTGGTGTTTTAGTTATCAGCAGGTGAAGTACGAGCATCAGAGACCTGGTGGTCTGTTATAGAAAGATAGAGATTCCGGAGTGGAAGTAGAACGTATCACTATGGACTTCATTGTTGGACTCCCACAGACTTAGAGGAAGTTTGATGCAGTATGAGTTATTGTTCATAGGCTGACCAAGTCAGCACATTTTATTCCTGTGGCAATTCGTATTCTTCTGAGAGGTTAGCTGAGATTTATATCCGGAAGATTATTCGTCTTCATTGTATGCCCTTGTCTATCATTTCGGATCGAAGTACGCAATTTACCTTACAATTCTGGAGAGCAGTTCAGCGGGAGTTAGGCACACGAGTTGAGTTGAGCACAACATTTCATCCTCAGACAGACGGACAGTCCGAGTGCACTATTAAGATTTTGGAGGATATGCTCTGAGCTTGTGTTATTGACTTTGGAGGCTCACGGGATCAGTTTTTTGCCTTTAGCAGAGTTTGCCTACAGCAACATCTACTAGTCAAGTATCAAGATGGCTCCTAATGAGGCTTTGAATGGTAGGTGGTGTCGGTCGCCGGTCGTATGGTTTGAGCCGGGAGAAGCTCGGTTGTTGGGTACAGATCTTGTGTGGGATACCTTGGACAAGTTCAGGATCATTCAAGATAGGCTTCGTATAGCTCAGTCCTGGCAAAAGAACTTATGCTGACCGTAAGGTTTGTGATTTGGCATTCATGGTCGGTGAGCGGGTATTGCTTCGAGTGTCGCCTATGAAGGGCGTATGAGATTTGGGAAGATTGGCAAGCTTAGCTCTAGGTTCATTAGCCCATTTGAGATTCTTGATCGAGTGGGAGAGGTGACGTACAGACTTGTATTGCTGCCGAGCTTATCAGTCGCACATCCAGTGTTTCATGTGTCCATGCTTCGGAAGTATCAGGACGATCCATCCTACATGTTAGACTTCAGCACCGTCCAGTTGGACAAGGACCTGTCCTATGAGGAGGAGCCGGTAGCTATTCTAGACCGGCAGGTTCGTAAGTTGAGATCAAAGAGTTTCCCTCCACTTCGTGTTGAGTGGAGAGGTCAGCCTGCTGAGGCATCGACCTGGGAGTCTAAGTCCAATATGCGGAGCCGTTATTCCCATCTTTTCTTCGACTCAGGTACTTATTTCTTATGTTCGGTCAAGGACGAATGTTCGTTTTAGAGGTGGATGATGTTATGACCCAAAAAGTCATCACTTGTTTTAGAAATAAATTCTATGTTTCGAGGCCTTAAAACCTCCTTTTTGTCTCACCTCGATTTGCATGCGTAGTCCGAAAAGCCATTATGTGAAAATTTGTGAAATAATAAATTTTCCTTTTAATAATTCAGGTTGACTTTGGTCAACATTTGGGATAGACTAACCCGAACTCGTGATTTGATGGTCCTAGAGTGTCCATGGGACTTAGGCGTATGCCCGGAATCGAATTTCGAGGTTCCAAGCCCGAGAAATAAATTTTTAAAGAAAATTATTTCTTGGAAAATATATGAGTTTTTGGAAATAAAATGTATTTAAAATTTGATGGTATCGGGTCCGTATTTTGGTTTTGACCCCGATACTGGTCTTATATGTGATTTAAGTTGAGCCTGTAAAATTTGGTAAGAATTGGCTTGAAATGACATGAACCGGACCTTATTTGAGAAAATTTGGAAAATTTTAGGTTCTTAAGTTATTTCATGATTTTGTTGTTAAATTCATAGTTGTTGTTGTTATTTTGGCGATTTGAATGTATGAGAAAGTCTGTATGATATTTTTGGGTTAATGTGCATGTTTGGTTTGGAGCCCCGAAGGCTAGGGTGAGTTTTCGATAGGCCGATGAGTGAAAATTTGGACTTAGGAATTTTCGGTGTGTTGCCCTGGCTCGTAAATGTGAGTTTTGGCCTAGGCTGCCTTCATTGCAATGCGATGTAACTATCGCAAATGCGAAGGCAGTGTCGCAATTGTGAAGAAAGCTGAAATCTACAGGGTTTGCAAATGCGAACCCCCCCCCCCGCAAATGCGATATTGACATACTTCTTGCGATATCAGAGACACTTAGACACATTTTCAGCCATTTTTCATACCTTCTCAAAATATAAGCTCTCTTGGGCGATTTTTCCAAAGAAAATTTCTTCTCCAAATTGATTGTAAGTTGTTTCTAATTCGTTATCTTCAATCTTTAACATCTTTTCACATGATTTCATCTCAAAATCAAAAGTTTCCATGGGGTTTATTGGGTGTATTAGGTAGAACCTAGGTTTTTTAAATTTTGAGTATTTGGACCTCTATTTGAAGTCCTATTTCAAAATAATTTGTATATTTGAGTTCGTGCGTGAATGCGTAATCGTGTTTTAGTTCGAACCTCGGGTTTTGACCATGTGGCCCGGGGTCAATTTTTAAATTTTTGGGAAAAAACTTTAGAAAATTTATTTTCATGCATTAGAATTGATTCATTTAGCATTTATTGATATAATTAAGTAACTTATAGCAAGATACGAGCAAATTGGTGGTAGAATCAAGAGATAAAGCGATAGTTGAGGCTTGAATTGTGTTCGAAGCATCAAAGTAAGTGTTTGATCTAATCTTAGCCTAAGAGATTAGGAGTTGTGTCCTATTTTCTATGTGTTATTTGTTAGGTACGACGTATAGGCATGGTGACGAGTATTGGCTTGCCTAGCTTTTACTAGAAGGCGCCATCACGACTCCCGATGGTGGGAAATCTGGGTCGTGACAGATTGGTAATTGGTAAGATGGAAACACCAGATCCAAGGAAAAATCTCATTGACAACTGACATCAAAGCTGTAACAATGCTCAAGAGACTTAGGGTCAGAGGGTTCAACAACAGTCTATTATGGTTTAGGAAAATAGTAGACTGAAATATAAAAATGACTGAAATGTGTCAAGCATGGGCCAATGGCCAAGAACCGCCTTTTTCTTCTCATGGTTTTCGAGAGTTCATACCAACCTCGACTACTGCCATTCTAGTTTCATTGTCTAATCAATACTATCAATATGGGTTTAGTCCTTATCCCAATTGTACGACTATAGATGGAACTTCTGTTGCATGCTCTCAAAGTTTTCCATGACCACCAATCAGACAACCACTACTATTATGACCGTTTTTACCATCCCCCAGTTGACGATGGTACAGAGGAAAACTCTTGAGTCACAATTTCCTACCCAGCAAGAGCAATACCACTCTCCTGAGTACCACTCGTACGTGTTTGATCTTCCTACAAACATTGAGAAGCCTTCCTGCAAGATGACACAAGAAGAAATGACCCAAAGACTGAAAAGCTTAGACCAATAGTTGAAAAACATACAGGGGTTGGGAAGTTAGAAGAGTATTGCCTTCAAGGATCTATGTATGTTTCCCGATATTCGTTTGCCACTTGGTTTCAACATCCCCAAATTTGAAAGGTATAATGGACATGGAGACCCCATAGCCCACCTGAAAAGGTATTGCAATAAGCTAAGAGGTGCAGGAAGAAATGAAGAATTAATATCCTATTTTGGGGAAAGCCTTACGGGAGTAGCCTCTAAATAGTTTATAGATCAAAACACCTCTCACTGGTATATCCTTGATGACATGGTCCGGGACTTTGTCAAACAGTTCCAATCCAACATCGACATCGCCCGAGACCGCAATTCTTTTTCAAACCTGAAGAAGAAACCAACTAAAACTTTTAGGGAATATGTCACTAAATGGAGAGAGCAAGCGGCTAGAGTTAAGCCACCCATGGATGACCACGAGTTAATCACTGTCTTTCTTCAGGCTCAAGAGCTAGATTATTTTCAAATCATGATGTCCGCAATGGGCAAATCCTTCTCGGAAGCAATCAAAATGGGGGAAATGGTTGAGAATGGCCTTAGGACCGGAAGAATTATAAGTCAAGCAGTACTCAAAGCCGCTACTGAGGTTGTCCAGATTGAATCTGATAATGTTTGTGACACGAATAAGAAGGATGAAGAAATCACGATGATATCAGGGTCGAGAAGAGGTGCTAGGAGAACATCTCGAAGGTATGAACATCCTCGTATGTGTCCGATGATTCCCCTGGATACTATTATCCACCTCAGAACCCTCAATACTCTATTGCTTTACCCCAGTATGTTGCCCAGCCACCAAGACACCAAAGAAGGCGAGCACCCGCACCGTAAAATCTCCACCAACCTCTACAAAATTTTCAGGTGCCCTATAACCCACATCAAATCCAAGGGTATAAAAGTGAACAAATGTTGAAAGATAATTTTACACCAATAAGAGAGTCCTACGCAAGCTTATTTGAGAAATTAAAGCATTATGACAAGATTACCCCAATTCGTCCAAATCATGTGGACCCACGTGCAATAAGTTTTGATACTTCTAAAAGGTGTGAATACCATTCCAATGCCCAGGGGCACACTGTTAAAATTTGTCGGGATTTGCAAAGAGAAATTGAAAGGATGATCCAGGAAAAACTGATTGTGATCCAAGATAGTGACATACAGAATATCACGCCGAATCCTTTACCTGCACATGACGATGAACACTTTATGGGGATGACACGTGGTGACAAGGAGTATGATAATCCTCTGAGGAACTTGCTGACGGAAATTGGAGAAAGGCCATGGTGATTTTGATGAGTAAATCCATGGCTAAATGTCAAGCTTAGCAACTGAAAAGTCATTCCCTCCTCACAAGGAAGGAATTTTGGTAACTTGTTTTGATACTATTTTGTTATCTCGGTTATTTTAGGGTTGTGATCCAGATTTTTTTTGTTGAGTCAAAACCTTTTTGCCGTCTATTTTGTCTATGTGAGTCTTATTTGTTTGTTCTATTGTTATTTTCATTATCTAGGTTAGTTTAGTGTTGTAGCTCGAATTTAAGGTTGCTTGTCTTTGTCACTGCCCATTTCACCCTCCGTGAACTATCATGATGGCACCTGGTCTCTACGACTAGGCAAGCCTAACAAATTGCAAAAAAAGAAAAATGGAATAAAACTAGCCAAAAACTGCGGAATAACATAATGAAACATTTAAGATGTCGCTCGGCATATACAACACAAACTCTCAAACTGAAACTACATTTCCCAAAACTTGAAGTCTCATGAAATCACAAGTTGTGGAATAACAACAATGTTCTAACTCTAGAGTGTCTAAACAAAAGAAAAGTACAGAAGAGCTATAACTAAAGGAGAGTAGATAGGGACTCATCGGTCGGCGAACGCGGCAGATATACCTCAAAGTCTCTAGAGTTCGCCTCGCCTCGCTAACGATATGGCCAAGTCTATGTACTTGGATCTGCACACGAGAAAAGATGTTCAGGAAAGGGCATGTGTACACCATAACGGTACCCAGTAAGTGCCAATCCTAACCTCGATCGGGTAGTGACGAGAAAGGTCAGGGCCTTACTGGTTATAAAATTTAAACCAAGGTAAGACAGTGTAAGGGGCAACAGTATAATAAAAACAATATCAGAAAATGAGAAGAATACAAAAAAACATCATTAGGGGATCTCTCGGGATCCCGTCCCGTAGTCCCAAACGTAAATAATCAGGGATCTCTCAGTATCCTCAATATATGTGCTAGGGATCTCTTGGTATCCTCAATATATGTACATGGGCTCTCTTGGTATCCCGATGATCTCTTGGCAACCTCAATATATGTGCTGGGGATCTCTTGATATCCCATACTACAGTCAAAATCAATATATATGCAGCGAATTTTCGGAATACTCATCGGTGGTCCAAAATAAAAAGACAACAATATCAAGGAAACAATCCACAATTTCATTCAAGTTTGTACCAAGAAAACAAAGATTTCTATTCTAACATGCTGCAGAGAGTTCACATAAATAGTTTAAGCAGATAGGACAATTAATACACTTAAGCATGCCTCCCTAAACTACACAGTAGGCTCAAAATACAAGTAATGTTCAAGTAGAAAGAAACACAGTTGATTTACTTAATGAAAAATAGATTTCCAACAATTAGCACTTTTACGCACTAGTCACCTCACGTACATGGCATTCATATAACAACAATACCAAATCCTAGAGGGAATGTCCCCAACATAAGGTTAGACAAGCCACTTACCTTGAACTAGCTCAATCAGATCTATACCACGTTCTTGCCACGAGTACTCGAGTCCAACTAGCCCAAATCTATTCAAATCAATTTCATAATGTAAATATAGCTTCAAGCAACAAATTCCACTAATTAATTCTAAGAAAATAAGCAAAATTAAGAAAAAATGACCAAAATGCTCTCGGACCTACGTCTCGAAATCGGATAAATTTTACAAATTCAGAATCCTCATACTCTTAAGAGTTCGTTTATGCAAAAATTATTCGAATCCGACATCAAAATCAAGATTAAAACCTCAAAATTAGGCCTAAGAACTTTTCCTCAATTTTTCATCCCTAATATGGAATTAAATGACAAAACTATGATTACATTATAGGAATACAACTAGAAAGGGATTTGGAATCATTACCCACTAATTTCTTCTTCAAAATCCTCCTAAAAATCGCCCTCACCCGAGCTCCAAATTGATTTTCTAACTATTGATTTCAAACCCTCGAAATATCTTATTTCTGCCCAACAAATTTGCTTCAGCGGCCATGGGACCACAGCTACGGTCCTATTTCTGAGGAAAATGAACTACACCTGCGATAATTCATTTAATTCCCATTTCCTCACCTGGTACTAGTTTACCGCATCTGCAGTCTCGCAGGTCTGTGCACACTTTCGCACCTGCGGCTTCTAGCTTTCCTTCACCTGGCCGCATCTGTGGTCTCTCAGGTGCTTCTGTGGTGCCGCACCTGTGGTCCCATTCACGTAGGTGCGGTTATGAAAGGTTTAGCCAACATCAAAATTTTCTAAGTCCAATTCAACTTCCGTTAAGCACCTGAAACTCACTCGAGGCCTCCGGGACCTCAACTAAACATGCCAATCAATCCTAAAACATCATTAATACTTGTTCCAACATTCGGAACTCTCAAAGCAACATCAAAACACCAATTTAACATTAGATTCAAGTCTAAGAACTCCAAAAACTCTCAAATTATACTTTCGATCAAAAAGTCTATCACACCCCGTCCGAATGACCTGAAATTTTGCAAGCATGTCACATCCAACACTACGGAGCTACTCCAACTTCCGAAATTCCATTCTGATCCCAATATCAAATCTCACTATCGAACTGGAAACTTCAAAAATTCATCTTTCGGCATTTCAATCCTAAATAAGCTATGGACCTCCAAAATATAATATGAACGCTCCTACACCCAAATCACGCAACAGAGACAGAATTCCATTCTGAGTTCGTCTTCATACTGCTCCGACTACGGTCCAAATTCTAAAACTTAAACTCTCTTTTAGGGACTAAGTGTCCCAAAACTCTCCGAAACTCCAAATAAATCTTTCAGGCAACTCACAATAGCAAAAACAAACACGGGGAATGCAGTTAATGGGGGGATCAGTGCGTTATTTCTTAAAATGACTGGCCGGGTCATTACAGTCTTGTTGTTTACTCAATGAAATACAGTCCTTTTGTGCCACTCCATGCTTAGTTCTTTCGCTGTTAGTTCTAGTGACATGACATGCATGCCGAATTTTTGGCCAGATGTTTGAAAATTGATATAAGTTTGGATTGGATAACCGAGAAAAAGACACTTTTGAGGATGAAAAAGAGTTGAAATACCTTGGAATTAAGCCCGAGTAAAATTCAAGAGGAACTAGAATAGTCATACCCGTGGAAGTTAAGGATCTTTACTTTCAAAATCATTGTAAAGATCGGGTTGAGGAATAATCAATTGAAGTTTGTTAGAAAGTTTGACATAAAAGGATGGAAAGTATCCTGTGACCACGACACACCAAGATGATAGACATGTTCGTCAATGTGTGATCGCGAAAAAAATACTATGTTTGGCGTTCTCGAGGCTGGGAGACCCTTTTTCTGCTACCCAAGCACTTTATACCCTTTATTATCCCTTTTGAGTCTATGTTATTTTCTTTGACCACCCTTTTTTAGAATCAATTTTAGAGTTAAAAATCCAATAAAATGAAAATGAAAAAAAATCATGAAAAATTAATCCATGCCTCAAGAGTACAAACTGGGGCGAATCTTAGAAAGTTCTAGTGAAAAAAATGAAAAAATAATAATCAAAGGCCCATGCCCCCAGAAAATAGAAGCTAAGGCAACTTGAAAAGAAGAAAAAAAAGAAAAAAAAAGAGATACATAAAGAAAGATGAAAAAATAGTTAGGTCAGATTTTTGAACTACGTTAGACCCGTTTTTTTAAAAAAGGATACGTAGTCACCTTTACACGGTTCGGTCCAACCAAATAAGAATTCAGAAAAAAATAATCTAGTATCTAAAACCGGGGCATGAGTTTGTTTTAGTTATTAAAGAGTTGATTCTAAGAGTTGTAAGTCTACAACCCTACATTTTAAGTTTACTTTGAGCATTCATGCCGACCCTTCAGTCCAACCCTATACAAAAACCTTTCAAATAAAGAACTCTCGATATGCCCTCAAGAATGAAAAGAGAAGCATGCAATGAGTAGCGGTTGTCACATGACATAGAACACTGTCAAGTTGCTCACAAAAAAAAATAAGGGAAAGAAAAGAGAAAAAGAAAAAGAAAAATGAGAGAGTCTTACTAGTGAAAATCATCACGGGCATTGTAAGGTGACGGTAAACAGAGATAAATAAATGAGAGAGGCTTGTTGGTAAAATTTCTCAGGGCATCACTAGTCGAAAGCGAGTAGTGAAGTTGATGCAAAAAATTGGCACAAACAAACCTGACTTCAAAGTTCATAAGAATGGTAAAAGAAAATATTAGTTCAATTTGATAGATCGACCATTAATGTCATGAAGTCTAGTTATTGAAAAAAAAGGTTCTCCTTCTGCCCTTCATGACATGGGAATTTCTTGTTAATATTATTTCTTTGCATCATTGTGCCTCTTCATTTGAATCAGTCCTTGTCAAAACAAGCATGAAAATATTTCAAAATCTGCTACCAGCTTTTCAATTGCACAAAGTAAATTCGGCCAGCACATTAGTTGTTACCGTTGACATACTTTGAGGATTCTTGCAAAGTCTCTCCCAAAAGACTCGTGTCAGCCAACTTGGCGCAAGCAAAGATAACTTGTGATTTTCTTTGACCAACAAATTGCTCAAAAAATAGGAAGTCATTCAAGATATTAGAAGAAATCACCTAAGCAAAGATCTCCAGTTGGGATAAATGATGGACTGACAGTTGTTGTTGTAGGCAAACTCCGTCAATGGCAAAAACTGATCCCAATAACCTCCAAACTCAATCACACACGCACAGAGCATATCCTCAAGAATCTAAATAGTGTGCTCGGACTGTCCGTCCATTTGAGGGTAAAATTCTATGCTCAACTCCACCCGAGTACCCAACTCCTGTTGTACGGCTCTCCAGAAACCACAATGTGAACTGAGTACCTCTTTCAGAAATGATGGAAGCCGGAATACCATGCAGACGGACAATCTCCCAGATATATATCTCTACAAACCGCTCTGAAGAATAGGTAGTACATACAAGGATGAAATGCACGAACTTGGTCAGTTGATCCACAAAAACCCAAATGACATCAAACTTCTTCAAAGTCCGTTGGAGCCCAGATACGAAGTCTATGGTGATCCGTGCCCACTTTCACTCTGGAATCTCTATCTGCTGAAGCAATCCACCCGGTCTCTGGTGCTCATACTTCACTTACTGACAATTAAGGCACGAGCTACAAACACAACTTTATCCTTCTTCATCCGCCTCCACCAGTAGTACTGCCCAAATCCTGATACATCTTCGCGGCACCCGGATAAATGGCATACCGCGAACTATAGGCATCCTCTAAATCAACTCCCGAAGCCCATTAACATTGGGTACACAAACTCGACACTACATCCTCAATACTCTATCATCACTAATAGTCACATCCCGAGCATCTCCATGCAACACTTTGTCCTTGAGGACGAGCAAGGTCATCAAACTAACGCTCCCGGATACGATCAAATAAGGAAGACCGAGCTAGAACCCGACTGGGCTCCAAAAGATCCATTCTCACAAACTGGTTGGCTAGGGCATAAACATCCATCGCCATAGGCCTCTCTATTGGTGGTAAATAAGCCAAACTCCCCAAACTCTTTTCTCGGCGGCTCACGACATCGACCACCACATTGGCCTTGCCCGAGTGATACAAGATAGTGATGTCATAATCCTTCAACAACTCTAGCCATATCCTTTGACGCAAATTAAGGTCCTTTTGCATGACAAGATGCTGCAAACTCCGGTGATCAGTATAAATCTCAGAAGGCACGCCGTACAAGTAATGACGCCAAATCTTCAAGGCATGAACAATGCCAGCTAACTCAAGATCATGGACATGATAATTCTTCCCATGTATCTTTAACTGTTTTGGACGCGTAGACAATCACCCTACCATCCTGCATCAATATCGCTCCAAGTCCAACTCTCAAAGCATCGTAATAGACAGTATAAGACCCCGAACCGGTAGGAAATATCAAAATTAGGCTGTAGTCAAGGTTGTCTTGAGCTTATGAGAGCTCTCCTCACACTCTTTCGTCCAGTGGAACAGAGCGCCTTTCTGGGTTAGTCTGGTCATATGTGTTGCAATAGATGAAAACCCCTGAACAAATCGACAGTAATAAACAGCCAAGCCAAGAAAACTATGGATCTCTATAGTTGAGGATGGTCCAACACTACACGACCTCTACTCTCTTTGGATCCACTTGAATACCCTCTCTCGAGACCACATGACACAAAAACGCCACGGAATCCAACCAAAATTCACATTTTAAGAACTTAGCATACAACCCTTATCTCTCAAGGTCTGGAGTACTATCCTCGGGTGATCTCCCAGACTCCAAGAATACACCATATTGTCATTAATAAAAATGATCACGAACGAATCAAGATATGGCTGAAAAATACTGTGCATCAGATGCATGAAGGCTGCTGGGGCATTAGTCAGCCGAAAAGACATAACAAGGAACCTATAATGACCACACCGAGTCCTAAAGGTAGTCTTCAGGATATCTGGCTCCCGAATATCCAACTGATGATAGCCTGAATGCAAGTCGATCTTAGAAAACACACAAGCACCCTGCAGCTGGTCGAATAGGTCATCAATACGAGCCAAAGGATAGCAGTACTTCATTATCACCTTATTCAACTGGAAGTAATGAGTGAACATGTGCATAGAACCATCTTTCTTATTCACAAATAACACAGGAGCACCCCAAGGCGATACACTAGGTCGTATGAAACCCTTATCAAGTAATTCCTGCAATTACCCCTTCAATTCAGGAGGATCCATACAGGGGGATAGAAATGGGCTGAGTGTCCGGCAACAAATCAATGCCAAAATCAATGTCTCTATCGGGTGGCATGCCCGGAATATCAGCTAGAAATACATCAGGGAAATCCTATACTATTGGGACCGAATCAACAGAAGGAGTATCCATACTGGCATCTCTCACATAGCTAAGTATGCATCACAACCTTTCTCATCCATACACTGAGCCTTAAGGAAAGAAATAACTCTACTGGGAGTGTGACCTAAAGCACCCCTCCACTCAATATGCGGTACACCTGGCATGGCTAGTGTCACGATTTTGGCGTGACAATCAAGAATAGCATAATGAAGCAACAACCAGTCCATGCCCAAGATAATGTCAAAATCAACCACGCTGAGCAATAATAAGTAGGCTCTAGTCTCAAAACCACCAAGAATAATGAAACATGATAGCTAGACGCGGTCCAAAACAAGAGAATCTCCCGGTTCTTCTACTTCATATTTATTTAATATGAATATTTTCCCTCTCTTTTTCCACATGAATAGAAACATAAACTGGAAAACTCAAAGAATCCCGAGGTACACCCAAATGTTGAGCAAAATAAGAAGCCACATAAGAATAAGTGGAGCCTGGATCGAGTAAAAGTGATGCATCTCTGTGATAGACCAAGATAGTACCTGTGATGACCGAATAGGAGGTGAAAGCCTTCATATGGGCTTGAAGAGCATAATATCTGGCTTGTCCTCCCCCATGAGGGCTACCTCTACCTCCCCAACCTACACATTTGGCTGGCTAGCCCAGTGGGGTAGCAAATCGTGTTGGGACCATAACCTGAGAGCTTTACGGGGCCTGCTTTGGCTGAGGAGTGTGCGGAGGTGCACCCATCACCAGTCTGGGGCACTTCCTCACCATATGGCATATGTCACCACACTCAAAACAAGCTATAGGAGGACATGGCGGCTATGACTAGCTCGGGCCAGATCCGCTAGACTGACCACTGGAAGCACCCCGTGTAGGAGGCACACTAGAGACTAGAGGTGCATAATAAGGCTCATAACTAGGTGGAGCTGGAATACCACTGGATACTAGAAGAGCTGAATGAACAGGGTGACCTATATGACCCCTACCATAATGACCTGCAGTTGGGGAATGGGTACCAGAATAATGTCCCGACTCTCGAGGCCTCTTGGCCTCCCTCTCCTCTCTGTCCCTAGCATGCATACCCTCAATCCTCCTAGCAATGCTCACTACCTGCTGATAAGATATATTCATCTCTAACTCATGAGCCATGCTAGATTTGATGCTGGGAATAAGTCCCTCAATGAACTGGCAAACCTTCTCACAAACCATAGAAACCAAAGTTGGTGCATGTCTAGCCAAGTTGATGTAACAGACATCATACTCCGAGACAATCATAGTACCCTGGCACAAATGCTCAAACTCCGTGCACCATGCTTCCCTAACACTCTGGGGGACATACTCCCTCGTGAACATATCTGAAAACTGAGCCCAAGTCAAGGAAGCTGCCTCATTCGGACTGTCTAACTCATAAGCATGCCACCACTGATAGGCGGCCCTCGAAGCTGGAAAGTAGTGAAGAAAACTCCTCTCGATCCTGATATGCCCATAGTATAGAGAATATGGTAGCACTCCTCTAGAAATCCCAAGGCATCCTCATGCTAACCCACTAAATATAGGAGGATCATATTTCTTGAACCTCTCAAGTCTTCGCTGCTCATCCTCTGAAACTGCTGCCTTGTCCTCGGGATGAACTGGTATTGTAGGCGGTGTAGGAATAATCTCTGGGACCTGCTCAACATGCACTCATTGCTCAGGAGTGTGGGCGCGGGAGTTTATACTCCTCCCTAGCTTAGGATGTGGCTGCAGTAAGGGGAAGCAACCCTGCCTGAGCCAAAGTTCTGTACATGCTCATAAATTGTGCCAAAGTCTCCTGGAGTGCTGGAGTAGTAGTGGTAGATGTATCAGGTGTCTGGACTCCGGCTGACACTACTGGTGGTACCTCGGTGGTAGCTCGCGAGGGTGCTCTGGCTTCACTATGAGCGCGTCCTCGGCCTCTACCCTAGCCTCAGCCTCTGACGGCTCCAGTAGAGGGCACGGGTGCCTGGTCATATTGAGTATCACGTGTCCTCACCATCTATTAGAGAACAGAAAGGTAGAAGTTTAGAATTATGATATCAAAAATCTCGTACGACAAAGAACTCAAATAAAGTGGAATTTTCCTAACAGTTACATAGCCTCTCGTAGATAAGTACAGATGTCTCTGTACCGATCAGTGAGACTCTAATAAGCCAGCTTGTGATCCATGGCTCCTTTGAACCTAGAGCTCTGATACCAACTTGTCACGAATCAAATTCTCCCTCCGTGAACCATCGTGACGGCACATAGTCTCTACGACTAGGTAAGCCTAAATTGCGGCAAAGAAACCAAAATTTACGGAAGTAAACAACTTAAAACAGAAATAAGGAAAATAATCAGTGGTATATTAATTCCCAAAACAAAATACATAAATCCAAGACCCGGAAACCCATGAATCACAAGCTAAGAAGCAATACATAGCTCTAACTGCAGAATGTCTAACAAGAAATTAAATACATAAGGGTTAATAATAAACAACAGGAATAGAAAAAGAGATATACCTCGAAGTCATTATAACAGTAGCCTCGCCTTAGGGGTGGTAGGACTGAGTCGGAGTACTTGGATCTGCACATGAAAAACATACGCGGGAAGGGCATGAGTACACCATAACGGTACTCAGTAATTGCCAAGCCTAACCTCGGTTGGGTAGTGGTGAGGAAGGTCAGGGCTCTACTGAGGTTAAATAAGATATAAGGTTTAACAATATAAAATAAACAGTGTAAACAATTAACATAAGATATGAAGGACAACAACAACTACTATAGAGACAAGTAAAACACAGAAGAGAATACAACTCATCTCTAAGATAACAACCGAGGATCCTTCAAGATACCATCCTGTAGTCCCTAAATATAAATATTATATCCAGTGGAATCTCCCAGGTGTAGTCCTGAGTCCAACTCATAAATGTGCAGGGGGATCTCCCGGAATGCAATTCTGTAATCCCAAAGTAAACATACATGAGAGCTACCGGGATACCGTCCCGTAGTCCCAAAGTAAATACGCATCAACAAGAAAAATTCAATCCAATCAATTGCATATCAAAGTAAAGCAAGTAATCCTAAACTATCATGATTCACACAATGCAACTAAGGCATTTAAGACAGTTAAAGAAACTTATTCAAGTAGACATGCTTCTCTAGGCTAATAGCAGGTTTAGTTTCCAAACAGTATAAGCAAGAAAACGAAAGAACACAATTCAAGGCTATTATCAATGAAAAATCGGGTTTTCAACAATTACCACAAGTATGTGCTAATCGCGTCACGTACAAGGTATCTCAATTACCACAATAACAATCCTAAGGGGTAAAGGTTCCCCCACACAAGGTTAGACAAGCCACTTACCTAGAAACCACGCCTATGCCATGAGTATCCGATTCCAAATGGCCCTAATCAATTAAATTCAATTTCATAATGTAAATAACACTTCAAATAACTGAGTCTATAATTAAATTCTAAGCTAAGACACGAAATTAGGTAAAATAACAAAAATTCCCATAATTTAGGGATTAAGTGTCCCAAAACTCTCCGAAACTCAAAATCGAACATCCCGGCAAATCAAAATAGTAGAAATAAACTTGGAGAAAGCAGTTAATAGGGGATCTGGGTGTAAATTCCAAAAATAATCGCCCGGGTTGTTACATTCATCCATAAAACCTTAATCTCCAAGAGCCTACATCGATGCTCCATAAGAAAACGGATAGAACAAACTAAAAAGGTGAAATCACATTCACGGCTAATAACACTCGATATTTAGGATTGTGGATTAAAGATTTTTCATTCTACTATTTCTTTTGGTTCGATTTGATTCAAAAATCAGAAATTTTAAAAGGAAACGATGTATTGGGGAAATTGAGTTTACATATTAAAGTAGTAAGGAGATGAAGTGTCGTGAAATGTAGACTGGTCAAATGGTCAAAAAAAATCAACTAGCCAAGAGGAACGAGTAGCAATGGATGCGAACAAAGGCAAATGAAGAGGCACGTGCAGACATTCAAAGGATTCAGCGCCCATACCTATTCAATACATTTAAATTCAAGAATCAAGAAGAATCAAGGGAATGAATTTGACAACACGTGAGAGTCCAAATACAGTTTTAATAAGCCTTAAATTCTAAAAACGTCAGAGAATCTGTCTTGAATATAATGATTATGTAACGTAGCATTCAATGTTATTAATTGCCCATAATGGCGTTATTAAGACAAAGGCAAGACATATATCTCAAAAATAACTAGAAAAGGAGAGGGGTGAACAATTGTAGGGACACGAAGCACTATCTGAATATACTTTGGTTTACTTGTTTTTCTCGATTATATCCATGCTATCCGAATTGCTTTCTTTCATTCATTCTTATGATTATCAGTAACCCGTGTTCTTCTAAATTGTAGCTTTAGTCAAAATTCATTTTTTGTTAAACAAATTGGTTCCATTACTGGGAGTCTGATAATCTATTTTATTTTATAACTTTCTTTGTTGCATCAACCATGTCGAACAACAATCACAACATTCAAGGAAACCAAGAAAATCAAACAACCCAACAGCTTCCGAGAGATCTACAGAACAATAACGTGCTGATTCCTTCTCCACGAGGCTCTCGACAGTGGTCTCGTGAAGGCACTCCTGATGGTCTCATACAGATGGACAAGCTCAATTTGAAATGTTGAAACTATGGATGAGGCTTTGCAAAAACTTATTGGCTCACAAGTCAATAAAGCTCTTCAGGCTTTTGTTAGCCAATTACCTGCTGCACCGCCCAAACCCACTCCAAATAACAACACTCTGGAGAACCCTCGTTCCGGGCTCGTTAATTTAGGTAGTGGTGGAACCCCCAACGAATCACATGAGGGAGAACCAGGTAACTTAGTTAATCCTGATTTACAAAATTTAGTACTAACAATGCAGAAACAGCTCAAGGAGCAAAGTAAGATCATAGAGAAAATACCTGGGTTGCCACCTGTGATCAAATGGGTGGATATGGATAAATTTTCACAATAACCCTATAAGCCAAGTGCCGCTCTCCTTCCAATCCCAAAGAAATTCAAAATGCCTGATATACCAAAATACGATGGAACAATAGACCTACGAGACCACGTGATTGCATTCTCAACAAGCGTAAAAGGCGACGATTTGACTAAGCAGGAGATTGAATCAGTATTAGTTAAGAAATTTGGTGAAACACTCACTAAGGGTGCACTAACATAGTATTCTCTTTTACCCAAAATTTCCATAAATTCTTTTACTTAGCTTGTAGATTCTTTCATCAAAGCACACTCGAGAGCTTAAAAAGTCGAAAAAAGAATGGAAGATATTTTTAAAATCAAACAAGGGGATTTGGAATTGCTTAGGGAATTTGTGGAAAGATTACAACATGAAAGTATGGTATTGCCACGTGTACCAAATAACTGGGCAGCTATAGCTTTCACAAGCAATTTGAATGGAAAAAGCTCAAAAGCTACGAGGCGAATCAAGGAAAGCCTTCGTGAATTCCCAACTACAACATGAAATGACTTTTACAACAAATATAGCACAAAGTTAAGGATTGAAGAAGATATTATATCACAAAATCAAAAAGAAGAAAAGGTAAGCTCAAGACGGGCGAAAAACAAAAAAAATATCCGGTAAAATAGGTACGAGCCATACATAGGACATGCAGGAAGAGACTCGCGGTAAAAATATGACAATCAAAGGTACAATCATATTCGAGGAATAGAGAGTCAGGCCCATCATATATATTTGAATGACTGAAGTACACATAAATCACGAAATGATGATGGAGGTCTAAAGGCAAGGTTTTGCTGTTATAATTTCAATGTGAGCACTTTTGACTCGTGGCTATTTTAAGAAGTATGAGAGATAAGGTTCGATGGCCAAAATAGATGAGATCGAATCCAAACAGGCGCAACCCTGATCATTAGTGCCAATTTCACAATGACCACGGGCATAAAACGGCAGAATACAGATTTTTACAAAGTGAAGTTGATCATTTACTGAAATAAGGATATCTTACTAAGTTGTTCAGTGAGAAGGGAAAGCAAGCTTACATGAAGAACATGCAAGAGCCTCCAAAACCACCTTCACCCAAAAGAACTGTCAACGTTATAAGTGGGGGTAAAGATATCAATGGAATATCATATACTGTAGCTAACAAGATTTCCAAAGTAACAATTACCAACGGGAAGCGGCTGCGACATATTTTAGAGGAAGAAAATATTAAGTTCGATGATGCAGATGCCGAGGGTGTATTAACTCCACGTAACTACGCACTGGTAATATCTTTACTTGTACATGACACTAATGTGAAACAAGTTTTAATTGATCCAGGTAGTTCCGTGAACATTATTTTTTTACAAGTGTTATACGAAATGCAAGCAGAAGATAGATTGGTACCAAAAGAGCATACTTTGTTAGAATTTCACAATTCCAGTGTTGTAAAGAAAGGGGAAGTGATAGCTATATTCGTAGAAGGCGTTGTCAAAGACATAAAATTTCAGGTAGTGGAAATAGAAATGGATTACAACATAATTATTGGGAGGCCGTGGATCATGACATGGACGTTGTTCCATCAATCTTGCATCAAGTAATTAAATTTCCAGTGCCATGGGGAATATGTCAAATCAGGGGAGATCAACAGACATCCAGGAGCATCAACTCCGTGGCAGATTCAAGTACGAAGGGTGAAGAAAAATAGTAATTACAAAATCCAGTTGAGGATAACATAGCGTCAACCTCAACTGAACAAGGGCAAATAGATGTAGATTCAAGGGCCAATTCCATTCAAGAACCAGAAGAAAATGAAAACATCAAAACGACAATAGAAGAGCTGGAGGCTGTGGTTTTGTTGATAAACTGGCCAGAGAGAAAAATATATATAGGAGCCAATCTTAGCCTGGATATGAAACGTAAGTTGATTGAATTTTTAAAAGCTAACACAGACTATTTTGCTTGGTCCCATTCTAATATGACAGGTATACCACCAGAGGTAATGACTCACAAGTTAAGCGAGAACCCATCTGTCACGACCCCAAATCCGGTCGTGATGGTGCCCAGCATATTGCTAAGCCAGCCTGACCAATCCATATCAACCACGGAGCTAGAAGCTCTCTTTAACCCATTTAAGCAAATTAATTCACGAAATAACAACAATACATGTAACGAAAACGGGAAACCAAGTCCCATAATACATCAACTCCCATAGACCAAGGGTCAAGAGTCATGAGCCTCTAAAGAACATAAGTGTAATAAAGTTTATAACAACTCAGTGCGGAAAGGAAAGACAACAAGATAAGAAATGACAGCTAGAAGGGGAGTCAGGTCCTGCGGACGCTGCAGCTACCTCGACTAACAATGCCTCCAAGTAGCTACCGAATCAAGTCTGCTGAGAGGTACCCGGATCTGCACACAAGGTGCAGGGAGTAAAATGAGTACTGCCAGACTCAGTGGTAATAAACAAGGGTAAGACAGCGCAGATAAGAAATCCGCAATAAAGCACTATGTAAAGCTATAATCGGCTACCCTGTCATAGAATCAATCTTCACTGTACCTGTTCCAACAATTACCAATAAATAGCATAACAGCTAGCAGATGTAGCTAAATGCAATGCAATGCATGATATGACCGCTACGGCGTGTAGCCGACTCCAATTTTGGGTACCCGTGCTCACTGTGGGGGTTCAGACTCCGGAGGGGCTCCTACAGCCCAAGCACATCTCATAGAGATATTCCTGCGGCGTGCAGTCCGATCCAACATATATCCTGCTGCGGCGCGCAGCCCGATCCACTACTAGTCAGCTAATATGCAGATACAGCCTCGCAGGCTCAAAAGTAGTTTTTGAAAACTCTTTTATCATTTTTTTTTCAGTTGGAAAACAGTAATATCAAGTTCCAGAGATTGGAATTAGCATAATAACAGAAATAGCCGCGGACTAGTAGTAAACTAGCATGTCTATATGATAAGACAATAATAACGATCCTCGCGGGATCCAATAACTGGCTCACAGCCCACAATATATACTCAACCGCCCAAGAAGGGGGTTCCTCGGCTCAAGAGTGGCCATTATCACAATATATATATATATATATATGCAACCATCCGAGAAGGAGGTTCGACGGCTCGAGAATAGCCAATAATACAGTATCAACAGGTCGGACTAATATATAGTCTCCGGTTCATGATCGACCCCGCACTCTCAAGAGTGTGCGTGTCTCGCCGCTATACAGCGTCACAAAGTGGTATACCGGGGTTTCGAACCCGCCGGTCATCACCCACATCTATTACTCACCTCAATACGGCGCGACGACTACTCCGCAATGCCCTTGCCACGAGAATCAAGCTCCGCACGCGTAGAATCTGATCAAATACAGTAAAAATACAACAATTTAGGCCAATGGGACGACACCCAATCAATACAACTCAATTTACATCAAAATTCCCAAAGTTGTCAAAACTCGAGCCCCGGGCCCACATTCCGAAAATTTACGAAATTTCACATTTCTGGAACCCTCGTCTCGCCACGAGTCCATACATATAAAATTTACCAAAATCGGACTCCGTTTGGCCACTCAAATCGGTGTTTTTCTTCAATTTAGGCTTAGGGCTCAAACCCACAATTAATCTTCCATTTACAGAAATTTAACCCATGAGTTCATGTTAAAATGATGTAATTAAGCCACAAAACTTACCTCCAACGAATCCCCGATGAATTACCAGCAATTCCCGTGAGTTTCTCTCTCTAGAACTCAAAAATGGAGGGTTCATGAATGAAACCCGTAGCTCTCTGATTCTGGATTTTTATTCTCTGCCAGACACAAGTGTTCATCGCGTTCGCGTGACCCTCTACGCGTTCGCGATGATCAGCACCGCCTTACTCTACGCGAATGCGACGCTAGCCACGCGTTCGCGATGCCCAATTCCTGATACTCTTCGCGGACGCGACGCATCCCACGCGTTCGCGATGTTCAAACTCCCAGCCACCCGGATTTCTTCTACGCGAACGCGTCTACCCTTCACGCGATCGCGATGGTCTCCATCTTTCTCCTACGCGAACGCGACCACCTGGATCGCGAACGCGAAGCTTCGTCCCACCTTGCCTACGCGAACGCGGCAGCCTGACCGCGAACGCGATGCCTTAGCCAGCTCTGCCTTCGCGAACGCGACCTGGGCCACGCGAACGCGAAGGCTTAAGGCCTGCTGCACCAACCTGCAATTTACAGCAGACTTTTCATACTCCAAAAATGCCGGATGATGGTCCGGATTCACCCCGAGGCCCCCGGGACCCCAACGAAAACCACCAACATACTCCAAAACACGATACGGATTTGTTCCAATCATAAAAACACCATCCTAAACATCAAAATCATCAATTACACACGGATTCAAGCTTATGTTTATTAAAAACTTTCAAAACTAACATTCAATCCAAAACCCGATCAAACGATGTCCGAATGACCTGAAAATTTGCAGGCATATCCAAAATCACCTAACGAAGCTACTGCAACTGTCGGAATTCCATTCCGACCCCCGGATCAAAATCTCACCTACCGTTCGGATTTCGCCAAAATTCAACCTTAGCCAATTCAAGCCTATTTCTACACCGGGCCTCCAAATTCAATTCCGATCGCTCCCCTAAGTCACAAATCACCTCCCGGAACTAACCGAATCATCAGAATTCGATTCCGAGCCCTCTAACCAAATAGTCAACTCCGGGTTGACTTTCCTTATTCAAGTTTCCTTCAAAAAGGCTATATGCCTCATTTTCAATCCAATTCACTCCTAACTCACCCGATAGACTTTAACACCGATATAAAAGCATAAAACATGTTTTTACAACATAACGGGGTGGTAATTCCCGTGACGACGGGCCGGGTCGTCACATTCTCCCCTCTTAAGCAAACGCTCGTCCTCGAGCGGGTCAAGAAACATACCTGAAGTCTCAAACAAGTGAGGATATCTGCTCCGCATCTCCCGCTCGATCTCCCAAGTGGCCTCCTCCACGGGTCGACCTCTCCACTGAACGTTAACTAATGCAATCTCCTTAGACCTCAATTTTCTCACCTGACGTCCCAAAATGGCAATAGGCTCCACATCATAGGATAGATCACCATCAAGATGAATGGTGCTGAAATCTAATACATGAGACGGATCTCCAATGTACTTCCGGAGCATAGACACATGGAATACTGGATGAACGCTGGATAGGCTGGGCGGCAAGGCCAACTCATATGCCACCTCTCCAACTCTCCTAAGTATCTCAAAAGGACCAATGTACCTGGGACTCAACTTTTCTTTCTTCCCAAACCTCATGACACCCTTCATAGGTGAAATCTTCAACAATACTCTGTCACCGACCATGAAAGACAACTCTCGAACTCTACGGTCCGCATAACTCTTCTGACGAGACTGTGCTGTACGAAGTCTCTCCTGGATCAACTTTGCTCTATCTAGAGCATCCCGGACTAACTCAGTCCCTATCAATCTAACCTCACCAGGCTCAAACCATCCCACGGGGGATCTACACCGCCTGCCATACAATGCCTCATACGGGGCCATCTGAATACTCGACTGATAGCTGTTGTTGTAGGCAAACTCAGCAAGTGGTAGGAACTCGTCCCACGAACCACCAAAGTCAATCACACAAGCTCGCAACATATCCTCCAAGATCTGAATAGTACGCTCAGACTGTCCGTCTGTCTGGGGGTGAAATGATGTACTCAACTCAACCCGCGTACCCATCTCTCGCTGAAATGCTCTCCAAAACTGAGAAGTGAACTGAGTACCCCTGTCGGATATGATAGACACTGGGACTCCATGCAATCGAACAATCTCTCGAATAAAGATCGATGCCAACCGCTCCGATGAGTAGGTAGTACTAACTGGAATGAAGTGAGCTGACTTGGTCAGTCTATCCACAATCACCCATACAGAATCAAACTTCCTCGCCGTCCGAGGGAGTGCAGTAACAAAGTCCATAGTGATCCTCTCCCATTTCCACTCAGGACTATCAATGCGCTGAAATACACCACCGGGCCTCTGATGCTCGTACTTAACCTGCTGACAGTTGAGGCACCGTGCTACATGTCCGACAATGTCCATTTTCATCTTTCTCCACCAATAGTGTTGTTTCAAATCTTGATACATCTTTGCGGCTCTGGATGGATAGAATACCGCGAGCTATGGGCCTCCTCCAGAATCAACTCACGAAGGCCATCAACATTGGGCACACATATCCGGCCCTGCATCCTCAATACGCCGTCACTATCAATGGTGACATCTCTAGCATCATCATGCTGAACTCTGTCCCTAAGGACAGCCAAATGTGGATCATCATACTGTCGCTCACGAATACGATCATATAGAGATGACCGAGATATAACACAAGCCAATACCCGGCTGGGTTCCGAAATATCTAACCTCACTAGCCGATTGGCTAGCACCCGAACATCATAAGCAAATGGCCTCTCCTCGGCTGGAATATATGCCAAGCTCCCCATACTGACCGCCTTCCGGCTCAAAGCATCGGCCACCACATTGGCCTTCCCCGGATGATATAATATAGTAATGTCATAATCCTTCAGCAACTCTAGCCATCTCCGTTGTCTCAAATTAAGGTCTTTCTGTTTGAACAAGTGCTGGAGACTACGATGGTCGGTATACACCTCACAAGACACACCGTACAAATAGTGCCTCCAAATCTTCAATGCATGAACAATGGCGGCTAGCTCCAAATCATGAACGGGATAGTTCTTCTCATGTGGCTTCAACTGCCGAGAAGCATAAGCAATTACCTTACCTTCCTGCATTAACACACAACCTATCCCCACTCTCGAGGCATCACAATAAACGGTATATGAACCCGAAGCTGATGGCAATACTAACACTGGAGCTGTGGTCAAAGCTGTCTTGAGCTTCTGAAAGCTCTCCTTGCACTCATCCGACCACACGAATGGTGCACCCTTCTGGGTCAATTTAGTCAATGAAGAAGCAATGGATGAAAATCCCTGAACAAACCGGTAATATCCCGCCAAGCCAAGAAAACTCCTGATCTCTGTAGCTGAGGTCGGTCTAGGCCAACTCTGCACCGCCTCTATCTTTTTCTAATCAACCTGAATACCATCACGAGACACCACATGTCCCAGAAATGCTACGGACTCGAGCCAAAACTCGCACTTGGAGAATTTAGCATATAGCTTCTCCTCTCTCAATCTCTGCAACACAATACTCAAATGCTGAGCATGCTCCTCCTGACTACGGGAGTAGACTAGAATGTCATCAATGAACACGATCACAAATAAATCCAAATAAGGCCTGAACACACTGTTCATCAGATGCATAAATGCTGCTGGGGCGTTGGTCAGCCCAAACGACATCACAAGAAACTCATAATGACCATATCGGGTCTTGAATGCAGTCTTCAATATATCTGAGTCTCTGATCTTCAGCTGATGATAGCCTGAACGAAGATCGATCTTAGAAAACACCCTTGCACCGTGTAATTGGTCAAACAAATCATCTATGCGCGGCAGAGGGTACTTGTTCTTCATTGTCACTTTGTTCAATTGCCTATAATCAATACACATCCGCATGGAACCATCTTTCTTTTTAACAAATAATACCGGTGCACCCCACGGAGACACACTAGGGCGGATGAAACCCTTATCCAGAAGCTCTTGAAGCTGCTCTTTCAGTTCTTTCAACTCAGCTGGTGCCATCCGGTAAGGAGGAATGGATATGGGTTGAGTGCCCGGCACCAAGTCAATGCCAAAATCAATATCCCTGTCCGGCGGCATGCCGGCAGGTCGGAGGGGAATACCTCTGGGAAGTCCCTCACAACAGGTACAGAATCAATGCTAGGAGACTCAGCTCCCACATCTCTCACAAAAGCTAAGTACGATAAACACCCTTTTTCAACCATCTTCTGAGCTTTTATAAATGAAATTACACGGCTAGGGACGAAATCAGTCGAACCCCGCCACTCGATCCGAGAAATACCGGGAATGGCCAACGTAACTGTCTTAGCATGACAGTCCAATATAGCGTGGTACGGAGACAACCAGTCCATACCCAATATAACATCAAAGTCCACCATACCCAACAATAACAAATCTGCCTGGGTCTCCAGACCCCCAATAGATATAACACGGGATCTATAGACATGATCCACAACAATCGTATCACCCACGGGGGTGGATACATGAACAGGTAAATCAAGACTACCACGAGTCGCACCCAAATGATGTGCAAAATAAGAGGACACGTAAGAATATGTGGACCCTGGATCAAATAGAATAGAGGCATCTCTATGACAGACAGAAATGATACCTGTAATCACAGCATCAAAGGCAACTGCATCACGCATGTCGGGAAGTGCATAGAACCGTGCCTAGCCTCCACCAGATCTCTCATCGCCTCTGGGGCGACCACAAGAAGATTGACCTCCACCTCTACTAGCCTGAGATGGTGCTGAAGAGGAGGGTTGATCCCTCTGTTGAGTCTTGTCCCTACGTAGTCGAGGGCAATGTCTCCTCGTGTGGCCAAACTCACCACACTCATAACATGCACCTGGTGCTGGAGAAGTAGGTGCTGCACTCTGGGCCGGGAGGGCACTAAGTGATGACTGACCCTGCTGAAACCCCTGTCGACCACGACCATAAGAACCTCCGCTCTGCTCTGGGCGGCTCGAATGAGAAGGTCTAGATGAGCGACCTCTGCTCTGCTGGGAATGCCCTCTAGATGGAGCACCACTGAAACTACCAGAACCACGAGGCCTCTTGGCCTCCCGCTCCTCTCTCTCTCGGCGACGATCCGCCTCAATGGAGCGTGCCATATCAGCTACCTGCTCAAACGATGATGACAGAACTCGCTCGCCGGTCATAAGAATACGGATAGAGTAGTTGAGGCCATCAATGAACCTCCCGATCCTCTCCCTATCGGTGGGGATCATCCATGTGGCATGCACAGCAACCGTGTGAATCCGAGCTCATACTGGGTCACGGACATGTCTCCCCGAATCAACCACTCGAGCCGGCGACGTAGCTCCTCGCGACGAGAGCGAGGTACATATTTCTCTAGAAAGAGAGTAGAGAAGCTGCCGCCATGTGAGAGGTGCTGCTCTTGCGAGCCTACGCCTCTCGAACTCCTCCACCGATCAAATGCGGGACCGGTGAACCGAAATGTAGTAAATGAAACTCCGCCTGGACTCGAGAATACCCGGCCGTACGCGGCATCTTCGACAACTTATCCAAGAAACCCGGGCATCCTCGCCCTCGACGCCACTGAAATGGGGTGGCCGAAGTCTACCAAATCTCTCAAGACGACGCTGCTCGTCCTCGGGCATAACCTCAACCATATGCTCTGGAGCTGGAGCCGGTGCAGCTGGAGGAATAACCGGTGCAACCACCGAGCGAGGGACCGCCTGCGGCGTACGAAGTCCACGAACAACCGGGTCGGTGTGCGAGCTGCGGGGGTCTGCCGACCACCCCCGACTGAGATGTCGCTACGGTGGCGGTAGCCGAAACTACCCGAGCCAATCCGGAACACACCGATAATATCCGAGCAAGAGTCTCCCGAAGACCGGGGATAGCAATAGATATAGTCCGGCCTCGAGCCGGGACCGCCGGAGCATCGACCAGCGGGGGCTGCTCTCGAGCCGGTACAACGGGCGGGTCGGCCGCGCGCCTCGGCCGCCCTACCTCTAACTCTAGCACGACCGCGCCCGCGGCCTCTAACAGGTGGCAATGGAGGTCGTCCACCTCGTCCCGATGCTCGCGTTCTCGCCATCTGCGAGAGAATAGAATATAGAAGTTCGGTTCTCAGGACAACAAGATCGCACGACAGAGTTCAAGAAAAGTGAAGTTTTCCTAAAGGTTCGCAGCCTCCCGAGGATAAGTACGGGCGTCCCCGTACCGATCCACAAGACTCTACTAACCGGCTCAAGACTCATGAGGCCTAGTAAACCTAGGCTCTGATACCAACTTGTCACGACCCCAAATCCGGTCGTGATGGCGCCCAGCATATTGCTAAGCCAGCCTGACCAATCCATATCAACCACGGAGCTAGAAGCTCTCTTTAACCCATTTAAGCAAATTAATTCACGAAATAACAACAATACATGTAACGAAAACGGGAAACCAAGTCCCATAATACATCAACTCCCATAGACCAAGGGTCAAGAGTCATGAGCCTCTAAAGAACATAAGTGTAATAAAGTTTATAACAAACTCAGTGCGGAAAAGAAAGACAACAAGATAAGAAATGACAGCTAGAATGGGAGTCAGGTCCTGCGGATGCTGCAGCTACCTCGACTATCCCGCACAATGCCTCCGAGTAGCTACCGAATCAAGTCTGCTGAGAGGTACCTGGATCTGCACACAAGGTGCAGGGAGTAAAATGAGTACTGCCAGACTCAGTGGTAATAAACAAGGGTAAGACAACGCAGATAAGAAATCCGCAATAAAGCACTATGTAAAACTATAATCAGCTACCCTGTCATAGAATCAATCTTCACTGTACCTGTTCCAACAAATACCAATAAATAGCATAACAGCTAGCAGATGTAGCTAAATGCAATGCAATGCATGATATGACCGCTACGGCGCGTAGCCCGACTCCAATTTTGGGTACCCGTGCTCACTGTGGGGGTTCAGGACTCGGAGGGGCTCCTACGGCCCAAGCACATCTCATAGAGATATTCCTGCGGCGTGCGATCCGATCCAACATATATCTCGGCTGCGGCGCGCGATCCGATCCACTACTAGTCGGCTAATATGCAGAGATACAGCCTCGCGAGCTCAAAAGTAGTTTTTGAAAACTCTTTTTATCATTTTTCGGTTGGAAAACAGTAATATCAAGTTCCGGAGATTGGAATTAGCATAATAACAAAAATAGTTGCGGACTAGTAGTAAACTAGCATGTCTATATGATAAGACAATGATAACGATCCTCGCGGGATCCAATAAGTGGCTCACGGCCCACATGTATACTCAACCGCCCAAGAAGGGGGTTCCTCGGCTCAAGAGTGGCCATTATCACAATATATATATATATGCAACCATCCGAGAAGTCATTATCACAATATATATATATATATATATATGCAACCATCCGAGAAGGAGGTTCGACGGCTCGAGAATAGCCAATAATACAATATCAACAGGTCGGACTAATATATAGTCTCCAGTTCATGATCGACCCCGCACTCTCAAGAGTGTGCGTGTCTCGGCTATGCAGCGTCACAAAGTGGTATACCGGGGTTTCGAACCCGCTGGTCATCACCCACATCTATTACTCACCTCAATACGGCGCGACGACTACTCCGCAATGCCCTTGCCACGAGAATCAAGCTCCGCACGCGTAGAATCCGATCAAATACAGTAAAAATACAACAATTTAGGCCAATGGGACGACACCCAATCAATACTACTCAATTTACATCAAAATTCCCAAAGTTGTCAAAACCCGAGCCCCGGGCCCACATTCCGAAAATTTACGAAATTCACATTTTTGGAACCCTCGTCTCGCCACGAGTCCATACATATAAAATTTACCAAAATCGGACTCCGTTTGCCCACTCAAATCGGTGTTTTTCTTCAATTTAAGCTTAGGGCTCAAACCCACAATTTATCTTCCATTTACAGGGAATTAACCAAGGATTTCATGTCAAAATGATGTAATTAAGCCACAAAACTTACCTCCAACGAATCCCCGATGAATTACCAGCAATTCCCGTGAGTTTCTCTCTCTAGAACTCAAAAATGGAGGGTTCATGAATGAAACCCGTAGCTCTCTGATTCTGGATTTTTATTCTCTGCCAGACACAAGTGTTCATCGCGTTCGCGTGACCCTCTACGCGTTTGCGATGAGCAGCCCCGCCTTACTCTACGCGAACGCGACGCTATCCACGCGTTCGCGATGCCCAATTCCTGATACTCTTCGCGGACGCGACGCATCCCACGCGTTCGCGATGTTCAAACTCCCAGCCACCCGGATTTCTTCTACGCGAACGCGTCTACCCTTCACGCGATCGCGAAGATTGATGTTAATTCTACCATAGAATGATGTTTTTGAGTCAAGAAACTTACCTTGCCTACGCGAACGCGGCAGCCTGATCGCGAACGCGATGCCTTAGCCAGCCCTGCCTTCGCGAACGCGACCTGGGCCACGCGAACGCGAAGGCTTAATGCCTGCTACACCAACCTGTAATTTACAGCAGACCTTTCCAAACTCCAAAAATGCCGGATGATGGTCCGGATTCACCCCGAGGCCCCCGGGACCCCAACGAAAACCACCAACATACTCCAAAACACGATACGGACTTGTTCCAATCATAAAAACACCATCCTAAACATCAAAATCATCAATTACACACGGATTCAAGCTTATGTTTATTCAAAACTTTCAAAACTAACATTCAATCCAAAACCCGATCAAACGACGTCTGAATGACCTAAAATTTTGCAGGCACATCCAAAATCACCTAACGAAGCTACTGCAACTGTCGGAATTCCATTCCGACTCCCGGATCAAAATCTCACCTACCGTTCGGATTTCGCCAAAATTCAACCTTAGCCAATTCAAGCCTATTTCTACACGGGCCTCCAAATTCAATTCCGATCGCTCCCCTAAGTCACAAATCACCTTCCGGAACTAACCGAATCATCAGAATCCGATTCCGAGCCCTCTAACCAAATAGTCAACTCCGGGTTGACTTTCCTTATTCAAGTTTCCTTCAAAAAGGCTACATGCCTCATTTTCAATCCAATTCACTCCTAACTCACCCGATAGACTTTAACAATGATATAAAAGCATAAAACATACAATTTCAACATAACTGGATGGTAATTCCCGTGACGACGGGCCGGGTCGTCACACCATCTCATCCACCCATCAAACAAAAGAAAATAAAGCAGGGCACTTTCAAGAATCATGTAATTCAGGATGAAGTGCAAAAATTGTTAAAAAATGGGTTTATTCGCGAGGTAAAGTATCCTAATTGGCTAGCCAACACTATTGTGGTACCTAAAAAGAACTGTAAATTGTGAGTTTGTGTAGAGTATACAGATCTTAACAAAGCTTGTCCTAAAGAATCTTTTCCATTACCTCATATAGATCAATTAATTGAAGCTACTGTAGGGCACAAATTCTTACGTTTTTTAGATGCATATTCAGGTTACAATCAAATCAAGATGGATCCAGCAGATGAAGAAAAAACTTCATTTATAACAGACATATGGACTTACTATTATAAAGTAATGCCCTTTGTTCTAAAGAATGTAGGCGCAACGCATCGGAGGTTACCAAAATGCTTCAAGAGCATTTGGGAAAAACTATGGAGGTTTTATATAGATGATATGCTCATTAAAACTCAGCATTCAGGAGATCATATATCGCATTTGTCTGAAATGTTTAAAATTTTGTGGAAATTTAATATAAAGTTAAAGCCCGAAAAATGTGCATTTGGTGTTGCATCAGGTAAGTTCTTAGGTTTCCTTGTTTCTAACCATGGTATTGAAATGTATCCTGCACAGATTAAGGCCATTGAAGAAATTCCTGATATACTTTCGAACAAGAAAGAAGTTCAGCGATTAACAGGGAGAATTGCAGCCTTGGAAAGATTCATTTCTAAATCATCGGAGAAGTGCTTTAAATTCTTCTCAGCCCTTAAGAAGGAGGACCTTTTTGAATGGAATAAGGAATGTAAACAAGCACTCAGGAATTTGAAAACATACTTATCAAATCCACCTTTGCTAGCAAAATGAAAGGCTGGGGAAAGACTACTCATTTACCTTGCTATTTCAGAAGTAGTGGTAAGTATTGTTTTGGTCCGAGAAGAAAAAGGTAAACAATCCCCCATCTATGTTAGTAAATCTTTTTTAGATGCGGAGACGCGGTATCCTCAATTAGAAAAGCTTGCACTTGCATTAATTATGACATCTAGGAAACTAAGACATTACTTTCAGTGTCATCCTATTGTTGCAGTAACCACCTATCCTTTACATAATATATTACATAAGCATGAGTTATCAGGTAGGTTGGCTAAGTGGGCTATAGAGTTAAGTGAATATGAAATCACGTAGCAACCTAGAACTGCTATAAAATCACAAGTGTAAGCTGATTTTGTGGCTGATTTTAGCCAAGGGATGCAATTAGAAGCAGAGAAAGAATTACAGGTGTTTAATAGAGCTAACCCAGGAACTTGGACTTTATTCACTGATGCTTCGTCTAACATAAAAGATGTAGGTTTAGGGATTGTTTTGGTACCACCTACGGGTGAAACTATTCGACAAGCTATCAAATATCACTTTATAACTAACAATGAGGCAGAGTATGAGGCTATGATTGCAGGTTTAGAAATGGCACGAGAACTTGGCATAAATCATATTATGATCAAAAGCAATTCACAACTCGTGTTTAATCAAATGTTGGGGACTTATAAAGTAGGGAGGCAAGGATGAAACAATATTTAGAAAAGGTACGAGAATTGATAAAACAATTTCAAACGTGGAAGGTTACACATATACCAAGGGATAAAATTTTTGAAGCGAATGCCTAAGCTAATCTCGCATCTTAACGTGGCAAGTGATGCAAATGCCTCAGTTATTCATTTATTTCATTCACTTCTCAACCACGACAAGAATGAGTTAAATTTTAATCATTTAACTTAGGATTGGAGGAACGAGATTGTCACTTTTTTGCAGTATGGAACCGTCCCTAATGACAAGAAAAAAGCTCATGCACTTCGAAAAAAGGTTGCTCGGTACTGTTTAAACCAGGCAACCTATATTGTAAAATTTTTGGTGGCCCCTTAGCTAGGTGCCTCAGACCTTATCAAATGGAGTACGTAATGAGGGAAATACACGAGGGGCATTATGGGAATCACGTCGGAGGAAGATCTCTAGTAAGAACCTTAATTAGGGCAGGATATTATTGGCCTAAAATGGAAGTAGAAGCAGAAAGCTTTGTGTCTAAATGTGATAGATGTTAGAGGTACGGAAACAACATGCATAGACTTGTGGAATTACTACATCCAGTCATCGCATCGCGACCATTTATGAAATTGGGAATGGATATTATGGGTCCATTATCACAAGCAAAAGGTTAGGTGATATTTTACTCATACTTACTGATTATTTTACTAAATGGGTAGAGGTAGGAGCATTCAAATAAGTACGAGAAAAGAAAGTAAAAGGTTTTATCTGGCGGAATATCATATGCCGATTTGGTGTACCAAAGAAAATTGTATATGATAATGGCCCTCAGTTTAGGAGCTCAAATCACAGAATTCTTTCAAAGTTGGCAAATTAAAAGGATTACATCCACATCTTATCATTCAGTGGGTAATGGGAAAGCAGAGTAAACAAACAAGGTTATTATCTATGATTTAAAGAAGTGTTTGGAAGAGTTAAAAGGAAATTGGCCAGAAGTGCTACCTGGTGTTTTGTGGGCATATCGCACAACAACAAAAATAAGTATGGGAGAAATACCATTTTCGTTGGTTTATGGAGCAGAAACTTTAATTTCAATTGAGATAGGAGAGCCAAGTACAAGGTTCACACATGCAACATAAGAGTCTAATGGCAAATAAATGCATGCGAGCCTCGATTTACTTGAAGGAAGAAGGGAAGCTGCATTAGTAAGAATGACAGCACAAAAGCAAGTCATAGAACAGTACTACAACTAGAAAACACGCCTAAGATTATTCGAAATTGGGTACTTTGTTCTCAAAAAGGTTTTTCAATCTACAAAGACAGCTAATACGGGAAAATTAAGTCCAACATGGAAGGACCCTATAGGATCTGTGGTATTGTAGGCAAAGGAGCATATTAGTTGGAAACAATGGATGGCAAAGTACTACCTTCGCATTGTAATGCAATTCACCTGAAGAGATACTATATCTAAGGAATACCCATGGTCAGATACTTATATTTTAAAGTTTATTTTTGAATCGTTTAAATTTTACTAACGATTTTAGATGATAAGCAAAAGGCTAACCCGTACTAAATGATGATTCATGACCTGTAAGGCACACAGAATAAACTAAATTTTTTGGACTAGGATTATAATTATTCTGATAGAAATACAAAAGGGTTAAGCAGTCTTCATCTATAATCGCATCTCTGAGTCCCGTATATTTTTTTTTTTAAGGAAAGGACCAAATGAGAGAAACATTTAAGTGCTCGAGGCTTCATACTTTAACACTCAAACACTTAGGGGACTACATAATATACATGGGCATGTGTATAAAGAAGGCAAAGAAGATTGAAGAAAAATCAAGCCTGAAAGAGTCAAGTGCAGAGTGAAAGTCACAAAGTCACGAGCCAATGACAAAGAAACCTTATTGTAGTTAGGGTAAAAGCCATGTACTAAAACGAGTTATAAAGAAAAACGTCATGTTTATTATTCTAAAATGGGTTATAAAGAAAAAAGACATATTTTTATTTTTCTTAAAAATCTGCTACAAGAAAAACAGTTACGAGAAACTTATAGATGTAATTCAAATACATGTAAAGAATTATTCAAAACTAGAAAAAGTTAAAATAAAAATATGTCAATGTTATTTCAAAAGAAACATGTGTGTACTTATTTCTTTTACCGTATGTTAACATCATTATGAACTTGAGACGTCTTCTTTATTAAGTGTCAAAATATAAAAAGAGCCCCCTTTTATAAAATTCATGTTTAATTTAGTTATTCATGAAGTTAAAATAAGCATTTTCTAAAGAATAAAAATGTAGATTATTCTATAAGTCCTTAGAAATAAAAGCAAGAATAAATTAAATAGAAGTTCAAGATAGTAATGAGAAAACTTCTAAAATATTAAAGTTTAAGACTAAGTAAAAACTTAGTCGAAAAACTATGAATTCTTTATACAGATTGCCCCATAAAAAGACTTAGGGACTTGCGTTTCAAAAATCAACCCTCAAATGAAGTTAAAGGTTTGATTACAATTTTCCAAAATAAACCCTCAAATGAAACCAAGGGTTTTAAACATAACCTTCCAAAGTAGTACTTGCAAAAAAGAGAGAATTCAAAATTTATCACTAAGAAGATGAGGGAACTGAAGAAGGTGCATCAACTTCAGCGGCCTCAACTTAGGCGGGTGCATCAACAGTTGCGAGTTGATTTTGACTCGCAGCAACATGCTCGACAGGGTTTGGAAGAGTTGGGATACCCATATCAACTTCAACATTCACGGAAGCTTCAGGTCACATGAGAAGGAAAATCTTGAGTTTGTTGAGCCTTCTCAATGGTTTCATTGATCTTAGCCAATTCAGATTCTAAGTTGAAATTTTCTTGGCCAGCTTCAATCAGGGTATCACAGCGTAAGTTTAGAAATGCCCAACTTGCCTCAATAGCAGATTTCTCTTCAAAGGTCTCATAATCCCTTTCCCAATCATCAATCTCATTCTTTAGCTCCTCATTTTCAGCTAGGGTAGAGTTGTAAGAAATTTGAAGAGAGGCATGTGAGCTTTCTAAAGCACGAACCTTATCAGAAGAGACTCGAAGGTACTCTTGTGCTTGAGTTAAGCTTTGCAGGAGCTCCCCAGAGTAAGTCTCTTTTTGACTCAAGAGAACCTTCAGCTCTTTGTTCTCTTCACTAGCTTTGGATAGTTGTTTTGAGAAGGAATACTTGAGACGCTCTTTTTCTTTTTCTGTTTGGCTTGAGGAAGCTTTTGCAACTGCTAACTCTAAGGTTAAAGCTCGCACTTGTTGCTCTAAGGTACTCTTGCTCTCTTGTAAGAATTCCACATCAATTTGTAAACTCTCGAACTGCTCCTTCCAATTGAATGCCACTAATTGAGAATCGCGTGCTCTCTACTGAGAATCGCATGCTATCTACACCAAGAGGGGGATTATGTTCATCATTTCTGTACCGATAAGATTGGCCTAAAAAAAGAGGAAAGAGAAATTAGAATCCCATAGATAAAAATTACAAAGTAAACAAAAGATGGTAAATACTTTCAAGGTAGCATGCACAATATCGTTCATCAGAGTCAGGGAACTATGGCTCTCCATCTTTGCTTCTCCAGCCATACATCTTCCTGACATGATTTCCTCAAAAGGTTGCTCTCAGCAGGAACTTCAATAACCACCCTCCTCATAGCGACACTTCTACTTGAAGAACCCACCTCAGTATGATGAACGATTAGAGGTGGAATTGTCAAAGGAGGAGTGGTAGAAGAGGTAAGAACAGTTGAGGAAGGAACAATAACAGCTAGGGGTGGCAACGAAGGAATCACAGGCATGGGAGTTGAAAAAGAGGCTAGGGGTGTTTCATCTAAAACAGGCCCAAAACTTCCATTATCAAAACAGCTAATAAAAAGTTGTTCAATGGACTCATGAGTATCACCAAGGTCAACATCATCATCAGGAATTACTACCGAGGCTTCAATAGACTCAGTAAGAAGAACAGAATGATGGGGAGACGCCTCTGCTTCGTAATCGGAAATTATGCATCTTCGAGATCGAGGTCTTGTCACCAAAGAGCCACCATCTTCCTCTTCTTCGGAATCTTCTTCTTCAATGTCTTTTCTCTTCGACAAAGAACCCAAGACTATTTCTTGAGCCCTTTCCAAAGAGATACGGGTTCTCAAAGAGGCACGGAAAGCCGCAACTGCCTCGGCAGTAACTCCTCGAATAGGAAATCTTGATAAAAAGATGGATTGAAATTAGAGCCATAAAGAGAAATAAATGTATGAAAGATGAAAAAAAATAAGAAGTTCTTACCATGAGTCTTTACTTTCCAACCAAAATAGTTAGAAAGTGTTTTCTGAGACCTCCCATCCATTGATGCCGTCTTCAGTAATCTGTCTACCCAGCCACAAAAATTGGGAACATCTTCCATAATTTCCATGGTTGCTAAAAAAGGAAAAATAAAAGCAAAATTAGAAAAGTTGGTAAACTTGAAGGAAAAAAGGCACGAACGGGATAAAAGACTTACGTGCAAAGTTCCACTTCTCAGGGAAGGGAACGTTATCTTCACCAACTAAACTAGCAATGGGGGCAGCAACAAATTGGCCAAACCAACCACGGTCCTTGTCATCCTCAAGGCTCACCAATACCCTCTTACACCTGGTTACTAGTGTGAAAATACCATTGCGAAAAAGCCTAGGGGAGTAAAGATGAATTAGGTGAGGGAAAGTAAAGGGAACACCAACTGAATTGGTTAAATGCCTTAAACAGGCAACATACCTTCATATGATTGGGCTAATTTGACCCAGACAAACATCGAAGAAACGACAAAAATCAAGAATGACTGGGTCAGTAGCTGGTTTGAACCCTAAGGTGAAAGGGTATGTACAAACAAAAAAAAACAAAACACCCCATCAAGTAAGAAGTGATTCTCTGTTTTGGGTTAGGAATAATAATAGGAAAGTCATCACTCCAATGGCAATCTTTACGAATTACATGAGCCAAAATTTCTGTAATCTAAGTGGGAAAAGCATCAGCACGATCTAAAGTAGAAACCTGATTCTTAAGAGATTCCCCGTCATGATAAAAAGACAATTCTGTAGGGACTATGTCTTCTACTAAAGGCTCACGTTGTTCAGAAGGTTCTTTATCTTTAGAGGAAGATTTTTGAGAAAGGGAACCTCTAGTTCTAAAAGGAGGACAAGAACTAGGAGATAAAATAGAAGAGCCTCATGCAGATCCTGAACTACGGTGCCTACCTCCCTTTCTGCCGCTACTAAGAGGACTATCAACAATGGAAACCCTTCTAGGGTTAGGGTTCGATGAAGACATAATGAAAAAGGATGATACGAGGAAGAAACAAACAGAGATTTGAGAAATAAAGTGTTCAGTAAACTTTATGAGTTAAAGATAAAGAGAAACCGTAAAAGGGAAAAATGCAATGATGGAAGGGCCATAACAATGATAAGTGACACTTCGTGAACAGGAAAGCCGAAAAGAAAGCCTAAAAAAGTGCTGCAAAACTGCAGAACCAATAGGAAGGTGACACATGTGAAACGCATTAAATGGAAATGACAATTGAAGCGTCAATTCTGTCACGACATTAATCGTGACAAAAATTCCCATTTTAATGAAATCCACTTCCCAAATATTCCATTGATGAATAAATGGAAAGTGGGGGGACTATCTGTGTTGGAAAAATTGAGTTTACATATTAAGTAGTATGGAGATGAAGTGTCGTGACACATAGACTAGTCAAATGGTCATAGAATTTCAACTAGCCAAGAGGCACGAGTAGTAATGGATGCGAGCAAAGGCAAAGGAAGAGGCACGGCCGCACGGGCATGCATTCAAAGGATTCAGCGCCCCTTCCTATTCAAGACATTTATATTCAAGAATCAAGGGATGAATTTGACAATACATGAGAGTCCAAATACATTATTTAATAAGATTTATATGCTAAAAACGTTAGAAAATCTGTCTTGAATATAATGATTATGTAACGTAGCATTCAATATCATTAATTACCCATAATGGCGTTATTATGATAAATGCAAGACATATATATCAAAAATAGCTATAAAAAAGATAGGGCTGAACAATTGTAGGGACACGAAACACTATCTGAATATACTTTGGTTTACTTATTTTTCTAGATTATATCCTTGCTATCTGAATTGATTTCTTTCATTCATTCTTCCGATTATCAGTAACCCGTGTTCTTCTAAATTATAGCTTTAGTCAAAATTCTATCGGTTAAACAAACGGACAATTCATTTTCTTTGATTTTCAGTAGCTATAAATTTTTTATTTCGTTCCATTTCGACTCTCAATTCAAAAAATAAAAGACAGAAAGGGATTTGAATTTTTCTTTCTCTTGGATTTTTGGGCTTCAATGCATTTCGTTTGAGGTACTGTGGTTTAGTTTGAGTTCGTCACTTATCGAGGTTTCGATTTGCAATTTTGGAGTTTCAGTCCAATAATTGTTGCGTTATTATTCCGATTGAGTTACAAATTTTCAGCTTTATTCATCAATATAAAGGTCCACTCGAATCCATTCTCACGGTATTTGTTTACATTTTAAGTATATACTTCCTCTGATATATTAGTGTTTCTATTTGCTTGTGACGGACTCCATTCACTCTATGAAAAATATTCGATCTCTTGTATCTATTGCGTACTGATTGCGTCTTATTTCGGTTGTATATTGGCTTAGAAGATTAATTCGTTTTGAATACATGCAAGTTTGGTTGGACGATTTTTCTTAAATACGCTATGGATTTTGATTTACCTTTCTTACTTATATGGTTATGTTACGTTATTTTTGTTTAGCATATTGAAGTGGTGATTTAAGTGAGTTATTAAATTGGATAGATAAAAAAATTAGAATTGTTTCTTTCTTGGCAAGGAATAAGGATAGGTCATGAGTGGTGCTAAGTCAGAAGAATGTATAATTCTTAAGCATCACAATAATCCGAAACTTAAGAAAATAATTATGAATATTCGTAGCTTGCTTTATACGCGATTAATAAATTATCGTGATTATAGGTATGATGCATGTGGCATGGTACGTAAATCCCAATTCGGGTATGCATTTTCTGTGACTCGACCATAACTTCGAATAATAATAAAATAAATATATTGTAAATCGGGGGTGCATTTCATGTGGCACGATTAGCAATGAGTACCAAAATGACAAGTGTGCGACAATCGTTACTTGCTCTAGAAATAACTCCATAAATAAATAAAAGCGGTTATAAAATTAAAAATTCACAATAGGTTTAAAATATGTAATAAATAAGATAATTAGGCCAATTATTAATAGTTGAGTGACCGTGCTAAAACTACGGAACTCGGGAATGCCTAACACCTTCTCCCGGTTTAAGAAAATTTCTTACCTGGTCTTTTATGTTTGCGGACCAAAAATAAATTCAAATTTCCTCAATTTGGGATTTAAAATAAATCGATGACTTGACCGCAAATTATTCCAAGTGACGACTCTAAAATCAAATAAATAATTTCATTTTGATTTATTTCATTTTAATTGGAATATCTCCCATTTCCTCGGGAAAAGGAGGCGTGACATTCAAAATTAAACTATTGTGCTTAGAAGATTTTAATTTATCATCAAGCGTAACTCTGAAATTTAATATATATCTCATTTTCTCCGCTTTTCCCGTCCAAAAGAAAGGGTAAAAACTTTAAAAAATACGCATTCAATAAAAGTAAAAATAAAAACCAAGTATAAATTAATCCATGAAAAGTGGCGTTCATGCATATGAGCTAGGCATAACAATATCGTTATTAATAGTAAAAGAACAATAAATATGCCATATAGATGACAAAAACATTATATGTGTCTCACCACTATAAAGTTATATTCTTGTCCACATGTGACCAAGTTGACAATTCCGGAAATCCAATAAAACTGCAGACTCCGGTTGCAGCTGTTTTGTAAATCTGTTTGTTTCAGTTTGTTAATGTACGTATAAAATAAAATAAAATAAACAATAATACAATGAATGTACAGTACCCATATATTATAACGCACTAAAGGACATTGAAACATCGATCATCCAAGACCATGCAGGAATCAAGCTAATATCTGTAGCCTGCAATTTTCAAGAATTTCAACTCTTTCGTAAGCAACACACCGTTTACAAATGCTTCTTTTTCTATTTTTACCACTTTCCATTTATTCTTTTTCTTATTGCAGTATCTTGATTAGTATATACCATTAGAATTAAACATGACAGAGAATCAAAAAGGGTCTTCCCCCCCCCCCCCCCGCCCCCACCACCCACCCACCCTTATTTTTTCTTATGTTCTTTGTGTGTGTGTGTGTTTTGTTTTCTTTTTGGTAGGTTAGAACTTGTACGCGTGGGTTGCTGAGTCCTCTATATTATTTTAATTTACTCCAAAGTACAACCTAAGAGTACAGCCTATATAAATTCTTTGGGATGTGAAGGGATTGGTGTGGGAGAATATTATATAAAGTACTCTTGCTAATTAAGGCGGTGAGAAAATAATACTTAGTGAGGAAGTAGGAAAAAAAAACTGGTAGGCAGCATTTCAGCAAATATCATCTTGATAAATTCTGCTAAAGATGATTCTTGAGACGCAGTGACAAATACTTATGCATGGTACGTTACGTTTGCATGGAATTTAGAGCATAACAATACATGCATTTGCAATTTAATTATAATCTCTTTCCTTTTCCTTTTCCCTTTCCTCTTCATGACGTTGTAGTGTATGGATGCATACTTTCGATTAATTTTCGGTTGACTAACTTTTATTATTTTAGACAAGAAAGATTGCTCTGATAGTAAGCAACTTTCATTTTCAATCAAAATATTGTGAGTTCGAGTCTACTCAAGAGCAATGTAGGAAGTTCTTCGAGGGAAAGATGCCAAGAGCCTATTTGGAAATAGCCTCCCTACTCAGGGTAAGGATAAGGTCTGCGTACACACTATCCTTCCCAGACCCATGATTATAATGGGTTGTTGTTGTTGACTTGTTGTTGTACTTCCACTATTGTGTTTCCTTTCTTTTTGATTTTTGACTTGTTTGATAATCCATAATAAACCCAATTACACATTGCATTTACGTATATATTCTGTTTTCTAATATGTAAAGTTAATCATGACTTTATTCTTTCTATTTATCTTTGATCATTTTAAGTATAGCAGTTTAAAAAGTAAAAATATTAATAATTTCCCATTATATGAAATTTATTTTTTGGGATCTCCTGCTTTCTGATTTTTAATGTAATTTTGAAACGGAGAGATTTTTATTAGTTGGTATTGCTACTGGATAAGCAGGTGATAATTTTTGAGATGTTGAATTTGTCTTATTAATTTATTGGAATGAACTCTTCTTTAATATAAATTGATTATCATATACGTGGGAAAAATTCGTAGCTTGAAGAAGTATCTATTCTAAGTTATTATTTATAGTTGATCAAGGAAATAACTTTTTTATTTATTTAAAAAAACTTATATATTCAAAACTTTTAGTATATAACTCACGAGGGACGAAATTAAATAGTGGAGACGCTTGATAGCCAATGGGAGAACAGGAAAAGATTATCCCACTTGAAAAAATATAGAATATTAAGTTCTCCTTAAATGGGAAAACAATTCTTTAAAAGCATTTATTACATATTCAGTTAAATATATTTATTTTTATAAAAAAGTAATTATTATAAATAGATTGAGAGCTCTGCTATTCTATTTATTGTGGTATATACTCTAATTGATAAGAGACCAACATAAATTGCAACTTTTAGTTTTTCTTCAAAGTGTATTTTTATATGTTAATTAGATGATAAATGCAATAACTAGCGAATCACATTGTTGATTGAGGAGAAGTTCTTCTAGAGCAGTTTAGAGTGAGCTAACCCCCAGCAAAGTTAAATTTCAGGCTGCAAACCGCCCACATAAAGCTGGTTTAGATAAATATTAAATTAAATAGAATTTTTAATCATGAATATATATATTACTTTACTATTATATAGAAAAGAGAAGGGAGGTTGACCAAGGGCACATATGTCATTTCATAAAAATTTCTATGTTTGTATTTCTTAAATGCAAAATATATATGGACTCCACATTCATCTAGCCACTACTCTCCTTTAAATGTATTATGCATATGTTGATTAGACTATTTATGTAGTGCAAATGCTCATTTTCAATATTTTTCTCATTTTGGAAAATTTTTAATTTTATTTTATTCAAATAGAAGTTTCCATATAGAAAATAAAATCAATTTTTAAATAATACAATAACAAAAAGAAGTATCGATATTTACAAGATTTTCATATTTATTCTATTATCTTAAAGCAATTTAAAAGTAAAAATTAAATAATTTTTATCTACTATATTATTTGAAGACGATTTCAAACTAAATATTTTTATATTCAAAAGTAATTTTATAATATATAGCTTGTTAAACCTTAAATTACTATTATATAGAAAAGAGAAGGGAGGTTGACCAAGGGCACATATGTCATTTCATAAAAATTTCTATGTTTGTATTTCTTAAATGCAAAATATATATGGACTCCACATTCATCTAGCCACTACTCTCCTTTAAATGTATTATGCATATGTTGATTAGACTATTTATGTAGTGCAAATGCTCATTTTCAATATTTTTCTCATTTAGGAAAATTTTTAATTTTATTTTATTCAAATAGAAGTTTCCATATAGAAAATAAAATCAATTTTTAAATAATACAATAACAAAAAGAAGTATCGATATTTACAAGATTTTCATATTTATTCTATTATCTTAAAGCAATTTAAAAGTAAAAATTAAATAATTTTTATCTACTATATTATTTGAAGACGATTTCAAACTAAATATTTTTATATTCAAAAGTAATTTTATAATATATAGCTTGTTAAACCTTAAAATTTAATTAACTAAATACCAACAAAATAATAATTTTAATAAAACTGCAATGTTGGGCCCGTATACGGGTCTTTCCTCATCTAGTATATATATATATATATATAAAGATTTTGAACCCCCTTGACCACTAAACTGTACTTCCAGGTAGTGTTAAGGGGGTTCAAACTTAATATATAGAGGTAAAAAAACAGATTTTGCCTTATATATATACAGTGTAATATTTCGGCGACGGAGGTTCGGGTGAACCCCTTTCTGCCTCCCTAAATCCGCCCCTGAGGTGAACCTAGTTGAGCCTTTTGCTTTAGCCCCCTAAATATTGGGCCCAACAATATTTGTAGTTGTGGATTTACTATCTTATTTTTGCTTAGATAATATTAAAGCTTATAGGAAAAAAAATACTAAATAAGTATAAAAATGGAAAGAAAGACTATCTATTTTCTTAACAACAGAAATATTTTAAAACTTAAATTAAGATGCTCAAACTTTATATTGATATATAATAGTTTTTTACGATAAGATCCAAGATAACAAATTGTAAATAAGTGGCTAACATCTTATTGACTTAGTTTTCTTACCAATGTGAATATTAATATTATATTTTATAAGATAACTATACTATAGACAAAAGAACAAAAGAAAGAGAAAGAAAAAAAAAAGGAACCAATGTAATATTAATATTTTATTTTGCAAGATAACTATACTATAGACAAAATAGATTAAAATTTAGGCTCCTTATTAAAATTTGGCTTTAGACCATGAGTTTTATTGAGAAGCCTAATTGGTTTTAGAATTCCCGTTGAGCTAATGGAAGTCATATTTTAATGTTTTACATTATCATCTCTTAATCACATGTAGTATTTTCAAGTGAAAGCATAAGAGGCATCTATTTTGAAATCAAGTGCCACTTTTCGCTATTTCCAGATCACTCGACGAGATTCTTGTCTAACATATCCACTTCCTGCATATTGCTCCCAATTGATATAACTTGTTTGGTCGTATTTTTCTTTTCCACCAAAAGTATTTATTTTTGGCCAAAAATAATTTTTTTTCCTAGCGTTAATTTATTTGGCCCACTTTTTAGAACACACAAAAAAAAACTTTGAGTAATAGCTAAATCAATTTTTGAGAAACACGAATAAAAGGTAGTTTTTTCTCAAAAATATTTTTTTGAAAATTACTTTTGAGAAAAATATACGTAGAAGTAATGGCCAAATACTATTTGCTACTCAAAATTCATTATTTTCAAATTGATTAGCCAAATTCACAATGTTTCTCACCAAAGTACTTTTTTGAAAAATGCGTTTAAGAAAAATTCTTTTCAGAATAAACTAATTTTAAAAGTATGACGAACAAGTTTTTACTTTTAAAAATAGTTTATTTTAAAAAAAAGCATTGTTAATGGCTTTAAGAATTTTTCTTGTGCTGAAAATTAAACTGTGTCTTGCGATATTCAGGAGTATTATCTATCATACAGCTAATTTTAACGATTTCTTAGAAACTTCTGCTTATATAGGCGGATCTACCTTTTGGGTAGGGGTAATCGACCCCTGGTAATTTCGAAAAAATATATATACATATCTTAAATGATATGTATATTATACTTTGGTTGACACCCTAAACTCAACATTTATACATATGCATTGGTCTATTTGGGGCACAACTTACATCTAGTGCACTGCTTTCGAGTTGATCACGACTTTCGCATATTTTTATCCGATAGTAATCGCACATTACTTCTAAATCTTGGTCCACTTCTACCTGCTTATCTTCGTTTCATGTTCTTATATCTTTCCTCTCTTCCTTCTCCATGTTCTTTTTATCATTTCTAGAAATGATGTAATTCTTAAAATATTTTTTTACCTTTTAATTTTATAGTTGATGAGATACAAATACAGTAATCTATGAAATTTTGATGTATAAAGTGGGATCTGAACAAGTTCGAAGCTTTAATTATTAAGAAATTTATTTGATATAACGTAAATATTTTGGGAGGTGTGATGTTTTTTTTTTTTTTTTTTTTTTGTAATGTTTCTAAAAGAATTTACCATATTAGGCCGTGTTTGCTTCAAAAATTGAAATTAACTTTTCAAAAATAGAATTTGATTTCGCAAACACTCAAACACGGCTCAAAAGCCTATAAAAATGAGAGCCGACTAAATAGACACGTGGCTAACTAATGACCGAAGTGAAAAAAGCATACGGTAAACCCGCGGAGCAGAAAATTAATCCACCTTTCTGTGAATTTTCGACGTCCCTTAGTTGAAAATTGAAAATCAGAAAAAAGTAAAATTGGCGGAGAGGCTTCACGGTAGGGATCAGAGACGTATGAAAGGGCAGAGCGTAACGGCTAATTTTTTTAATCAATTTTCACTTCCCTCGTAAGTGTTTTTCCCGCGTTTTTTTTGTGCCTCGAATCGTTTGAAGTTTTCTGTATTTTTAATGCTTTTTTTGGGTATTAAATTCTTTACTAATTATAGTTAGATTCATGTATATCTGCAATTTATTTGTTGCTATTCGTATATCTTGAGATTATATGCAAATCAAACATAAGATTTAACAAGCAGATCGACAAGAAATCGAGCAGTCGTTTAACAACTTCAAGTAGCTGATTTTATTTGTGCAACTTCGTTATAATACTGAATTAGCGAGAGGAATTCGATTTAAAATTTTTTAAATAATTAAAATTGCACAATGTGAATTTCTAAAAATTGGCATCAACAGCTGAAGAAAGTAGAAAAATGAATACCATTTTTTCCCTTGGGGAAATGAATGATTAATCTCTTGAAATATGATTAACGCAGCTTTTTCTTTGATAATCTGATGTTTTTGGCCTTTAATGGTTATCCATTATCCTCTTTGGGAGATTAGTTAAACAGGACAGAAAATGATAGTTGATATTATAATTTTGTGTTGACTATATATAACTCAAGAGTCGACTAATTGCACCAAAATGGGAGGAAAGTTTGATCTCAGTGCCTATCTGAATGGGTAAAAACTTCATTCGATAATATTTTAAATCAATTGTCAAGGTAAAATTTTCTATTGAGAAAATCGGGGAAAGATGACGGTTTTGTTATGAGGTCTGAGGATATTTCATGCTTATTTCTAAAGAGATAAGCTTGCACTCTATCGAGGAAATTGTTTGGCTCAAAAGTTATCAATATACTTAGTAAGCTTAAATACAATCAAAAGTAAATGAGGGTAAATCGTCATCAAATATAATAAGACCTAGAGATGAAAAATGAAGTTGTTATTGTAGATCTGATAGTATAAAATGATGACATGAAACTCGAGAATAAGTATTCGTTAGAGATAGAGATAGAGAAAGTAGGGGAGAATCAGAGAGTTGTATTATTCGAGAATAATAATGATGCCCTTTTTACAATGTGAAGGTCTTCTTTATATAGTAGGAGACCTTCCTCGAAATAATCATAAAGGTACAAAAATAGGTAACGTCTTCCTAATGAAGACACTGAGTTTTAAACGACGTCGCCTTTGTCCCCACACCCAAGTCGTCCCTTGCTTTAGTTGACGTATACTCAATGGGCATACCCATCGACGTAGAGACGTTGAGGGTCAAATTTGACCCCATACAGTTAGTCGCTCTGCTCGTTGGAGACACATTAGGCTTATTCAATGGGCGGAAATGCAAACCTCGTCCCGGAAAAATTTGACCTTGCCCTGGGGCGGCAACGTAAATGAGATGAAATGTATGACATTGTTGAGCCACTAATGCGTGGCTTCCTTTTCGGAATGACGTCATCGCCCGCATGCATCATTATTACACTTATTCCCGAGGCGGTTCAGAGGATGATGTGATATTTTGGTTTCCCGCACCCGTTTTGAATCATGCCTTTTCGATTTCTGCGCAACCTAACACTATAAATAGGGGGAAGGTTCAATCCGGTTCATCTTTCGAACCTTTGGAAAATATTTTCTGGTTTCCTCTTTGCCTTTATTTCTTGTAATCGTTATTTTGTGTGAGACTCCTCCACTTCTTTGAAATCATACTTCTCGTTGTTAGTGCTTTATTTCTTAATCAGAACAACATGGCAAAATGTTGTCAACGTAGTAAAAAGACCAAGGACACTACCCCATTTGGGATTCCACCCTCCTCTGGCGGCGATGAGGAAGAAGTAGAAAATACCCTTGTTCCTCTTATGGAAGACAACGTGCTCCAAAAGGAAATGCACATTCAAAAAGATTTTCAAACGAAAAGCCCAGTCCTTCCCTGGGAGCATAGTGATTTATTGCAATCTCATTTAGCAATCTTCGAGCGACACACAACATTTCGGGCCATGTGGAAATGGCTCCGGTTAGGATGGATTATGCCAATGTGCACAAGCATGGATACTGCACATTTTACGAGTACCCATTTTTGATGTGTTATAGTCTCCCGATTTACCCTATAGCAGAAGAGCTCTGCCTCTTTTTCAACTTGTGTCTGGCTCAGCTTACTCCTTACACCTTGAAAATGTGCAGGATTCTGACCATGTACGCAGCTAAGGCTGAGTGCGGCGTCTTAGTTCATCATCTTTTACAGTTGTTCACCCCTGTTACCTGAGGGGTACTATGCTGCAATTGAAGAGCCGTGGTACGAAGGGCTTGGTAGTTAAGTCTGACGACAAGACCAACCGCCGCTTTTGGCGTAGGTACTTCTACGTCAGAACGAAGCACCTAGTGTCTAACCTCGGGTTCCCGGTAAGGTGGAACTCGGAACGTAAGTACCTTTATTTGTGGAATTCATGATTGTTTGTGATCTTGACCATTCGGCCACTGTGATTTCTTTCTTTTCTTTTTGTAGCGAGGGCTTCTCCACCCTTGTTTATTGACAATATTAAATCTTGGGTGGAAATGTTGATACCTTATGCGGAGGAGTGCCGTACCTGGGCCGCATTTCGTCAACAGTACAGCCCGTCAGGTAATTCTTCGGCTTTGGTTTGGAAGCTCCCTTAGTTTTGTTACCTGACTTACTCGTGTTGGCAGGTCGGAGCTCCCCCAAGAAGAAGAAGGCCGTTGTTACCTCACCTAGGGCGGAGACCGATTCTGATGGTGAAGACATACCCTGCGGCTCGTTCAGTGATGGCGCTCCCGTGCTTCCTCAGTAGGAGGTTGCGCATGCGGCGGCGTCCGTGAGTGAATCAGCTCCTTCAGTGCCGTCCCCGCGGCCTGTGGAGGAGACTTCTAAAGGTGAAGAGCCGTCAGAGAGAAAGAGATAGCGGTTGATAACGGGAAAGAGGGTAAGTGAGCCTTGTCAAGTGTCGGGGCCGATTTTTATGGACGACGCTATTCGTTCTGGGAGGTCGGCTCCCCAAAGGAGAGCTATCGATGATGCCAGCCCAGCCCGTGTTCCGGAGAGCGGTTCATCGGCTGCTGTTGGAGAAGTGGGCGATGATGCCGAGAGGGCGGACCCTGAGACCGCCCATGGAAATGCAGATGAGTTAACGAGGGGTCCAACCCTTGTGGAGATGACGACAGGTAGGTCCAACCGCCGAATTATGATCCCAGGAGGGTATAATCTGTTACAACACAGCGAGCATGCCGCAACGAATATGACCCTGTTATGTGGGGCTGCTGAGCGTGAAATGCTGAAGGGTGTTAGTGACGGGGATCTATCCTGGAGGGTTGCTGGCGCGGCCTTGCAGGTGGCTTTTAGTTTTCTTTGTGTGCCGTAAGGCTAACTTTGATGCGTACTGATTTGCCTTTCCTCTTTTTCCTCTCCGTTTTAGACTCTCATTTTGGAGCTGGAGAGGAGGCGGCAGGCGCAAAAGAAGGCGGCCACTTTCAACAAGATGGCGAAGTAGTACCAACGGTGTCGTGCCAAGCATCGGGTGTTGGCGAATCTACTTAAACAGGACTCGGAGTTTCGGGTGTTCTGTGAGGGCCTTGAACAGTCGGAGGCTCCACTGAAATGGAGGATGGTCGTGTTGGAGCAGGTCGATGAGCAGCAGATGACTGCTCTGGCACGAAACATTGAGCTGGAGACTCTTCTTCAGTTGAAGGAAGAGGAATTGGAGGTTAGCCGTGGGGTAGCGGCTGAAGCTGCTGATTTGCGGACCGAGTTCGCTTCCTTGCCCGCCAAACTCAATGCCAGGGCGACAGAGATTGAAGTCCTTAAGTGGACTGCTCCGCTAAGGTCTGATGAGGATGCGCATCGTGAGGCGCATGAGATGTTGGTCTACGCCGAGGCCAGATTAGTCGTACTCGAGGAGTTCTTGGCTGCGGGTCAAGCCACTGAGGCAGAAGTTCAAGAGCAACGACGCGTAGCTCGTGAAACATGTGGGTATAGTACTGACTCCCCAGATCGGGCAGGCTATAACTCCAAAGACGTCAACCATTTAGGATCCGACTCTTGGATCTCTACGACTTATCAACCCGGGGGCAGCGATGGACAAGATGGCAATTAGGCGGGGGACAATGAGCAGGATGGCGGTCATGTAGGGGTGACGGGCGAAGCTGGGAAGCCCCTTAGGACTTGTATATATTTTTGTTTTGTTGTATTTTGGAATGTAGTTGGGACCTTTTGTAAGGTCGGGTGTACATGCATTTTTTGGATGATAATGAAAGTCGTACTTTTGCTGCCATTCCTTTCCTTTTGTATCTTTTATTTTCGGTACCTCGTCTCCATAGAGCGGGTGCTCGCTTACTTGTAGTATTTTCAGTGTGTTTTTCGAACGTTGTCTGTGTTATCCGCCGATAGGATGCGGCTTTGATGCTAAATAGTAGTGGCTTTTAGCTAATAATGACATCACTTCAATTATTGTTTAAGCACCCTTCGTCGTAGTCGAACAAGGTTGGCGACTGTTGGCGACGACCTTAGCCTGTGGGATGCAGATTCGACCGTCGTCGAAGTGCTGTCCTCCGCGGTCGAGCTAGGTCGACGTTTTAATGTTGGTGGCCTTAGCCAAAATGGAGTCGACGGCCTTAGCCATATGTGTAATTATGACCGCCTTCGAATTACTTACTTGTTGTGGTCAAGCTAGGCCGACGGGTGATGGCGATGGCCTTGGCCTTGGCCGTATATGTGACTTCGATTGTTGTCGAATTGCTTTCTTGTCGTAGTCGAACTGGGTCAACGATCGACGACGGCGGCCTTGGCCAAAGTAGTGTCGATGGCATTAGCCATATATGTAACTTCGACTGTCGTCGAATTACTTGCTTGTGGTAGTCGAGCTGGGGTCGACGATCGATGACGGTAGCCTTGGCCAAAATAGTGTCGACGGCCTTAGCCATATACGTAACTTCGACTGTCGTCGAATTACTTGCTCGTCGTAGTCGAGGTGGGTTGACGATTGACGGTGATGGCCTTAGTCATAGTAATGCCGATGGCCTTAGCCATATATGTGACATCGACTGTCGTCGAATTACTTGCTTGTCGTAGTCGAGCTGGATCGACTATTGACGATGGTGGCCTTGGCCAAAATAGTGTCAATGACCTTAGCCATATACGTAACTTCGACTTTCGTCGAATTACTTGCTTGTCGTAGTCGAGCTGGGTCGACGATTGACGACAGTGGACTTGGTCAAAATAGTGTCGATGGCCTTAGCCATATGCGTAACTTCGACTGTCGTCGAATTACTTGCTCGTCGTAGTCGAGCTGGGTCGACGATTGACGGTGATGGCCTTAGCCATAGTAATGTCGATGGCCTTAGCCATATATGTGACTTCAACTGTCGTCGAATTACTTGCTTATCATAGTCGAGCCAGGTCGACTATCGACGATGGTGGCCTTGGCCAAAATAGTGTCGATGGCCTTAGCCATATACGTAACTTCGACTGTCGTCGAATTACTTGCTTGTCGTAGTCAAGATGGGTCGACGATCGACGACGGTGGCCTTGGCCAAAATAGTGTCGATGACCTTAGCCATATGCGTAACTTCGATTGTCGTCGAATTACTTAGTCGTCGTAGTCGAGCTGGGTCGACGATTGACGGTGATGGCTTTAGCCATAGTAATGTCGATGGCCTTAGCCATATATGTGACTTCGACTGTCGTCGAATTACTTGCTTGTCGTAGTCGAGCTGGGTCACTTATTGACGACAATGGCCTTAGCTGTTTGGACATTGGAGATGGCATTAGCCGTTTGCACATTGGATATGGCCTTAGCCGTTTGCACATTGGATATGGCCTTAGTCGTTTGCATACGTGAGATGGCCTTAGCCGTTTGCACATTGGAGATGGTTTTAGCCGTTTGCACATTAGAGATAGCCTTAGCCTCTTACACATTAGAGATGGCCTTAGCCGCTTACACATTGGAGATGGCCTTATGCATTTGCACATTGGAGATGGCCTTAGCCATTTGCACATTGGAGATGGCCTTAGCCGTTTACATATTGGAGATCGTGCTAGTCCAGTCCCTTTGTCATGTCAGTCAGGAGAGCGTATGGAGTGGCTGGTATGATAAACTTGTTCCGCAAATATCTGCAGGTGTCCCCTCTGCCGCCTCGTTAAAAACCTCCTTGAGAAAACCTAATTGGGACAAAACTCGGATAAGGGAAAAAGAGCGCGACTCGGGAGACGCCTTTCAGAAATGGAAATACTTAAGGCGGGCGACGTTGCAATTGTTTTGGAGCATTTTTTATTCCATTGTTTCTAATTGGAATGCTCCTTTACTTGCTACTGCTGTGATTTTGTAGGGTCCGTCCCAGTTGGTGCCCAGTTTTCCTTCGCTTGGGTCTTATGATGCCAATGTTTTGGCTTTGAGGACGTAGTCTCCCACTTTGAGTGGTCTTATTTTGGCTCTCTTGTTGTAGTATCTTTCAATTTGTTGTTTCTAAGCCACCGTTCTTATCTGGACCATTTCTCTTATTTCCTATGCCTCATCGAGGTCTTGAAGTCTGTTATGTCGTTCTCTGCTCTGCTGGTATGTAAATACCTCAAGCTTGGTTCGCCGACTTTGACTGGTATGACCGCGTCGGTTCCGTAGACCACTGAGTATGGTGTTTCTCTTGTGCAGGATTTGGGTGTGGTCCGGTGTGCCCACAACACTTCTGGTAGTAGCTCGCCTTTGGCTTCCTCGAGTTTCTTTTTCAGTATGTTCAGTATTGTTTTGTTGGAAGACTCTGCTTGGCCGTTGGCGGCGGGGTGATATGGCGTGGATAGTGTTCGCTTAATATGCCATTTGTCGAAGAACTCTATGGTCTTCTGGCCGACGAACTTTCGTCCGTTGTCGCAGCTCATTTTCTTGGGGATGCCGAAACGGCAGATGATATTCTTCCATATGAAGACGATGAAAGGCCATTTCAAATGGGTAATGGACATAGTCAGATGATATTCTTCCATTCCCCTTTTGATGAAAGGCCATAGGGAAGTGACTGAGTGGAGGGGTTCTCCTGGTTGGTGTATCACGGGGCATACTTTTGGCATTGTTCGCATCGACGAACGTATTCGCTGCCTCTTTCTTCATGGTGGGCCAATAATAACCGGCTCGTATTATGCAGCGTACGAGGGTGCGGTTACCAGTATGGGCACCGCAGTGACCCTTGTGTACCTCTTCGGGTACTGGTCTCATTTGGTGCGACCCTAGACACTTGGCTTGGGGTCCGCCAAATGTCCTTTGTAGAGCTCGTGGTTTATCAGGCAATACCGAGCGGCCTGTACCTTGCACATAGGATACAAATTGGTTGCGCCAGTCCCAAGTCAAATTTTAAGAGAGTATGGCTGAATGGAGGAGGGTGACCACGTTTTCTTTGTTGAAGTTTTTCGTGGCTGCGACCAATTTTGCCAAATCGTTTGCTTCAACATTTCGTGCCCTCGGAATTTGTTCGGGCCGGCACTCGTCGAGCTCGATCATTAATCTGTGGATTTCTGACTGGTATTTTTGCAATCTCTGCTCCTTGATTTGGTAAGTCCTAGTGACCTGGTTCACTACGAGTTGGGAGTCGCATCGGAGAACGAGTCGTCGACCCCCATGTTTGATGGCTACTTTTATACCTTCAATAATAGCCTTGTACTCGGCCTCGTTGTTAGTCATTTCGGGGCATCGTATGGACTGACGAATTATTTCGCCCGTGGGGATCTCGAGAACGAGTCCCAGTCCCGATCCCGAGGCATTAATGGTGCCGTCAGTGTAAGGAGTCCATAGGTCGGTGTTGGAGGGGGCACGACCTGCCTCTAGATCCGCTTCTAGTAGTATCTCTGCGCTGAAATCGGCTACAAAGTCGGCAAGCACTTGCGACTTGATGGCGTTTCTTGGGTGATATGAGATATCGTGCTCACTGAGCTCTATGGCCGATCTGGCAAGTCTCCATGATAATTCAGGCTTATGTAGGATGCTTCTCAAGGGGAAGGTTGCTACTACTTTTATGGGGTGGCACTGAAAATAAGGTCGAAGCTTCCGTGAAGCTACGACCAATGCTAGAGCTAACTTTTCAAGGTGTGGATTCCGTGAGGTTTTGCTAATATAGTAAATAGGAGATTGCGTACCTTCATTTTCGCGAACCAAGACTGCATTGACGACGACCTCGGATACGGCCAGATACACCAGCACGGGCTCGCCTAGACTCGCTTTATCCAGTAGTGGTGGCGAAGATAGGTATGCTTTCGATTTTCTCAAGGATTTGATGCATTCCTCGTTCCATTGTAACCCATTTTCTTGTCTCAACACATTGAAAAATTTATGGCACATGTTGGAGGACCGTGAGATGAATCTGGATAGGCAGGCTATTCGCCTCGTCAGCTTTTTGTACTTGTTTTTTGCTGTTCAAAATCTCAGGTATTGCATCTATCGCCTTAGATCTGATTTGGGTTGACCTTGATGCCTCGTTGTGATACGAGAAATCCTAAGAATTTTCCTGAGGCAACGCCGAAGGCGCATATCTCGGGGTTCAGCTTCATCCCGTACCTTCTTAATATCTCGAAGGCTTCTTTCAGATGGTCGTTGTGGTCTTCTTTCCTTGTCGACTTCACCTGCATATCGTCGATATAGACTTTCATTGTCTTATCGAGCTGCTCTTTGAACATTTTGGTGACCAGTCTTTGGTACGTAGCTCCCGCATTTTTGAGCCCGAAGGGCATCACCTTGTAGCAATATGTCCCTTGGTGGGTGGTGAAAGTCATTTTCTCCTGGTCCTCCTCCACCATCATGATTTGATTGTAGCCGGAGTAGGCATCTAAGAAGCTCAATAGTTCATGTCCTGCTGTAGCGTCGATCAATTGGTCGATGTGGGGTAGCGGGAATGAATCCTTTGGGCATGCCTTGTTCAGATCGGTGAAATCCACACACATTCTCCACTTTCCATTTTTCTTTTTGACCATGACGACATTGGCGACCCACTAGGGTACTTCGATTCTTTGATGGAACCGTTGGCCAGTAACTTGTCTACTTCCTCGCTGACCGCTTTATTAATAGTGGCGTTAATTTTCTTTCTCATCTGTCGCACATGCGGATGTAATGGCTCGACATTCAGCTTGTGGGTGGCGATGTCTCGCGGGATTCCCAGCATATCTGAATGGGAAAAAACAAATAAATTTGCATGGTTAGTTAGGGATTCACGATACTTGTGTTGGCGAGGCCGTGCCCGATGTAGGCTTTCTTTGTAAGGTCAGTGTCGTCCAATTGGAATGGGTCGAGATCTTCGACCGTTGCTTTACAGGCCTCCACGACGTTGGGGTCTCTGATGGCGTCCGTTGTCGGGTTGAACTTAGTCCCCGACACAGCTGATTGCTATGCCTCTACACTCGCCCCCTTTAGCTGTTTGGTGTGGGCGCAATCTTGAGCTATTTTGTAGCATTCCTGTGCGGTGCACGACTCGCCTCAAATGCTGAATACTCCCCATGGGGTAAGGAATTTGATCACTTGGTAAAAGCTTGAAGGGACCGCTCGTATGGCAGGTATCCATGGGCGTCCTATGATGGCATTGTACGTCGTTTCCTGGTTCATCACGTGGAAAGTTGTTTCTAGCGTGACTCATCCTGCTAAAACGGGCAGTGATATTTCTCCGGACATCCGTTCCCCTTCATTGTTAAAACCAGTTAGTGTTATGCAACGCGGTATTATCTTATCCTTGAGTCCCATTTGTACGAGGACCCTTGGGTGGATAATACAGGCGCCACTTCCGTCATCAACCATAATTCTTTTAACATTCGTATTGGCGATACGTAAAGTGATAACTAAAGCGTCGTAATGAGGGAAAGACAAACCGTCGGCATTGGACTTATCGAAGGTGATACTATCTTCGAAGTCGTCATACCGTTCATGGGCGACGGTCCACTTTAGTTTGTGCGTAGTGGCGAACTTGACGTGATTGATTGCTAAGTCGTCGCCGCCTCCGACGATCATGTTTATCGTGCGGGATGGGGAGGGCAGCTTCGGCGGCCCGTGGGGTTGTTCCCGTCCGCGTTAAAAGTTGGTTTTCCCTTTGTCGCTGAGTAATTCCGTCAGGTATCCCTGGTTCAACATCCCGACTACCTCTTGCCGTAGGCCTATGCAGTCTTCGGTTTTGTGTCCCCATTCCAGATGGAACTCACATAGGATGTTTGATTTCCTTATAGTAGGGTCTGATTTCATCTTTTGCGACCACTGCACTTTGGTGCCCAGCTTCTCTAGTGCGTACACTATTTCTGAATGAGACACACAAAAGTTATGGGCGGATAATAAAGGAGGCCTACCTCTTTCTTTTCTGAGTGGGGCGACGTGTCGTTGTAGCGCGTCCGTATGCCTTGGTGGTGGATGAGAGGATCTCATGTATGGCTGGTGTCGGTCTTTGTTGGAGCGTGGGAGTTGTTCTCGCCGTCCCTCATTGCGTCGATCCCTCCTGAGTGTATCGTTGTTAGCCGTTGGGTCGGCCCATTAAGATCATCCTTGTCCGCTCGTACCTCAGCACAATAGGCGTTATGGATTTTCTCCCATGTGGTAGCGGGATATTTCATGAGGCGGCTTAGTAGCTTCTTGGTTGCCCTCGAACCATCCCTGTTTAGCCCGTTCTGGAAAGCGGCGACTGCCATACCTTCCGATATGTTTGGCAGACTCATCCTTACTCTGTTAAACCTGGCTAGGAGGTCCCTGAGTCCCTCCCCTGTGGTTTGCCTGACGGCGAAGATGTCATTGACCTTTGCCTCCGCTTTCTTTGCACCTGCATGGGCGGTGACGAACTTATCTGCCATTTCCTCGAACGTTGATATCGCCTTAGATGGTAGCTGAGAGTACCACGTTAGAGCCCCTCCTGTCAACGTCTCACCAAACATCTTCAGCAGCACCGATGGTACCTGTTCTTTTAATAGGTCGTTGCCTTTCACAGCAGTGACATATTGGATCAAATGATCCTCGGGATCTGTGGTTCTGTCATATACCCTCAAGTAGGGTGACATCTTGAAAGATTTTTGGGATAGAGTGGTTCAACGAACCTCCTTTCGTCGCATTTTGGTAGCAACTTGGGAGCACCGGGGATCTTGTCTATCCTCTCCTGTTGTTCTTTCATTTGGTCACGAAGCGCCTTGTTTTCATTCTCCATTTCTTCCATCTTCTTTAGGATGGCTGTTAGCATGCCATCGTTGGCATGTGCCTCGATGGGCTTGTTATTTGCTCGTACAACATCAGGTTCACCCATGGCAGCAGTAATGCCTACCATTGGCATACACCTGGCGTTACTTTGCGGTGCCTTCTCAACCAAGCCACTTAGAGTACTTGTTAGCCATTCTTCCAGTAGCTTCTTGACCACCGAGGGTGCTTCCTACCCCGTTAATTTCTGTACATGTTTCTTGATGTTCAGTACTTCAGGTATTGTGTCTATGGCTTTTATCTGATTCGGGTTGACTTCGATTCCTCGCTGTGATACTAGGAAACCTAGAAATTTTCTCGAGGCCACACCGAAAGTGCATTTTTTCGGATTCAATTTCATCCTGAACCGCCTTAATATCTCGAAGGCTTCTTTCAAATGGTCGATGTGGTCCTCCTTCTTTTTTGATTTTACTAACATATCATCGATATAGACCTCCTTTATCTTGCCGAGCTGCTCTTTGAACATTTTGGTGACCAGTCTTTGGTACGTAGCTCCCGCATTTTTGAGCCCGAAGGGCATCACCTTGTAGCAATATGTCCCTTGGTGGGTGGTGAAAGTCATTTTCTCCTGGTCCTCCTCCACCATCATGATTTGATTGTAGCCGGAGTAGGCATCTAAGAAGCTCAATAGTTCATGTCCTGCTGTAGCGTCGATCAATTGGTCGATGTGGGGTAGCGGGAATGAATCCTTTGGGCATGCCTTGTTCAGATCGGTGAAATCCACACACATTCTCCACTTTCCATTTTTCTTTTTGACCATGACGACATTGGCGACCCACTAGGGTACTTCGATTCTTTGATGGAACCGTTGGCCAGTAACTTGTCTACTTCCTCGCTGACCGCTTTATTAATAGTGGCGTTAATTTTCTTTCTCATCTGTCGCACATGCGGATGTAATGGCTCGACATTCAGCTTGTGGGTGGCGATGTCTCGCGGGATTCCCAGCATATCTGAATGGGAAAAAACAAATAAATTTGCATGGTTAGTTAGGGATTCACGATACTTGTGTTGGCGAGGCCGTGCCCGATGTAGGCTTTCTTTGTAAGGTCAGTGTCGTCCAATTGGAATGGATCAAGATCTTCGACTGTTGCTTTACAGGCCTCCATGACATCGGGCTCTACGATGGCGTCCGTTGTCGGGTTGACTTTAGTCCCCGGCATAGCTGATTGCTATGCTTATGCACTCGCCCCTTTTAGTTGTTTGGTGTGGGTACAATTTTGAGCTATTTTAGCATTCTGTGCGGTGCACGACTCGCCTCAAATGCTGAATACTCCCCATGGGGTAAGGAATTTGATCACTTGGTAAAAGCTTGAAGGGACCGCTCGTATGGCATGTATCCATGGGCGTCCTATGATGGCATTGTACGTCGTTTCCTGGTTCATCACGTGGAAAGTTGTTTCCAGCGTGACTCCTCCTACTAAAACGGGCAGTGATATTTCTTCGGATGTCCGTTCCCCTTCATTGTTAAAACCAGTTAGTGTTATGCAACGCGGTATTATCTTATCCTTGAGTCCCATTTGTACGAGGACCCTTGGGTGGATAATACAGGCGCCACTTCCGTCATCAACCATAATTCTTTTAACATTCGTATTGGCGATACGTAAAGTGATAACTAAAGCGTCGTAATGAGGGAAAGACAAACCGTCGGCATTGGACTTATCGAAGGTGATACTATCTTCGAAGTCGTCATACCGTTCATGGGCGACGGTCCACTTTAGTTTGTGCGTAGTGGCGAACTTGACGTGATTGATTGCTAAGTCGTCGCCGCCTCCGACGATCATGTTTATCGTGCGGGATGGGGAGGGCAGCTTCGGCGGCCCGTGGGGTTGTTCCCGTCCGCGTTAAAAGTTGGTTTTCCCTTTGTCGCTGAGTAATTCCGTCAGGTATCCCTGGTTCAACATCCCGACTACCTCTTGCCGTAGGCCTATGCAGTCTTCGGTTTTGTGTCCCCATTCCAGATGGAACTCACATAGGATGTTTGATTTCCTTATAGTAGGGTCTGATTTCATCTTTTGCGACCACTGCACTTTGGTGCCCAGCTTCTCTAGTGCGTACACTATTTCTGAAGGAGACACACAAAAGTTATGGGCGGATAATAAAGGAGGCGTACCTCTTTCTTTTCTGAGTGGGGCGACGTGTCGTTGTAGCGCGTCCGTATGCCTTGGTGGTGGATGAGAGGATCTCATGTATGGCTGGTGTCGGTCTTTGTTGGAGCGTGGGAGTTGTTCTCGCCGTCCCTCATTGCGTCGATCCCTCCTGAGTGTATCGTTGTTAGCCGTTGGGTCGGCCCATTAAGATCATCCTTGTCCGCTCGTACCTCAGCACAATAGGCGTTATGGATTTTCTCCCATGTGGTAGCGGAGATATTTCATGAGACGGCTCAGTAGTTTCTTGGTTGCCCTCGAACCGTCCCTGTTTAGCCCGTTCCAGAAAGTCGCGACCGCCATACCTTCCGATACGTTTGGCAGACTCATCCTTACCCTGTTAAACCTGACTAGGAAGTCCCTTAGTCCTTCCCCTGCGGTTTGCCTGACGGCGAAGATGTCATTGACCTTTGCCTCCGCTTTCTTTGCACCTGCATGGGCGGTGACGAACTTATCTGCCATTTTCTCGAACGTTGATATCGCCTTAGATGGTAGCTGAGAGTACCACGTTAGAGCCCCTCCTGTCAACGTCTCACCAAACATCTTCAGCAGCACCGATGGTACCTGTTCTTTTAATAGGTCGTTGCCTTTCACAGCAGTGACATATTGGATCAAATGATCCTCGGGATCTGTGGTTCTGTCATATACCCTCAAGTAGGGTGACATCTTGAAAGATTTTTGGGATAGAGTGGTTCAACGAACCTCCTTTCGTCGCATTTTGGTAGCAACTTGGGAGCACCGGGGATCTTGTCTATCCTCTCCTGTTGTTCTTTCATTTGGTCACGAAGCGCCTTGTTTTCATTCTCCATTTCTTCCATCTTCTTTAGGATGGCTGTTAGCATGCCATCGTTGGCATGTGCCTCGATGGGCTTGTTATTTGCTCGTACAACATCAGGTTCACCCATGGCAGCAGTAATGCCTACCATTGGCATACACCTGGCGTTACTTTGCGGTGCCTTCTCAACCAAGCCACTTAGAGTACTTGTTAGCCATTCTTCCAGTAGCTTCTTGACCACCGAGGGTGCTTCCTTAACCGCAGATGTGGAAGCCCTTTTTCATGCAAGATCGTCAGATCTTCGGATGGGGAAGGTGAGATCTCTGCACTTGGTGTGATGCTAGGAGTTGCATTCAAGATGCCCTCGTCACTGGCCTCGTTGAGAGGACCAAGGAGATTGGCTGTAACACCCACTATTGCTTTCAATCTTGTGTTATTTTCGGCCATCTTTTGTTTTCGTGTGGTATAGAGAATGGTAGTTGGTTGTTCTTTAGGTGGATATTATGATTTTGATTCTCGAAATCCCCATAGACGGCGCCAAATTGTTTGGCTCAAAAGTTATCAATATACTTAGTAAGCTTAAAAACAATCAAAAGTTAATGAGGGTAACAACAACAACAACAAAAACTGAGTGTATTCCCACAAATGGGGTCTGGGAAGGGTAATATGTACGCAGACTTTACCCCTACCCCGAGGGGCAGAAAGGCTGTTTCCAGGTGACCCTCGGCTCAAGAAGGAAACAGGAGACAAAAACAAGTGGCGATATATTAGTACTAGCACTGAACTATAATAAATAACATAAAATACATAACATAAATAAAATAACATAAATAATAAAATGACAACAATATAAGGAATATAAGAAATATGAGAAAGAGGAAAGTATACTAATATCTATAATATAAAGCCCTGCATCAGTACTAACTACTAACTGCCTAGTCTCACTTTAGCGTGCTGTAGAAATATTCCCAACTTCCCACCTAACCTAACCTAAAACCTTAATGCTCAACCTCCACAATTCCCTGTCAAGGGCCATGTCCTCAGTAATCCTAAGTCGCGTCATGTCCTGCCCGATCACCTCTCTCTCCAGTACTTCTTAGGTCACCCTTTACCTTTTCTCGTGCCCAGCACCGCTAGTCGCTCACAACTTTTCTCCGGTGCATCAGTGCTCCTCCTCTGAATGTGCCCAAACCACCTGAGTCTTGCTTCTCGCATCTTGTCCTCCATGGGCACTACACCCACCCTCTCTCGAATAACTTCATTCCTAATTTTATCCATTCTTGTATGTCCACACATTCACCTCAACATCCTCATCTCTGCTACTTGCATCTTCTGGATGTGAGAGTTCTTATCCGACCAACACTCGGTTCCATACAACATAGCCGGTCTAACCACTGCTCGATAAAACTTACCTTTGAGTAACGGTGGCACTTTCTTGTCACACAGGACTCCCGTTGCTAACCTCCACTTCATCCACCCAACACCTATATGGTTTGTGACACCCTCGTCGATCTCCCCGTTCCTCTAAATAACTGACCCAAGGTACTTGAAACTACCCAACTGCGGGATGACTTGGGAGTCAAGCCTCACTTCTACTCCCGCGTCCGTCGGCTCGAGCCCAAACTTGCACTCGAGATATTCCGTCTTCGTCCTGCTCAACCTGAAACTTTTAGACTCAAGGGCTTGTCTCCAAACCTCTAGTCTCTCGTTGACGCCGCGTCTTGTCTCGTCAACTAGGACTATATCATCAGCAAATAGCATACACCATGGCACCTCTCCATGAATATTATGCGTTATGACATCCATCACCAGGGCAAATAGGAAAGGGCTAAACGCAGAACCTTGGTGCAACCCAGTAACAATAGGAAAATACTCGGAGTCGCCTCCTACCGTCCTAACCCGAGTCTTAGCTCCATCATACATGTCTCTAATCGCCCTAATGTAGGCAACTGGGACCCATTTAATATCTAAGCATCTCCATAAGACCTCCATAGGAACCCTGTTATACGCTTTCTCTAGATCGATAAACACCATGTGCAGATCCTTTTTCTTATCCCTGTATTGTTCCACTATCCTCCTAACAAGGTGGATAGCTTCTGTGGTAGATCGCCCTGGCATGAACTCGAACTGGTTGTCTGAAATAGACACCGCCCTTCGTACTCTCATTTCTACTACTCTCTCCCAGACTTTCATGGTATGACTCAAAAATTTGATACCCCTATAATTGTTACAGCTCTTGATATCACCTTTGTTCTTATACAATGGAATCATTGTACTCCACCTCCACTCTTCAGGCATCCTATTAGTCTTGAATATAACATTAAACAACCCAGTAAGTCATTCCAAGCCTGCTCCGCCCACACACCTCCAAAGTTCAACCGGAATTTCGTCTGGTTCGGTTGCTCTGCCCCTCATCATCTTACACCTTGCCTCCATGACCTCCTCGACCTCGAAGTCCCTACAATCACTTATCTCATGTGGTCTATCGGCATTTCGCAAATCACCTAGTACAATATCCTGATCTCCTTCTTCATTCAGAAGTTTATGAAAGTAGGTTTGCCATCTCCTCTTAATCTGCTTATCCCCCATCAAAACTTTGCCGTCATCATCTTTTATGCATCTCACTTGGTCCAGATCTCGAGCCGTCCTCTCTCTCACCTTAGCGAATCGGAATAGCTTCTTCTCCCCGCCTTTGTTCCCTAGCTCCTCGTACAGACGAGCAAAAGTTGCTGACTTAGCCTCCGTATTCGCCTCCCTCCTAGCAACCTTATATCTCTCATTGTTCGCTCTCTTCTCCTTCTCTCCAGTGCTCCCTACTAGTCGCAAGTAAGCCGCCTTCTTCGCTTCCACTTTACCTTGGACAACTCCATTCCACCACCAGTCTCCTTCGTGGCCCCCGGTGCGTCCCGAAGATGTCCCTAACACCTCTCTCGCGGCCTTTCTTATACATTTTGCCGTCGTTGACCACATAGTGTCGGCATCGCCACTACTTCTCCAAGCTCCCATTTCCGATAACCTTTCTACCAACTTCTGAGCTTTATCCTCAATCAGGGCGCCCCACGTTATCGTTGGGCTGCCTCGTACTGACCTCTCTTCCTACTTATCATAATCCCAATGTCCATCACCAAAAGCCTATGTTGTGTCGCAAGGGTCTCACCTTGGATAACTTTGCAATCCACGCACAACCTTCTGTCGTATTTCCTGAGAAGGAGATAGTCAATCTGAGTTTTCGCCACCGAACTTTTGTAAGTGACCAAATGCTCCTCCCGTTTAGGAAAACTAGAGTTCGCAATCACTAAATTGAAAGCCTTAGCGAAGTGTAGCAACCACGTGCCCCCTCCGTTTCGCTCCCCGAAACCAAAGCCGCCATGAACTGCATTATAACAACTTGCAGACGACCCAATATGACCATTAAAATCTCCTCCTATAAATATACTCTCGGAAAGAGGAATACTACGAACGATGTCATCCAATCCCTCCCAAAAGCGCGTTTTAATCTCCTCATTCAAGCCTACGTGCGGTGCGTACACGCAAACGACATTTAAAGTACACTCACCCACCACCAATTTAATGGTCATTAGTCTATCATTCACCCGCCTAACCTCAACCACCGACTCTCTAATGTGGCTATCTACCAGAATACCCACTCCGTTCTTACCCCTCAAGCCTCCAGAGTACCACAGCTTATACCCATCCGCATTTCTCGCTCTCGATCCTACCCACCTCGTCTCCTGGACACACGCTATATTAATCTTTCTCTTCTGAAAGATCTTCGCCAACTCTATGGACTTACTCGTTAGCGAACCTATGTTCCATGACCCGATTCTCAACCTATAGGCTCCCTTGCCCCCTCTACCTCCCCGTCCTCCTGTCCCACACCCTGACCCCGGCCCCACACGCAGCCCAACACGAGGACATGCCCTTAATCTATCATCCCTGACTGCAGCCACTACACCTACAGCCAATATAAAGAAAACTCGCTAGAGCACAAGGGACAACGATCAAACTAAAAGAAGCAAGTGCCTACAAGTACACAAGTAGAAAGGTTGAACTATTAGGATCTAAAGTAACTCTAAGTTAGCTAACATCAAAAGGGAAACCGTAGATCGGGAGGTACCAACTCCCGCGAACCAAACCTGTGTTGACTTGATGTACTCAATATAGTGGTATGCTCACGTACCGCTTTCCACCGCCCTTTGATGTCGCTCTTCCCGGTTGCTCTCCTTTGCTAGTGTTTGTGCGCCCACTTGTCTTCCACAAGTTCGAAAATTCCCTGAAAACACATAAAATACCACGACCTAAAAAAAACCAAAAGGGCTATCCCCACTACCACTGGTGAAGCCCTGGCAATAGTAGTGGAAATGTAGGGAAAATGCAAAGGACTACACAAAATTGACCAAGTAAAATGAAGGCAAAGTTAGAGTACAAAAACTTTTAGAGAAGCAAAATAAACAAATTACCAAGAACCAAATTCGATCTACAGCTTATACTGCACAAAACTAAGAAAACAGAATGTAGAAAATAACTTTATGCAAAAAAGAGAAATATGTAGATGAATATAACAAAATTCAAGGAATATGCAGGCCCGATTCTGTATGCATCTTCAAAATAAACCAAAAACGTAAAAAAAGTTAAAAGTAAAAGCTTTCCTTATAGAAATAAGCTATTACTAATCTGCTTTTCCAATCACCTGAACAATCTAGTTTTCAATGGTTTACTGCTTTATTGATTAGTTCATTAAAATCCAGATATACAATGAGATTAAAACGACAGCGAAAGTGCTGATTATTTCACTATAGAGTAGAAAAAGATAGCCGCAAGTGATAATTCGGAAAGAAAATTTTGATAAAGTCACCGCGAAAAAAGAAAACTAACAGAAAACAAATCAGTACAATAAACTTACTGATTTGAACAGATCAAAAGGATAAACAAAAAATGTATAAACTATACATTCAAGAAAAAATGAAAACTACCTGCAACTCCAAGGAACCCTGTGGATTATTATTTAAGAGCACCGAGATTAACACCGCTGGAGCAGCACTTGCGTCGGCGCCGGTGTGGGTGGGTGTCGGCATTGGTGCTACCGGTGGTTAACGTATGGGGGAGTTAGGGGCTGAGTGGTGGGGGGAGGGAGGAGGGGGAGGAGGGAGGGGAGGGTGGCGGGGGGAGATAGGGGGGGGGTTAGCAGTGAACGTTAGAGAAGAAGAAGAAGAACGTTAGAACTCCCTGAAGATGAGCTAGTGAGTTCTAATTCCCTCGGGGTTGTCGAGCCCAGAACTTCAAAAAATAAATGAGGGTAAATCGTAATCAAATATAATAAGACCTAGAGATGAAAAATGAAGCTGTTATTGTAGATCTGATAGTATAAAACGATGATATGAACTCGAGAACAAGTATTCGTTAGAGATAGAGATAGAGAGAGAGTAGGGGAGAATTAGAGAGTTGTATTATTCGAGAATAATAATGATGCCCCTTTTACAATGTGAAGGTCTCCTTTATATAGTAGGAGATGTTCCTCGAAATAATCATAAAGGTACAAAAATAGGTAACGTCCTCCTAATGAAGATACTGAGTTTTGAACGACGTCGTCTTTGTCCTAACGCCCAAGTCGTACCCTTGCTTTAGTTAGCGTATACTCAATGGGCGTACCCTTGCTTCAGTTGGCGTATACTCAATGGGCGTACCCATCGGCGTAGAGACGTTGAGGGTCAAATTTGACCCCATACAGAAATGTTATCAGCATGAATTATGGACTAACGATGTCTGAATCCTATGTGGTGATATAATGAATTAACTGGAAGTAAATAGAAACAATTACGATAAACAAACTGCAGATGTTCATTGATAGAAACATTAACAACCGATTCTGATGATATGCATGGATATAACCTTTTAGGAGGTGGATAGCATCGCAAGTTTGCCATGTTATCTGACTAACAAAAGGTGATGATTGCAGCAATTTAGTGCAATAGGAAGTCAAATCTACATACAGTAACCAATGTATTTAAATAAATTCAGATGTATTTGCCTGAAAATTTATTCCTCGGTTTGAAATAATTTCAAGTTAGTTTGAAGGAGGTTTGAAACGAGTGGATAATCTTGGAGAAAAAACAGCTTGGATGCCTGAACATTAGCGAGGTCTACACTGATAAATCTGATTATTAATATGATAGTAAAAATGGTTGGGTATCACATCTGAGCATTAATGTTCTTTGCACGTCTAATGGTCTTAACTAAACATTCTAAGTCAATTTACCATCAAAATGTTACCTTCTATGAGAGCACATGCTCCTATAAGCGCGTCTAGCCGTTTACCTAGTGATGAATGTGGCTTGAGTTCTGAACTTGTGGTATGACCTACATTTGGCCTAAACTAGAGTAGATGTGAATAATAAAACTCTTTCCCAATTTGGAAATTATTTGAATTTTCTAGTTGCTGGCTTCTAACCGAGGTATATCATTGGTGTTTAGTGAAGATCTTGATGATGCATCTTAATTTTGCTGGTGGTGCAAACATTATGGACCCTTAAATCATAAGTGGCCTTGAGGGAACCCTAATTAAGGTGAAATGACTTGTAAAGTCTGTTCCAAATTTATTTTTCACAGTGATGCCTCGCATGAAGAAATAAGAGCCTTATTATTGAAGAAAGATGAGCCTCTCACCTCTCTGCGAATTGTCAAGGTAAAAATTTCTCTTGAGAAACATAGGGGAAAGATGACGGTTATGTTACAAGATCCGAGGATATTTCATGCTTATTTCTAAAGAGATAAGCTTGCACTCTATGGAGGAAATGATAAGTTATCAGCTTGAATTATGGACTAACGATATTGAATCCTATATGTCATGTGGTGATATAATGAATTAATTGGAGGTTAATAGAAACAATTAAGATAAACAAACTCTAGATGTTCATTAGAGAAACATTAACAACCTATTCTGATGATGCATAGGGATAACCTTTTAGGAGGTGGAAAGCATCGCAAGTTTGCCATGTTATCTGATTAACAAAGGTGATGATTGCAGCTATTCAGTGCAATAGGACATCAAATTTACGTGTAATAACCAATTTAGGTAAACAAAGTCAGATGTATTCACCTGAAAATTTATTCCTTTGGTTTGCAGTAATTTCAAGTTAGTCTAAAGGAGGTTTGAAACGAGTGGATAATGTTGGAGAAAAAACAGCTTGGATGTCTGAACATTAGCAAGGACTACCCTGATAAACAATATTATACGGTAGTTAGCGTTAGGTATCATATATGAGCATTACCTGAGTCATGGAACTTGAGTTTGAAGCCATGTGTCCCAGTTAGTTTACAATGGTAACTTCTCAACCTAAAACCAGAAAGAATTAAAGAAATGATAATATTAATATGAGAGCAGGTGTTGTGCTGACTATTTCTGCGCTGTGTTTACTGATAGTATTGTTGGAAGGTCAATTTGGCCGTGTATGGTTGTGGTTGTAAATCAATATAATGTTCTTTGCACGTCTAATTAGTTTAAGGTCTTAACTAAACATTCTGTGTCAATTTATCATCAAAATGTTACCTTCTGTGAGGGCACATGCTCCTATAAGCGCGTCTAGCTGTCTACCAGTGATGAATGTGGCTTGAGTTCTGAACTTGTGGTATGACCTACATTTGGCTTAAACTGGATTAGATGTGAGTATTAGAACTCTTTTCCAATTTGGAAATTATTTGAATTTTCCAGTTACTGGCTTCTAACCAAGGTATATCATTGGTTTAGTGAAGATCCTGATCATGCATCTTAATTTTTTTTGGTGGTGCAAACATTATGGATCCTTAAATCATATGTGGCCTTGAGGGAACCCTAATTAAGATGAAATGACTGGTTAAGTCTCTTCCAAATTTGTTTTTTCAGTGACAGCCTCTTAGCATGAAGAAGTAAGAGCCCTTATTTTTGTTTTCGAAAAAAAAAGAAAAAAAAAATTGAGGAATGATGAGCCTCTCACCAGCGATGTTAGAACAAAGTACATAGGAAAGATGGCTACTGATTATAACCTTTGCATTTTAACAAGTGCAAACAGATTGTATGACATGGAGTGTGAAGAGTGTAAAAGTGAGAATCGTCTATGCCCTGCTCTGCTGTCCATGGACTATTATTGTCATGGATTTATTTTTAGTTTGTCTATGTACTTAGCTTCCACAATATCTTCTCCAGAAATGAAGTCAAGGAAATCACTGAAGCCTCCTTCTTTGTAGGACAAAATATGTTGTTCATCGACAAGTGCTGGTGCAGGTCTAACTGTTTTACCTAAAGCTAGACTATGAAGGCTGGCAATTGAAATGCGCTTTTTTTCTGAGTTAACTGCTGCTCGGTGGAGAACACTTTTGTATCTGCCGTTGCTCAATACTTCCATGTGATCTCCCAGCTGAACAACGAGAGCTCCTTCAATGACTGGAACTGCATGCCACTTTTCATCTCGGTCCATGATTTGCAAGCCCTGATAATTTTGAAGAATGATGGATAGCATACCATAATCTGTGTGTGGCGGCAAACCTAGTGTAAGTTCTGGCTCGGGACATGCTGGATAGCAATTAACGGCCATGACCTGAGAGCCTTCTGCAATGTCTTCATGCAAGTAACTAGGGTTTAGTCCTAAGCTCTCAAATATCACTTCCATGAGTTCTTCTTGCAACTTCTGTGCTGCCTTCGTGTAATTTCCCATTTTCTCCCTGCATGATAAACTGCTTTAGGCACTTGAAAAAATTATTTCGTTCTTGAACAGTAAGAATATGCATCTATAAGATAGCAAAAGCATATTGAAAGGAAAATGAGAGACTTACTTGTAACATGTGGGGTTTGATGGCCACAAGTCGATCCAAGTTGAGATTGGATTAGCGTAGTGCTTGAGGAAGTCTCTCCAAAAGTGTACTTTGTCTTTGACATGATTTAGACTAGTACCATATCTTATGGGTTCATGAACATTTGAAGACAAGAGATGCTTTTTCTCTTCAGTTGGTAAATCGAAGAATTCGCTCGCAGCATCTATGGCATCTTTCATGACTGACGGTGGGATTCCATGGTTAACTACCTGCAAAGTCATTAATCACATGCATGTTGTTATTTTACGTTCAGGTTGAAAGTATTTACTTCCTGTTAGGCAACCTAATTAGCTGAATTCTTTGACATTTGTTTTAACAAATTTGAAAATAAAGAGAAGACAGAGGAGATGCAGCCTAGAACCCTACCATGTGTGTGCATGAAGTTCTTTCTTCTTCTTGATTTCCGAATGCTTTTCTATATGCGGATGACTTGACAACTTTTTACTTGGTGTGTGCATATTATTCACTGGATCCTATCTTGATGAACTTTATGTATACTGAAATAAATAAATAGGGCAAGACAATCTTATTCTAGAGCGTGATTGCAGGTGACATGGACGTAACACGACAAGTAGGGTACCTGGAAGAAGCCTAGTTCCTTGCATGCCAAGTGTACTTCCTCGATTATCTGGGGCCGAAGAAGAGGGTGTTGCAGAAAGGATAGATCCACAACGGGCAAGCATGTGTCACACAGGGTTCGCTCGGGGCGTAAGGATGGGGGAAGAATGTAACGTTTGGGAACATAGGTTAGCCCCTCTTCATTTAGTTTCATGGCACTAGTAAATGAACCATTTGGTGAAGCTGAGCTATCTCTCATTTTTCCAACCATATTTTGCTCTTCTTTCCTTTATGTCTATGGCTTATCTCCCTATTTATAAGCAACAAATGTGAAGATAAGGTTGTAGTTTTTGATTATTTATCCAGTTATATATGTAATGAAGGGCCGGCTTGGCTCAGCGGTAAGCTTGCTTGCCGTGGAGTGTCAGGTCGCGGGTTCGAATCAGTCTCTCTGCAAAGCAGGGGGAAGGCTGCCTAGAGTATTCCCTTCCCCAGACACCCACGAAGTGGGTATTGTACTGGGTCGGCCCTTTTTTATATATGTAATGATATATGTAATGATATACGTCGATGATACTACGACTATAACCAATGGAGAAAACTCATACATGAAAAGCCACAAAATGAACATACAGGTTTGTAACTCTCGTGTAAAGGTAATTGTCGGTCCCAATAGTTGAATCCGATAGAGTAACAGTGTTCAGATTCAAGTGGGAGTGAGCGCACGCGCCATGAGGTAGAATGGTTAGCTAATTTTACACATGCAATACGTAGGCACTCTCTGATTTTAGAACATTATATTTCCTGTTTTCCTCTTAATTTCCTATCAGGTGCATTTTTCCTACTCGTGGTGGTGACGAGAACAGAATAATTTACTGAAGCGGCAATCCTCATATTTCTTTTTTTTTTTTTACTGAATCGTAAAATCAAATGAAATAAAAATTGATGTGTCTGGATTGGTTTGGTTTGATTATTGTTTTTGGACTTGATTTTAGTTTGAATAAGAAAAGTTTCAGTGAGCTGGATTTTAAATTTATCTTTTCTCATGGACAATCCACAAAACTTTTGTGATTTTTTCGTTATAAATTACTCCGTATATATTCATGATCCTTACTTGGAATGTAATCTTTGATATGATTATTCCCATTTTGCTTATTTAAATACATTAGCCTAAATGAAGGGATTTTTACATATGTATATACTATTGGAAACTATATTACTCTCCCTACTCAAGTTTCAATTTAATTACATCATATATACAAATTTACTAATTATATATACTTTAGGAATTAAATGAGTATCCCTTTATATTAGGAATCAATCATTTCTCATTCTTATTCTCTCTCTCATGTGCTCTCTCTCCTTTATGTCTCTCTATCTCTCAATTGCGTCCAATAAAGTAGAGCAAAAGAAAGAGAATAGCAGTTTCACCATTAACAACCATTAAAAAGGTTTGAAACTTTGAATTCGAATTTGAGTTTTCAAAAAGCATTATTTATTTGAATTGGGTTTTGTTGCAAAGAATTAAAATTTTCTCTACGTCTCTCTCTATCTCTCAATCCCTAATTTCTAATGTAAAGCAAAGGAAAATAGAGCAACAATTTCACCATTGATAGGTATTAAAAAGCTTTGAAGCTTTTGAATTTAAATTTGGATTTTCAAAAATTATTATTTGTTTGGATTGGATGTTGTTGCAAACAATTGGGAATATGATTTGGAGTGTATATCTCAATTTTGAGGGTGTTTTGGTAAAAAATATGCTTGTTTTTTTGCTGACACATTATATTTACGAAATTGTAGTAGTAAAATTATGCCGGAAACAGCCTCTCTACCCTTTATATATATTAAATTTAAGTTGTATGATATTGTAGTTGTATATAACTGAGTAGAAATAATGTATGAAAATTGTAGATAAGTTGTATGATATATAGTTAGTTGTAAGAAATTTATTTTTACTATGTGTAAATCAGATACAAAATATATAAAAGACTTATCGTATAAAATTTATATTAAATTTGTATTTAAGTTGTATGATATTGTAGTTGTATTTTACGGCGCAGAAGTAATGTATGAAAGTAATATGAATTTTCTGTTTCGTCGATGGAGCTCCCTGCTCCAGAGTTAAACATTGGAGTTAGCATCTCAATTTACTTAAGATTTCCCCCAAATCCCCAATTGTAAAATCTATAGGATTTCAGTTCTTAGCGATTCATAGAACCAGCCATGGCGTGTAATGAAGAGAAAGCCCAGTCATATTCAATCAATTCATCACAGTGAAAGAAAAAGAAAAGAAAAAGTCAAATGAATGGACTTTGTGATAAACGGAAGCAGCAAATCATGCGAGATATAGCATTACTGAGAACACTTATTGTGAAAAAAATCTCATATTGTGATAATCTAGGAAGTTGCGCCTAGGGAATGAAATTTTTTCACTTTCGTTATTCAAGTTGCGCTTAGGGGTGGGCATAGTTTGTGCAAACCTGAAATTCGAGTTTTTTTGAATTTTTGATTTGGATTTTTGAATTACGGATTGAATTTTGAATTTAATTTTTAAAATTGTTGGATTTCGAATTGGATAATGGTTTGGTAATTCGAATTTTTGGATATCCGAAAATATGAAATTCTTATACTTTATATTTGATCTATTATCCATATGTTAATAGTAATAAATTCAATGCGCTACCCATTAGGTATTATCATATTATTCAATATTAATTACTAAGTTATTATGAGAATACTTTCTATTTGGACTTGGTTTTACTATTTCTACTTATTATCTGTCATATTAATGTCTCTATTGTATTTTTTTATTTTTTTATATAATAATTTTATTACTTTAATATTTCATTTGGTATTGAACTAGAGAAAGCATACGAAAATGTTCTTAGAGAAGTTCTCTCGAGATGCTTGGAGGCAAAAGGTGTGTTGATTCCTTATATTATGGCAATTAAGGACATGTATGGTGGGGCTAAAACCCGGGTTAGGACAGTAGGAAGCGACTCTGAGCATTTTTCGGTTGAAATGGGTTTACATCAAGGCTCTACACTCAGTCCGTTCTTATTCGCCTTGTGATGGATACGATAACAAACCATATTCACGGGGAGGTGCTATGGTACATGCTATTCGTCGATGACATAGTTCTGACTGATGAGTCACGAGCCAATGAACGAGAGATTGAAAGTTTGGAGACAGACTCTTGAGTCTAAGGGTTTCAAGTTAAGCAGAACAAAGACAGAATACCTCGAGTGTAAGTTCAGCGCTGAGCCGGGGGAAGCAGACGTGGGTGTGAGGCTTGAATCATAGGTGATACCAAGTAGAGGCACCTTCAAGTACCTTGGTTCGGTTATCCACGAGGGAGGGGAGTTCGACGAGGATGTCACATACCGTAGTGAGGTAGGATGGATGAAGTAGAGGTTAGCATCTGGAGTCTTGTGTGACAAAAAAATACCAACGATACTTAGTAAATTCTCTAAAACGGTGGTTAGACTGGCCATGATGTATGAGGATGAGTGTTGGCCTTTTAAGAACTCACATATCCAAAACATGAAAGTAGCATAAATGAGGATGTGAGGTGGATGTGCTGGTACACTAGGATGGATAAGATTAGGAATGATGATATTCGAGGGAAGGTGTACGTGGCTCCCATTGATGACAAGATGCGAGAAGCAAGGGTTAGATGGTTCGGGCATGTACAAAGGAGAAGCCTAGATGCTCCAGTAAGGAGGCGTGAACGGTTGGTTGTGGAAGGCAAAAGAAAAGGTAGAGGGCGACCTAAGAAGTATTCCTGAGAGGTGATCAGGCAAGATATGGCGATGCTTCAGATTTCTGAGGATATGACACTTGATAGGAAGTTGTGGAGGTCCAATATTACGATTGTTGGCTAGGAGGTAGTTGAGTCTTGTGTTACTTTGTATCTATGTGAGCCTAAGTTGGTAGGATTTTGTCTAAGATAGCTAGGGGCAATGTCGTGTCTTAGTATTTTCTATTTTTGACGTAGGATCCATTTACTAGCCATTATTTTTGCTTTGCATTTTTTTCCTGCATTTTATGTTCCTATTTTTCTTATGATCTCCATGGTGAATCTAATATTCTCTCCTTTTGTCTTTTTATTATCTTGAACCGATGATTTTTCGAAAACAACCTCTCTATTCCTTCGGAGTAGGGGTAATGTCTACGTACACACTACCCTCCCCACCCCACTTGTAAGATTTTACCGGGTTGTTGTTGTTGTTGTTGTTAATATTTCATTTGGATGATTGCAGTGAGAATGAAGAACTTTTCGGGCAATTTAACATAAGTACTTCATTTGGATATTCATTTTTGTAAAAAGAAGAAACATCTCAAGTTATATACTCAAAACCGAAAATCCAAATGAACAACTGATTAATCCGAAATCGAACTTAAAAAGTTTGACACATTCCAAACTTATTTGGATTAGATTTGGATTGTCATTTCGTCAATCCGAAAAATTAAAATTCAATCTAAAATTTCATATGTAATCTGAACTGTCGAACGCCTACCCCTAGCTGCACTTAAGAAATTCACATCATCGTCAAAAATAATGTGAGTATTTTATTTGTGAAATAGTTTAAAATAATGGATTTGAGATTTAACTAAATTCTTTGATTGAAGGCACAAATAATGGATTTGGGAGCCTTTTGAGGTGGATTGTATATATTTTGTTTTATGCCAGGTAATTAGCTAAACATGGACATCAACGATAATAAAGTGTCAAACGGTGAATAGGAATGAAAAAATCTCTTAAATGAATGACACTTTTTTTAAAAGTTATTTAATACTTCAATCTACTTGTTCTTTCATTTTCACGATTCATCAACATTTATAAGTTCATATATATTTTTGACTTTGATATATTGTATGTTGATGGTTCTTAAAATTAAACATAGCATAATATTGTTTAGGTTTCATATTGAGTTTTATGTCTCCAATATTGAGAATTTTTAGGCGTCATTAGCAGGTATTGCAGAGAAAGATTTTACACATAATAATAATTTAATAGATAATAAGTTTGTTCATTGGTTTAATTCTTGCTAAGAATATATTGACTGAATTGTTTATCCATAATTCTAATAGATTGAATGTCGCGTCCGTATTTACGTTAAAAAAACGGAAAATAACAAAATCGAAATGAAAAAACAGCTGCAGTGGGTTTGGTTTTCCTTTTTTGTCTTTTCACGGTGACAGAAATCGAACTATGAATAAAAAGTGAACTTTTATTCACACAGTATAGCTGTACCTCAAAATACTAATAAATATATCTTTTCGTATATTAATATTATACCACGTACTCTTTCCGTTTCAATTTATGTGAACTTGTTTGATTGAACACGGAGTTTAAAAAAAATAAAGACTTTTAGAATTTTGTGGTCCTAAACAAGCCCAAATGGTGACCAAAGTATTTGTGTGGTTATAAAAACTTCTCGTTAAGAGTAAAATTGTAAGTTTAAGCAAAATTGTTACTAAATTTAAAAAGTTTCATTCTTTTTGAACATACCAAAACGAAAATATGTTCACATAAACTGAAACAGATGAAGTAATAAATATATCAATATATATTTTTCATATATTTAGATAGAGACCGTAAATATTTTTGGCCAATTACTAGACTCTAAGATTTGGCCTTTGATATCACTAGACTGTAGCCTTTGATAGACTGTAAGACTGTAAAATGTTGGTGATGTCATATTATTTGTGTGACTATAAAAGCTTCTTATTAAGAGTAAATGAGAAAAATAAAGAGTTTAAAGTTGAAATATTTATAAAATTTTTAATGTATTATTTGCTTTGGAATAGATAAAAATAAAAATACCTTATTTAATAAGAAAAGGAGGGAGTAATTAATACTAAAATCATCTTTGGATAACTTTAGTGAGCATCTTTTGAGTCTAAAGACTTACGGCTCCTGAATTCTTCGTTCAAGATGACTCAATCTTTCAAAAAAAAAAAAAATTATTGTTAAAATACGTTCGGTGTTGACTCAATCATTTGTCTTTTAACCAAAAATACATTGAAACGCAACATGGCAATCTACATTTGTCTTTACACCTCTGACACACACACACACATTGAAATGGATATATGTGACCAAGTAATTCATACCCAAAACTCCAACTTTCAAAATTCTTTCAGAGTTAATACACTTAAACTTGCCTAAATTATATAATTTTTGTTAGCTTAGTATCTAAATTATTGAGTATCACTAGAAATCATTCGAACTGTATCACCCTTCGTATAAAATAAATCTCATCATATTAGTTGTAGTGCGTATGAAACACGTCCTAATTAAATTATAAAATATGTCATGTGGCATGCTACATGGGTAACTAATTTAATTAATACTAAAATTCACATAAGCGACAGTGGAGTTTTTATACGAATGAGGATATTGTTCAGGAGGTTTTCGGGGACACTTGATAGTTTAGGTAGGAAACTAACAAAAATGGTATAGTTTAGGTGAGTTTGAGGGTATAACTCTAAAAAAATAAGACAGATTTATTTTTTACATCCTAAACTCAGCAAGAAGTCATTTACCCTAACATTTGATCAAAAACAACACATTGAAACATATACTAATAATAAGAAGCATCTTAAATATTTTCTTCTTCTTCTTCTTCTTCTTCTTCTTCTTCTTCTTCTTCTTCTTCTTCTTCTTCTTCTTTTTCTTCTTCTTCTTCTTCTTCAATTTGGCCTCGAGTTCTATTTTATCCTTCTGTAACCCAAGAATTATCATCTTACATTGGCTAGGAAATTTCGAATCACACTACTGAAAAAATCCACAAGCTACACTATCCTTAGCCCGGAAAGTTTAACCAAACCATTATAAATAAAATTAAAATTTAGCCATATTATATCACATAAAATATGATGATTTTTGAAAGATGATTACCTATAGTACTTGCATTCAAAAAAATATCTTTCTGGGTTAGCATTTGCCGTTAATGATTTGAAAGAAGCAGGATGGCCACAACCACAAACACGTTAAACTTCATGACTCTTCTGCAATGGTTTTTCTTCTTTCAAAATTAAGTTAACAATGAAGGATGGATAAAATGCGTAAGATAAAACATTAACTCAATAAACAGAGAGAGAATTCCAAATGGATTAAGATTAAAAGAGATCAAAAGGGTGAAAAATGGAGAAGTAATGTAAAAAAAGGAGAAGAAATGTGAAATAATAGAGAAGATGGTGTAATTTAAAGAAAAAGGGATAAAATATAAGTTTATTTTTAAAAAAGGGCTAAATAGCCGTTATTCATGCTATCAGATGGGCCCTAAATCTGCTAACTTTTAAGCTTCACGCGCTTTTGAGGAAGTGATTGAAAACAAATTTTCATATAAGCGACGAGATTTTTTCTATATGAATGGTGATATAGTTCAGGGGGTTTTTAGGGACACTCGATAGTTTAGGTAGTAAACTGACAAAAATAGTATAGTTTAGGTGGCTTTGAGGGTATTAACTCTCTATTTTACTTATGCTGAATTATATGTTTGACCAAGCTTCTCCAAGTAAAAAAATCTTTTTTTCAATTTTCTTTTTCAAAGTCAAAAAGTCTTTTAGAACAAAAAAGTATTTTTGAGTAGAAGCAGAAGCAGTTTTGGAGAAACAAAAAAAAGTAGGTTTTCCGAATCAGTTTTTTAAGAAGCGCTTCTGAGAAAAATATACTTAGCACTTTTTAAAGCTTGGTCAAACACTAATTGCTGTTTAGAAGTGCTTTTCAAATTAATTAGTCAAACACAAATTATTTCTCAAAATAACGTGATTTTTTCAGATTAGCCAAACAAGCTATAAATTAGTTTCAGCATCTCAAGTAGCAAGTCACTAGGTATTACAACGACCTTCAGTAGCAAACCACAAGATATTGTATATCTTTCTTCTCGTTTGATTTAAATTTGTCTTGTTTGATATTAATCTTCCTCTATTCTTGAGTCTTAACTTGAGTATCTTTCTACTCTACTCGTATTGATATTTCTCTAATCTTTGCTTAATTTATTTTATGTTACTATAGAATAGTAGGACCCATATCTATTTTGGACATCTTTTGTGTTCCTTTGATTCATCACTTTCAAAAGAATAAAAATATCTAAAGCCCTACGCACATATGCATTTATCGCATTCTAACTTCGACTAGCGATTCTTGCGTAATAATTTTTAAAAATATACCAAAAAGTTAATCAATTGATACCAAAACTATAAAGATCACCGAGATGATTGAGATAGTTTTAAAAGTCTAATGTTAGTTATATAAAATAAAATAATCAAAAACTTAGTTTAGTATAAATTTCATAAAATAACTAGCAGAATAGAATGATTGGCACCCCAAGTCAAAATTAAATAATTAACATCAATTTCATCTTTGGATAACTTAAGAGTTCATCACGTAAATCTAAAGATTTTCGACTCCTTGAGTTGTTAATTCGGTACTGACTCAATTTAAAAGAAAAAAATAATTTATAAAATACGTTCAGTGTTGACTCAATCATTTGTCTTATAACCTAAAGTACATTGAAATGCAACATTACAAATTACAATCTACTTTACACCTCTAACACACACACACACACTCACTCACTTCAACAGGGATATCCATAAGAATAGTGCTATAAGTTGCACGAATGCATTACATCTCTGAGTTATTATGTATGATTTCTTCCCTATTGCTCATCCATATATATGTACTGATCAGGTCATGTTGCCCCAGTTCGTTGAAATCATATGTGTACCTCCTTTACATAAAAATAAAAAGCAACCATCTCTAATTTATAGAGTTCCGCTCCGAATTGGGAAATTCTCACCTCTTGATCAAATAGTTTTGGAGTTGAGTTAGGTTATATATCTTTGCTTGATTCCTTTTGGAGGAGTATCACTTCCTTAAATTCATTAATCGAAGGAAAATTTTTATATTAAAGCAACTAGACTGCCTCCTTTTCAACTCTATAGCTAATTTTTCAATTTATAATTGAGTAACCCAAAAATAACATGCCCAATTCAAAAAAGGGCATTAGTTTCGTTTTTTGGAACACAGAAGCGAAATTTTGTATTCTCAGCGGAATTTTCTCTCATTCTTTCCATTCTTCTTCCCCAAATCTACAAAAACGTGATCTTGCAGTCAATGCAACTCCAAAAACCCTAGAAATTCTTTTTCATCTCGAATTAACAACAAATCAAACACGAAAAGTGAATTTTTTTTGCTGCAATCAGCGTAATTTTCATTTTTGCTGCAGTTTTGAGTTCAAATATTTGTCCGATGGAGCTTTTTCCAGTTTACGTTCTTCATAGTGGTGAACGGGAAGAAAAAAAGTTTATCAATTTCATCAGCGATTGTGCGATAATCGAGCCGACATTCAGCTACAACAATTTAGTTACAGCTATTTCGGAACAGATTAAAATCGATTGTGATTTAAACACATTTGAGATTAACTTTGTCCCAAAAGATGGTTTGCAACCGATCCTAACTTATAACGATACATGTGTGAAGGTGTATGTGGAATTAAAGAAGAAAAACTTGAATTTCACTTAATACCCATTGTATGTGACGGTGAAAGAGATTTATGATAATCGTCTGATTGGTACAAGTTCCATTTGTTTGGTTGGTACAAGTTCCAGTTTTTTGGTTGCTTCAAGTTCTAATTGTATAGCTATGTCCACAATTGATAGCACTGAGATTATCCCTGATATCGAATTTATTGAAAACACATAATTTAGAATTTGACTATATAATGCCAATTATTTGGGGCTACCTTTTCCGAAATATAATATAAGGCTAAAAATTTGCCGATTCCCCTTATGTAGTTGTCATGAGGTGTCATTTTTTGCTTTATTTTTCGGAGGAGTTGGGCCACCAATTGAAGCCCAGTAAAAAGACTTCTTATATATATATATATAGTTTTTTCATATATACGCAAAAGTAGTATGAATATTTATTTTATAATCAATTTCTTCTAATAGTTATTTTTCAATCGATAATATAGTTAATCCATTTAATCTCTTGCACCATGGTTGATCTTAAGTAAGATTTTATCAATTTTAATTTAAAAACTTCTTTTAAATTTTTAGTTTGTGATCGAGGGCGACCCGAGACAATTGTTATAGGAACTGTTACTATTATTCCATATGCAATATAAGCATTTGAAAAAGAATCAAGCCTTTTTATTAGATAGAGTATATCAATTAGAGTATTATCATTTAGGAGATTGTATCAAAAACTCAACATTTTTTTCTTAAGTTTTTGAATAATCAAATTCATATTTTATATTTGACATATTTTAATTTTAATAATTACTAAAAGGATAATATATGCGCACTTATTGAAATATCAAGAAAAACAAAGGTAGATGAAAACTAATACTAAAAATTTGGAATAGAGTAACAACACAACAAATATATAAGAAATCGAATTAACAACTGCAACATTACCTAGAGCAAAAGAAAATTTCCTAATAATACATTCACATTGTGACGACCCGACCCGTCGTCACGTGATTCTCCGCTCCATTTTCCCCTTATTGTATTCCTTCATATTTTTATATCAGTATTAGAGTTGATCGGGTGTAATTGAATTGGTTTTGGTTGAAAATAAGGTACATAGCCTCTTAGAAGGAAGCGTGTTTTAGAAAAGTCAACGAGAAGTTGATTATGTGGTTAGAGGGCTCGAATGTGAATTCTGGTGGTTCGGTTAGCTACGGGGGATGATTTGTGACTTAGAAGGGCGATTGAAATCGAATTTGGAGGTCCGGTGTAGAAATAGGCTTAAATTGGCAAAGTTGGAATTTTGGCGAATTTCGGTTGATAGGTGAGATTTTGATCCGAGGGTCGGAATGAAATTCCGAGAGTTACAGTAGCTTTGTTAGGCAATTATGGATATATTCGCAAAGTTTCAGGTCATTCGGACGTAATTGGTTGAGTTTTTGATCGAATATGAGTTTCAAAAGTTTTAAGAAAATTTAGGCTTGAATCCGTGGTAATTTGATGATTTTTGTGTTGTTGTGTGTATTTTTTTGAGATTGGAACAAGTTCGTATGAGATTTTAAAGTAGTTTGGTATTTTTGGTTGAGGTCCCGGGGGCCTCGGGATGGATTCGGGTGGTCAAACAAACTAATTTCCATGTTTGAAGAAAGCAGATTTTCAGAAAAGACTGCAAAAGAAATTCCTTCTACGCGTTCGCGTAAGGAAGAATGCAAACGCATAGAGTTAGCTCGAGTGGGCCTGGAATTTGCCTATCGTGTTCGCATAGGGTTTGTTCGCATTTAAGAGGAGGATTGAGCATCGCGAATGCGTGGGTTAAGACGCGTTCGCGTAGTAGAATTACCTGGTGCATCGTGATCGCGGGCTAGTGGATGCGTTCGCGCAAAGGAAAAATTTGGTCAAATAAATTTACTCATCGCGAATGTAAGGTCGACCGCGTTCACATAAAAGAAAGGTCTCCTGGGCAGACCTATTTTTATACCATTTCATCCGCGACTTGGGTTCATTTTCCACCATTTTTAGCAAGCTTGGGAGCTTTTGGCAAGGAATTAAGAGCGTTTCGACTGGGAGTCGATTGGAGGCATGTTTTATGAGTTAAATACATGATTTTATCGAAGATTTATCCATTAATTCTCTGAAATTGGGTATAAAATTGAAGAAATTAGGGCCTGATTTTTGCTATGTAAATTTGGGATTTGGTAACCCATTTGAACCCCGATTTTGATTAATTTTATATGTACGAACTCGTGGTGAGAAGAGGATTCCGAAAATGTGATTTTTGTAATGTTTTGAGAAGTGGACACGAGGCTCGAGTTTTACTAGTTTTGAGGTTCTTGCCATAATTCGATTATTTTCGATTGAGCATTGTCTCATTTGCATATTATAATGTATTCGCTCTATTTTTCACTAGTTTCGATACACGTGGAGGTCCATTTGAGGGGCAAGTGCATCACGGTATTGGGATTTTGCCGGTTCGAGGTGAGTAAAACTTAGGAATGATATTCCGAGGGTTTGGAACCCCAGATTTTCACATCTTAGTACTGTATTGAGGTGACTTGCACGCTGGACCTGATCGTGGAGTAGAGCACCATTGGGTATCAAGATTTGGTCCGTCCCTGTTATCGATTTTTATCACGTATTTGTAAATGATTTGTTGTTATCATTATGATTTGGGCTCATTTCCATACTTGGGGCTTATTGCCGATTATTTGAACTCTTTATGAACTATCATCACTGTTTTCCTCTCTATTTGAACTCAGTCCGTGTGATTTACACTGTTTTATGAACTCAACTATATTTTACTCAAACTTGGAGTTTTAAATGATATTTGAACTATCATTTGAGCTGAGTATTATTGTTTTACTAATGCCTGAGGGGGCTTTTTGACTATTTTGGACTGATTGAGGCCGAGGGCCATATGTGAGGGCATGAGGAGTGATGTGAGGAGGCTTTCAGGCCTCGAGTGATATGTGAGGAGGCTTTCAAGCCTTGAGTGTTATGTGTGTATATGCATATACATGCATGGATATGACTGCACGCCGCAGTAGCATATTATATGGATCGGACTGTATGCCATAGTAGTATATTTCATGGATCGGACTGCACGCCGCAGTAGTAAAATATATGGATCGGACTGCACGCCACAGTGATATGTTATGTGGATCGGACTGTACGCCGTCGTATTATTGCGCTTGGGCTGTTGGAGACCCTCCGGAGTCTGAACCCCCACAATGAGCACGGGTACCCAAATGGATCAGGCTGCGCACCGCAACAGTCATATGTATTGCATTCATGCATTTACTTCTATTTGTACTACGTGGCATGATATTTAGCACTCATATATCATCGGCATGCATACTGTTATTTGCCTTGTTAACCAGATACCATGTATTATATGTTAAGGAGTGTTGTGCCCAAGGGGCCGATTTATGAGCTGATTTACTCTATCTGATATAGCATCTATATGTTTGGCTGTTGAAAAAAAAGAGATTTTGTAAAAGAGATTATTTTAACTGCTCTTGAGATTTTATAAAGGATTTTCACAGTGTTTCGGTTTTTTATCAAAGGGTTGTACCGTCTTTTTTTATAGCATTTTGGTGTGCCCATACGTGTTTTCTTATCGCTCAGTTATTATTCTCTTTTATTATCACTGAGTTGGAAGTAATCACTTTACTCCCTGCATCTTACGTGCAGTTGCAGGTTTTGTTCACCCGATAATGGGTTATTAGTAGGACTGAAGATCATATTGTGGTAGTTGAGCAAGGTGACCGCCCGTGTTCACGACACTGTATTCCGTCGTTGAAATTCCAGTTTTACCTTGTATATATATATATATATATATATATACTATGTTGGCCCAATAGTAGTGTCCCTACTCATTAGATGCCCGTGACTTGTGACACCCCGATTGGGTTGTATTGGGAAAAAATTTAATATTTAAATACCATTAATTAGTATTACTATTTATTTATATTTAATAGCTGCTAAAAGTGAATTTGGGATTGTTGGATGGCCTTGTCTTCACGAGAGGCGCCATCACGACCGGGTATGGAATTTGGGTCATGACACACACAAACATACTTTATATAACCCACTATAAAAGTTGAGGATAAAGCATCTATGCACAAATGCAAAAGGAAGGCTGCCCAACATATTCTCCCTCTCACATGCATATCAGGATTTGAACTTTATGGGTTTTTGATTCTAGGATAGCAACCTTAAGTGCTAGTATGCTGAACTTAACTTATGTACATATTCGTCAATTTCTTAAGACATATACATGATTTAAACCAGAGCTACTTAGTTAGGAGCAAAAGAGCACAATGATAAAAGGATAAATCTCTGGATTTGGGAACAACTAAACCCAAAATTTCACAACAGCTTGATTGAAACAACCAGTAAACTCAGGAACCAAAACAGTAAATTCCAGCAGAAATCTAATGTACAAATCAATGTAAAAGACCTAGATGGAATTCTGAATTTTTTCTGTTTAAGTATTGTGTGCCTATTTTTAGAGTGAATATGCCGATGAAAGAATGTGTGTGAGTGAGGGCCCGTTCTTTATATATAATGCACAAGGACAAGCATAATCTGAAATATTCTATCCTATAATTCAGAAATATCAACTCTAAAAGAGGATAGTATAACAACCTTTTAACAATCCTGGCACAACTGTCTTTTTTACCAAATTTCAACGTCTTTCATACCAAAAAAGGGACATCTGCCCAATACTAGAACCTTGTGACATTTTACCTAAAGTTCATCCATTTTTATTTCCCTATTAAGCCCCTCATAAGTTCCTACTATTACCCTTTTACCTTAATAGGACCTAGTTTCAGTTGTTTCATTACAATTTAGTCCCTTTTAGAATCTTCTAGAACCTTCTAAGCAATTCCAGACTTGGATTCCTTGATTTTATTTCCTTAACCCCCTTAACTTTTGTTATTATCTTTTCAACTCCTAACCATTCAAATCTTAAAAATCAAATAACTAAGATAAATCAAGGCAGTTTATTAAATGAACCTAGCAAAAAGAATATTTTGATTTAAACCTAAGCAAATGATTAAGTTAGGGCGATTACATAATTGATCCTACTTTACTGAATAATTAACCTAAACAAACATGAATTCCAAAACAATAAAATAAAAGAAAAACAACAACAAAAAGAAGAAAACAAAAGCACTGATACAATAACACTTAATAGCTAACCTAATTAACCTAAATTTGATTAAATTAAACAAACCTATGAGTTAAGATAATTGCATGCAACTTAGCTAAACAGTCTTATCAATCAAAATAAAACAAATAAGGGAAACATAAAACAATTGATAATAGTAAAAAAAATCAAGTAGGAAAAGGAAAAAGTAAGAAAGAAAAGGGGTATATCTAATGCGAATTCTATCGATTTGAGATCAACACCCAGACACCAAAAGTCCTTGTGCCAAGAGACCAATCCAAAATTTGAGTTCCTGTTGGGACATCTTGACTCGAGGACATCTGAAAAACAAGATACACCCATGGCCATTGCGATTTTTAGGTTCTTTGATTTGAAAATCGAAAGATTTTGATTGGGTTTTTGAATTGAAGAAGAAGGGAGGTGTGATTCTGGGGAGGTTTGGAGGTTGAATGGGAGAATAAAGAACTTTTCCAGAGTTTCGGAAAAGTTAGTGATGTTCTTGATCGGATTTCGTAAAAGGGTAGGTTGTCACAATACAAATAGGATGGCACTAAAATATGCTTTTAGTTTTTTAGAGGCACTTAGGATAGCGAGTGCTAATTTTTCTAGGTAAGGATATCTAGTTTAGACCTCACCTAAGGTCCTACTAACATAATAAATTAGAAATCACGTACCTTGTGTTTCCCGAACTAGGACTCCACTTAGTGCTATTTCCGATACTACTAGATACAAGTATAATCGTTCATCTTCCCTTGGCATGTGAAGCAATGTCAGGCTCGATGAATATCGCTTAAGTTATTCTAAAGTCTATTGGCATTTCAGGGTCAATGTGAAGTTATTTTTCTTCTCCAGCAACAAGAAAAATTGATGGCTTTTATCAGAAGACCTCGAGATGAATTGCCCCAGTTTTGCAATGCGCCCAGTTAGCCTTTGCACGACCTTGAAATTATCCACTACCGTGATATACTTGATAGATTTGATATTGTCGCGGTTGATCTCGATTCCTCTGTTAGACACCATAAACTCGAGAAATGTACCTGATCCGACCCCAAACGCGTAATTTCCTGGATTCATCTTCATGTTGTACTTCTTTAATATACTGAACGTTTCCTGCAAATGTTTTAAATGGATCTTTGCTTGAAAAGACTTAACTAACATATCGTCAATGTAAACTTTCATGGTTTTTCCTCTTCGTTCTTCAAACATTTTGTTTACTAGTCGTTGGTAAGTGGTACCGACATTTTTAATTCAAATGGCATTACGTTATAACAGTATGTGCCATACCTAGTAATGAAAGAGGTCTTTTCTTAATCATCCAGGTTTATCTGTATTTGGTTGTAACCAGAGTAGGCATCGAGAAAACTGAGTATTTCGTTGTCGGCCGTGGCATCGATCATGCAATCGATGTTTGGAAAAGAATCTTTGGACCTTATTTTAAGGCGTTTAGTTGCCTCGTCCTTGATGAAGGCATACTTGAACTCAGATTGGGATCTTCTTTTCTACTTTATTTAATGGAATTTCCAGTCCCAGCTTAGCTTGTGAGTAGTAATATCTGGTGGGATCCCTGTCATATCTAGATGGGACCAAGAAAAATAATCTATTTTAGCGATAAGAAATTGTATAAGTTTTTTCCTGAGCTTGGGAGTTAACCCTGTGCCCAGGTATACTATTCGATCGGGCAGATTCTTGATCAGTATGACCTGGTCCAACTCTTCAACTGTTAAATTGGTAGCATCGGAATCATCAGGGACCATAAAGGATCCAGGTACCCCGAAATCGTCATATTCATCAGTCCCCTTTATGTTTGGTTGGCTCCCTATTTTGTTTTCGAACCAGACTCTTTTGCGGATGAGAGCGGTGATATTAGAATTACTTCATCGATGACAAATATCTCCTTTGCGACGATTTGTTCCCCGTAGACTGTCTTGATCCCTTCTGGTATTGGAAATTTTAATACCTGGTGAAGGCTCGAGGGCACAACCCTCATGCTATGGATCCATGACCTCTCGAATAGGGCATTATACCTCATGTCCCTTTCGATTACATAAAACTTGGTCTCCTAGGTGGTGTCGGCTATGTTTACCGGCAATGTTATTTCTGCCTTAATAGTTTTCACAAGCCATATTGAGTCCATTTAGCACTCGGGTTGCATGTATGATTTGGTTGTAGGCAGATTTGCTCTATGACCCTCGATCGAATGATGTTGGTCGAGCTACCTAGATCAATTAGCACACATTCTTGAGTTTTATTTATCAGTACAGAAATTACAAGTGCATTATTATGGGGCTGCATGATTCCTTTCGCATCCTCGTCGTTGAAAGATAAAGTTCCTTCTATCATGGTATATCGACCCCACTGATGATCATATGAATGATGTGTTGGGGATGTTCTTGTTCATTTTGTTTATTGGAATCCCTATTTTTGAAATGATTCTTAACTCGATCACTCAGAAATTCTTGAAGGTGCTCGTTGTTAAATAAACGGGCTACTTCTTCTCTTCACCGTTGACAATTCTCCATTCTGTGGCCAAGCGTGCTATAATATTTGCATATTTGGTTGAAATCCATGTGTGTTGGGTTGCTTTTTAAAGATGGAGGCCACTTGGTAGCTTTGATGTGTCCAATAGTCGATATGATAGCAGGCGCATCAACATTAAAGTTATACTCTGATAGTTGTGGTTTATCTTTGGGTCCGATAGGTCTATCAAAGTCATTCTTGCTCATGAGCCCTCGAGAGCTTTAACCTCGATCACATCTCCTTTCATTTCGTGTAGAATTTACCAGATCCGCTGCTCCTACGATCTCTATTATATGGATGATATCAATCTATGTTCGACCTCGGTTCTCGATCAATATCCCTCTTGATTCCATCAATGGGTCTGAAAGGATAAACAAATCCAGAAGGAGCCCCAAATTGATCATCCTAGAACCTGATCTTTGATTGATACCGATTATGCACATCGGCCCAAGTAATAGCCGGGCATTCTATCAAATTCTTCTTTAAGTGTTGTGAAGGCACTATGCTTCGAATATTGAGTCCTTAAGTTAAAGCTTGAACATCCCAATCTACAGCGACCGGTGGCAAGTTCATCTGTTCCATTTGGAATCAAGACACAAATTCTCTGAGCATTTCATTGTCCTTCTGTCTTACCTTGAAAATATATGACTTCTTGGTTTCGACCTTGATGGACCTGGTATGTGCCTTTACAAAAGAATCTGCATGCATAGCAAATGAGTCTATAAAATTATGTGGTAAATTATGGTACCATATCATATCTTCCTTTGACAGGGTTTCCCCGAAATTCTTTAGCAAGACAGATTCGATCTCGTCATCCTATAGATCGTTCCCTTTGATAGCACACATGTAAGGGAGTACGTGCTCATTTGGATCGGTCGTTCCATTATACTTAGGAATCTCGGGTATGCGAAACTTCTTGGGGATAGGCCGCGCTCGAAGGGTAGGATTTTTGTACGAACTTTTTGGAATCCAGTCCCTTCAATATTGGCAGTGCCCCAGGAAATTAATCGACCCTGGAGTTGTAGGTTCCCCACTTTTTTGTCATTTTGCTCGATCTGCTTTTCCCCAACTCAATTCGCTTTGTCAGTTTTTCGAGCATCTTCATGATTGCGGGATTGGTCTATGATTCTTTCTTGTTCAATTTTCTTGAAATTGATTCGACCCTGTGTAAAACTTCCTGGGCGGCTCGAGCTTGACCCTGATCGGTAGGTAATTCTGGTTTTGGAGCTGGGCTGGTTTTTCCTGCTGAGCTGACAATATTTCAAAGATCACCCGCAGGCTGATCCCCCCCATCATCACCTCCATGTGTGCTTTGAGCGGCTGATCCAACATCCCCACGGACTTTGTCTTGGGGATCGATGACCAGATTTTATTTGATGGCTATATGTGATTTGACATCGATTAGATTTATAGTCGAAAATCCATCAAAGCTAATCGGGGGTACATGGTTCCTTGGTGCTATGTTATAATTTTCGTCGTGGTGGCCGAAACTATTGTCAACGTGTAGAGATGCTTACTGAGAGTTTGATATTTTAGTCTCGGAATCAAAGATACTTCAAAGAACAAGTGTAAAATAGCGTGTTACGAAAGTTTGTACCAGATAATCACTATTATCCTTACCCCATGGTGGGCGCCAAGCTGTTTATCCTAAAATCGGATAACAATTGAATTTATACGTGGTTTTAAGGATATGTGCTGTAACTTTGTACAAATAAAGAGAATAGATTAATATTGAAATTGACGATAAAAGAATAATTGCAAACCACACGGATAGAATAGCCTTGGACCTCGAGTTCAGTTGCCTTTGAACCAAAGATGTTTCAACTGACGTAAGAACATAGTAACAAGATAATAAAAGCTAGAAAATGACAGTATATTGCTTTATGTTGCGTAGGAATAATGTGATTTACAAATGATCAGACCCTTTTTAATAGTAGGGGAGTCCTACTCTTGATACATTTCTATATGAGGTAAGAAATCTCATGATTAGCTACTTAATCGGCCTCATCTTGATACGTGCGGGGATTTGCACCGTGATCCTCTACCGATTGCGGATATTTTGGCTTTTCATTATTTGGCTCGGTAAGTTTTCCTCGATCTTGCTCGGTCTCGATCTTGATCTTGACCGGTCTCTGGGTCATGAGCTCGACGATATAATTTTGCACATGGTTCGACATAATACGAGGTCGAACCTTAACCTATTATATACCAATATCGATTAGACACACAAGTCGCGAGCCTGGTTTTAACCGTATACACCAACCATCTTGCATTTCTTATTCTAGCTTTTCTATTTTCATATATCTTGTTGCATCTTTTATGATCTACAACTACTACCAAACAGCTAAGAGGAAGGGATGGTAAAACCTCCTAAGCTATAGCAAATTAAAATGTTCTTTTCCGTTGTAGGTCGGCATAAAATATTTCTACTACTAAAAGTAAAGCAACAAACTTTTAAAATATTGCTGTTCGGTCTGAGAGCTGACAGCTCGATAAACTAAAATTAATGTGCAGAAAAATCACTTATTACAACAATATGCACACAAAAATTAGCTGCTCATAAACATTATAAAAGAACAAAAATAACAGCTGAACGCCACCAATAGTAACAATAGGCAAACTAAGAAAGGAATAAAATTAAACAAAAACAATACAAAGCACTGCCTCTCGCCTAGCACATAAACGCAAACATAGCTCCCAACACAACTGAAAATCCGACGACAGTTTTGCCCATAACTCCGGCTGCTCCGTTAGGCGTTACCGGTGTCGACTTGGACGGCGTGTTGCCAACCTCAGCCGTGGGTGTGGTGGGTGAGTCAGAAGGAGTTGATGGAGTTGTTGATGGAGTTGAAGGAGTTGTTGATGGAGTTGAAGGAGTTGTTGAAGGAGTTGACGGAGTGGAGGAGCTGTCTTTGACATCGACGGCTAACTTCATGCCAGATTGACAATGACCAAATGCGGAACAAGTGAAGTACATTGGACCAGCCTTGGAAAGTTTGATAGTTGTCTTGCCGTCGCTGTAAGACTCAAGGGCGTTTGCGGTGTTGCAATTTTCATAGTCATCTTTGCTTATTACATCAACGCTGTGGCTTCCACCATAGTTGAACTCTGATCATCATCATCATGCAAATTCAAATTATTGTTTTGGTTTAGTTTAATAACATTAATAATTGAGAAATTAAACCTTGAGTTTCTTTGTTAATTTAATTCTGTTAAGTTAAAGATATATAAGTTGTTAAAAAACAAACTATATCTTGTCAATTTTATATAACTAGGTTATCTCCTCTCAAGTCTACTTTTGATGTTTTCAATTTCCGGTATAGATACAAAATTTGGTCTTCATGAAAGAGTATGGTGGAACGGTTGGAATCTTTTCATAGTTTATTCGAAAAGATAGATCATCTTGCATTCTAGGGGGAAAATTAACATTTCATCCAGCACATATTTTGTTGACTTTTCTTGGTAAAAATGTTTACTGAGGCTGGTCATGAAATTTTGTGTCACACGATACAATATTAGGGATGTCGCAATTACCCTACGGTCCCCGTAAGGTAAACTATTTTGTTTTTGGATTTTATATTATTTTCACGATAAAATTGCATTATAACTTCTGATTTTATATTAACCCAAAAGTATCTAGTTCAACTTCTATGAATGGAAAATATTTTAGCAAAGAACATTTATTGTCTACATAGCGCATATTCACATTAGTCAGACCAATAAATTTGGAATACGGAAAAAAAAAAGAAGTGGAAAGACTAACCAAGGGTGTCACCAACGTTGAAGGTTTCACCAGCTGCCCAAGTGGAGTAATCTTCGGTCTGACTCCACCCGCCGCTGCCTCCAACGACGTGGTTGGCGGCAAAAGCCACCGGAGAAGCCACAAGAAGAAATAGAAGAGTTGCTACCGCTGACATTGCCATTACTTAATTAGATTTCTATTCAAAGTTAATAAAAATTAAATTGAAGAGTAAATAGAAGAAAGAAATTATGGTACACATTTGGCAAATGATGCTAGCCCTACTTATATAGAGAGTTTAAGGTTATGAAACTTGGAATGTCATGCAGTTCAATGCTAGAAATTACCTTTAAAAATTTAAAATATTCCAGACTTTTATTGCTTGTGATAATATTAAACGGGGTATTTGGTGCCTCTACTTTCCCATGTCTACCTAATTTATTAGGACATATTTGAATTCCCTTCTCTATCCTTTCGCTGACTTTGTGGCGTCTAAGTTTCGTGGCATTACCCCTTCTTTTATCTTAACCTTGGAATTTAAGTTTTGCAACTTACTTGGCTTTCTCGCTACAAAATTGGCTTGTTTTTGTCAATCAAATATTTGACTAATTGTGATGACCAAAAGGTCATAATTTGTTTCAAATTAAATTCTGCGTTTTGAGGAACTAAAAATCCCTTTCAGCATCAGCTGGAATTGCATGCGCAGTCCGGGCATGTAATCGAAAAGTCTATTTGTGAATATCTTTGAAAAATGATAAAATTTGGCTTTAAAATAAATTAAGTTGACTTCGGTCAACATTATGGGTAAATGGACCGGAACCCGTGATTTTACTGTCCCAGAGGATCCATAAGAAAATATGGAACTTGGGCATATGTCCGGAATCGAATTCCGAGTTCCCAAGCCCGAGAAATAAGTTTTTGAAAGAAATTATTTTCTGAAAATATAAAGGTTTTTTAAAGTAAAATATTATGTGAAACCTGAGGTATCGGGCCCGTATTATGGTTTTGGAGCCCGGTACAGGTTCAATATGGTTTATATGTATTGTCGGTAAAGTTTGGTAAGAAACGTAATCCATTTGATGTGATTCAGATCTTAAGTGCAAAATTTGATGTTTAAGAAGTTTTGTGAAATTTCATTGATCTTGAGGTTTAATTCGATGTTTATGATGTTATTTTGGTGATTTGATTACACGAATAAGTTCGTAGGATATTTTTGAGGTTGGATGTATATTTATAGTGGAGCCCCGATTGCTCGGGTGAGTTTTGGATAGGCCATTGGGTACATTTTGAACTTAGAAAATTGCAGATTTCATTGGTGGTATGATCAGGCCTCGCAAATGCGAGGGTTTGGTCGCAAATGCGAACCAGCTCAGGCCTGCCTCATCTCACAAAGGCGAGTTGTTCTTTGCAATTCCGGCCTCGCAAATGCGAGGGTCCCTTTTGCAAATGCGAAAGTCCAGTATTCCTGAAGGGTTCGCAAATGCGAGCCCTGTTTCGAAATTTCCATAATAGCAGAGGTCGGGGTTCGCAATTCTCATATTTGAGACCTGCAATTTTTATACTTAGCCGGATTTTTAACCCATTTTCATATCCTCTCAATACATAAACACACTTAGGCAATTTTCTAAAGGTCTCTTCTTCTCCAAATCTATTGTAAGTCATTTTAAACTAATTTTCTTCAATCCTTAATATCTTTGAACATGATTTCAACATCAAATCAATGATTTTCAAGGGGAAAATTGGGTGTTTGGGGTAGAACCTATGTTTTTCAAAACTTGGGGATTTGAACCTCGATTTGAGGTCTGATTTCAAAATAAATATATTTGGATTCGTGGGGGAATGGGTGATCGGATTTATGTTCGAACCTCGGGTTTTAACCATGTGGGCCCGGGGGCGATTTTTGACTTTTTGGGTAATACCTTGAAAATTTATTTTCATGCATTAGAATTGATTCATTTAGCATTTATTGATGTAACTAAGTAACTTGTAACTAGTCACGAGCGAATTGGTGGTGGAATCAAGGGGTAAAGCGATAGTTTAGACTTGAATTGTGTTCGTAACATTGAGGTAAGTCTTTGGTCTAACCTTAGCTTGAGGGATTAGGATTCGTGTCTTATTTGCTACATGTTAATTATAGAGTACAACTTATAGGCATGGTGACGAGTATCATTACGTCGGTGTCAAGCATGCCCATGAGTTTTGTATTATAATTGTTATGACTCCGTTGCGGTTTATTGTCCCTCACATATTACCATCATCATTGTTCCCTTGCCGGGATGTTTGTTTGATATTATTGTTCCCTTATAGGGTTGTTATTGAAATATTATTGTTCCTTGCCGGGATGTTGTTTTATTGTTCTTGTTCCATTGAGGGTATGTTGTTATATTGCTCTTGTTCCCTTGCCGAAAGTTTTTCTGGTTGTGGTTGATTTGTAACAGGGATCGGGTGACACGCCTGCCGCGAGATATATAAAATGGGAGTAGGTGGCACGGCTACCACGAGATATATGAAATGGAAGCTGGTGGCACGCCTGCCACGAGATATATAAAATGGGAACAGGTAGCATGCCTGCTACGAGATATATGAAATGGAAGTGGGTTGCACGCCTGCAATGACATACGTCAAATAGAAGCGGGTTACACGCCTGCAACAAGATGTGAAGTGAAAGTGAATTTTGCTTTGTTTTCCTTATTCTTGTTAGTAGTTGGATTTTGGTTCTTTTATAATTCTCTTGATATTCTATTTTACTTATTATTTCCCCGAAGCATACTTTCCTCCTCCATCTTTACCTGGTTATTTCTGCAATACTTTCCGTCGTATATTATAAAAGTGCACAGGTTTATTTGGTAGTCTTGTCCTAGCCTCGTCACTACTTCGCTGAGGTTAGGCTAGGAGCTTACTAGCACATGTGGTCGATTGTGCTGATACTACACTCTGTACTCTTTGTGCAGCTCCCAGTGCTGTAGACTTCGGACCGTAGATTGGGTGGTTACCTTCAATCAACGCGGAGATCCAAGGTAGACCTGCAGGCGTCCGCAGGCCCTGGCATCTCCTCTATCCTTTATTTCCTGTTTCATATCTTGATTTCTGAGACAGTATATCTTTTATTTTTTGACTTTGTATTTTAGCACTCTTAAATTGTTTGTGATACTGTGACACCAGATTTGGGTGATTAAGGCTTAAGTAGTTGTAATAGACACAGGCTTCAGAGATTGAATTATTTGTTTCCGCTTAATTTGAATTTCCGCTGTTTATACGTTATTGCTTTATGTTTGTTAAAAAGAAATAATTGGATAATGAAGTATTTAGTCTTAAGGTATTGGCTTGCCTAACTCACATTAGTACGTGCATTTACGACTCCCAAGGATAAGAAATCCGGGTTGTGGCGCCAATATAAGATTATGGCTTAAGATTATTCTCTATTACGAATCAAATCACAAAAGAATGCAGCAAATTTGCTTAAGGGACTTTGTTTTTCAAAAGTATGTATGTATTAAATCATATTTCATGTTTTCTTTTCACATAATTAACAGGGGAGCAAACAATGTGTTATCGGACAACATAAAGGGGTCACGATTCAAAACAAATGAGCTGTGAGTATAAATCTCAGTGGTCCCTTTGGGTCAATATATATTTGATTCCAAAATAACAGTACATATATGCCTAAATTGTATATTTACATTTTAAACTTTTTTTTATTATTTCAGAATGTCTCTTAAGTTTTTTCTCAAATTATTTTCATGAAAGAAGAAGTTATTTATCATATATACCTAACCAGTAATTTGAAAAAAAATTAATCTTCTGCTAGATCAACTTGAGTTATGTCATATGTGCCACGACAAGTTTAAGGTTACATTTACTAAGGTGAATTACTTAAATATGAATGGTTGAAGGGAAAAAAATCTTTAAACATGAAGCCACCCCACGAACAAGCCAATACATCAGAGATTTTTCATAATTAGAGAATTTACTTGAAAAGGCGTCACCTAATTTGTAATAAAATTATCATCATATAGAGAGTAGGTTTAGCACTATGAATAAGATACACATGATAAATTATTCGCTTATAATACTTGATAATTATTAATGTGAGAAAATGATTGTCACGTATATATTTGACTTGAACCAATCAATATATTCCATTGTGTTTGTTGGGTTTGTTACTTGTTAGGCCATGTGTTAGTTGTCCTCTAATCCAATCAGAGCTAAATGCAGATTAAATAGACAAAGAACAGTTTATATTTTCATTTTTTTTAAAGTTTCTAATAATCAACTTATGTTAATTTTAAGCCAGCTTCCAGAATCTTAGTTAGTTATAGATAGTAAACTTGACGTCAAATTAAGTTTCGTGTATAACTTGTGCTAAGTATATACTATATAATGATCAATCTAGTTGATCTAACAATTCAACAAACGTTAGTTAAGAGATTTTGATATATTAACTCAAAAAATAATGATAAAATATTTAGAGTTGTGAAATTCTTTACTTATTATTTTTGACTTTATCTATCAGTTAAAGCAAAACCAATGAAAAGGAAATCTCATATTATTTCATAGGAAAAACTAGAATGCCGATATTATTGCACGTCCGATATTGTTAGTTTAATATAGACATCCCAGAAGAACATGGAAATGAGTTGGTTTGGATTTGAAACTTTTCTGATTGGAACAGTTGAGAAAGTTCTTTTTTCTTTTCCTTTTTTTCAAGAAAAAAAAAATTGATGATTATTGAAGGTACAATGAGGATATCAATTACAAGTTGAATAGTCAATCCAGGTAAAAGAAAAAATCATATAATAGAATGTCATTAAAGGTGAAATTAGTGGTAAAGTTAAAAGAGCTTTTAATATAAAAATATATTACTATTCATTTTGGAACAAATTAAAAAAAGGAAAAAAAAATATTGTGAGAAAAGGAATCCTTAAAAACGTGATGCCAAGTCTTTCGACCTGCGGCATGAAATCTGAGAAAATTCTCGTCTCTAAAGATTTGACTGCAAAACATGCATATTGTGAAGAGTAAAAACATTTTTAAAAATGTTTATCTTTTTTAAACAAAAAGTATTTTTTTTTCTTTGATACTCTATTTTTAGCTTTTGTTTTTTTGGGTGTGAGATGCACTTCGAAAATGTAATTAGCACCATTCCATTCTCTGGGTAGCTCCTATACGACGGAGATAACGTAAAGCTTTGAATGATTTGATTATTTTTTTTTAAAATATTTTAGAAAATAATTTTAGAGATAATTAAAATCAGAAGATTGGATAAAATATATGTGCAGATTATTATTATTATTATATATTTAAAATTATTTTATTCTTTAAAAAACAACAACCTTTTTATTATTTTCTGGAAGAAGTATTGTCTCTTATAGCTTGTTTTAGGGAGAAATTCAGCAAAAAGAACTATTTACAAGTGGTAATGGAAAACTAACCACAATTTCAAAAGTAATAGAAAATTAGTTACTTTTCTTGTAAAGATAAATCTGAATAAAAATACTGTTCAAATTCTAAAAAAACACTCCAGCATAATATCATAGAATTCCAGTATGATTCCAGTATAATATACTAGAGCTCAAGCATAAGTATACTGGAAGTTCCAGTATATTATATTGGAATTCCAACATAATATACTGGAACTCCAGTGTAATATACCATAGTTCCAGTGTAATATACATGTCCAGCATAATATACTGGAAGTTTATACACATGTGCTCCAATATCCAGTATATAATGCTGGAACTTTTCGCCTTTTAGAGTTCATGATGGAAGTTCGTACACAGGTGCATCATTCTCCAATATATTATGCTGAAAGCCTGAAACTTTTCGTATTGCAGCAAAATAATGACTATTTTTTAATGACTTATCAAGCATTGACTATTTTTCAATTACCAGTCCAAAAACTGACTAGCTCGTGCTATCTTCACCTTGTTTTATGGCGAATGGAATAATTTTTGTATATTATATAAATGCATCTTTTTAAACTTTGTGAATGAAGTTTGTAAGAAAAGATAGTAGAGATCTTATGAGGCTTGGTTTGGATAATTCCATTTGAGTTCCTCAACAATTATTTGCACATATCGCCACTTTTAGACATGTTATTTGAAGCATAGTCAATCTTTATAATAGTTTAAAATTTAGCCAGATGAAGGCAAACTTCAGACCGCGTGTTTTTCCTCCTTATTCTTCACAACAACGTAGACAAAAATAATTATTCTTTTTCTCCATAACAACAAAGACAAAAAGAACTATTACCTGGATTCCTTTTATAGCTGTATATACCAAAATCCATAACATAGATAAGAAAAATTGTAATCTGGTTTCATTTTTATCTATATGCCAGAAAGGGGATTTTGGAATGAAAATTTTGTTACATCCCAAAACTCTTGTTTACCTCGAAATTATAAGTAAAAATTAAATTTGATTTGTAATTTTAAAGATATGTGATTTAACTCTATACCAATTAATAATCATGAAATATGAGTATAAATGAAAGAAATAAGTAAATCAAACCAGTGTTGTTTAACAATATCGACCTCGACCTTAGTGGTCTAGAGATTAATCAAGAATAATGAACTAAGAACATTAGGAGAAAAAAGACAAGTCTAATGAGCAATGAGCCAGAAAAGTAAGATAGTATATTGTCAATGATTCGGTGATGTTACAAATGATTGGGTTTTCCTTTATATAATAGGGAAACCCTAAATAAGGTACATTTCTATTTATAATAAGGAATATCATTGGTACAACTGTGTAGCCGTCTAGTACGGAATTGTAAAATTCTATTCCGAGATTTTCGCCATAATCTTGGGAATATGGCAGGAACTCACTCATTCTGTATTTTTTATGCAATTATATCACTAGGTAGGCTGCCTAGAGGCTAATATATAAATAAAATCCAAAAATGGGTCCAAAGCTTACAAGATGTCCAAACAAAAATAGAAGTTGCACGAAACTACTAGCTACTAAAAAGATAGAAAAGCCAAAAGTCTAATGAACTAGCTATTACAACATTGTCCGTTGAATACTTCTTTCTCCTGTCAGTGTATGTGAATCCAATTGCCAGTGGCAAATATCAGGAAGCAACTATCAAGCTCTCACTAGGCGCCAGTGTATCCAGTAAATAGGCTAGAATGAATTCCAAACATCTCCACCGTAAAATTGAAGCCATCATAGTCTTCCAATCATTAGCGTTGCTACAAATTAATATCCATATGCAATGTATTGACTATATCCAAATGGGGTCGATCCTCAATATTATCATGTAAAAAGCATGGAAACACTTATCTTGAGGCTGGCTTTATGCAGGCTTTTCTAGGCAAAATCCAGGCTGGGGCTGGCTTAAAGCAGACATTTCAAGGAAAGAGCTAGGCTGGGGCTGGCTTTAAGCAGACTTTTCAAATCAAAAGCCAGGCTGATCCAGGCTTTAAGCAAGATTTGCAAGGAAAAAGCCATGCTGGGGCTGGCATTAAGCTGGCGATGCTAGGGTAACGCTAGGGCATCATCATGATTTAGCCTGGTGCTGCCAGGTCTAGGTGATTTTATGTTCTTGTAAGCTCAGATCCTTCTCTTCTAGAACCTTTAATGTATAAATCATTCTAAATATTTCTAAACTATCCTCATATTGAGCATGGAGACATGCTAATACCACTGAGAAATAATTCAACAACCTCCAGAAGTTCCACATAACAGATTCAATCTTTTCCTTAACATTTGAACATATTAGAAGTAGAATAAATTACACCATCCAATACCCTCTTATCCCATTGGTCCTGTACAGTATCAAAGAACCCCCAAAATGAGCATGTAACCATGCTAATACCATTGGAAAGTATTTTAATAGCATACTGAATGAGATATTAAAGAAACAAGCAGGTATGTGCAGATTCCAATCCTATGAAGCCATCGGTCTGGGGTTCTCCTTTTTGATATTCTAACCCTAAGGTTAGGAGTTTGAGACTTTTCTAAAATTAATAAACCTCCGCCCTACACTAGGCAGTTCAGAGAACGAGTGAAACTCAATTGTACGTGCAAAAGAGAAAATTATGTTAACTATAAAATCCGCTACTGAGTTGCTTTCTTTGAACACATTTTGAAATATCACATTGAAGTTTCCCTTTATCTCTCTAATTTTCTTTAGATCATTTGAAACTACCCAAGGAAGATCTCATTCCCCTTCTATCACTTTCTTCATCACTAATGAATAAGTCTCTAATATGAGAGGGTAAAGATCATGCTCCACACAATATTCCAATCCTTGAAGAATAGCCTTAGCTTCAGCCACCATATTAGTTGTCACTCCTAGGTCTACTTCCCTTGCATACACCACATTACCTGCAACATTCCTTACACAAATGCCTAATGATCTAGGCCATGATTTCTTTTCTAGGCTCCAGCAGTATTGCATTTGTACCAAGCATGAAAAGGATGCTGTCAGGTTACTTTTATTGTGATAAATATTTTGAGGAAAAGCTTACTCAACCTCGGTATTCATCACTATTCTCCTTGGGCCTTTCATCCTATCTTCAAGCTCGAGTCTGATCCATCAAGCTAAAACTCGATCTCGCCTGAAGTCGAGCGGAAGGTGACCCTCCGAGCCTATAGATCAAAGGCATGCAATCTTGACCATATACATATTGTCTTCACGTTTCTTAAATTAAGATGATAAGAAACGATTTGAACCTACAATCCCCGGAGTCTCTAATGATGATGTGATTCCCAAGGTGTGGGCGCTCGAAATGATCGAAATATCCCGTCAATTCGCTTCCCTAATACATTAATTGCATGCAAGTAATGGTCGTCCACTAGCATCATCGAACCGTCATCGCTCATCTATAAATGCGAGGCTACTTATTTGAATTGAAAAGTTGACTCATTCGTTCACATTTATTTTGATCACCTCATTTCTTCATTTTTTCCTCTCATCATTTGTTTCCATCGCACATTAAAATGATGGAAAACGCCAAGTTCTCATAAAACACCCACGCTCTACTACTATATGTATTCTTTAGCTTAAAATTATGGATAAAACATCCAGAACAACTCCTAAAAAAGAGGAAGTATCATATTCTTCTACCTCACGGCCGGCCAAACTGGTGATGCTGCCAACTCTTCAAGAGATCACCCCCAGTCCTTCTGTGATTAAAAGGACTTCAATATTGAAAATCCCCCCGATATCCCAGGCTGATGCGAACATGTATCTCGATATATCTATTCGATATCGAAGAAGTACCTCAAATCCATGAAGAGGGACTGCTGTTTGGGAGACGAGGTTGTGGTTCGGATCTCAGGCCCCGAGAAAAACATCACTACCAAGGTGGAGGGTTTTTTAAGTGTTTATACTTAGCCCTTTACATTGGGTCTCCTTGATGCTATAGTGATCGACTTTAGCAACACGTATCGAGTCACCCTCGATTAGATCCATCCCTTTTTATGGCGCATCGTGATCATGCTGCGCTATTATTTCAAAAAGGCCGATGGGTTGGAATTTATGCTCGATCATCTTATTCGATTGTATTGAACCCAACTGTTTCGAGGGCTCATCAAGCTGCAACTTCGAATAAAGAAGCCTTCTTTGCTAGTAACGATGGAGGCAAAGATCTAGGCTAGATGAGTCGGTTAATCAGAGTAAGAAATTTAGATGTCATGCCCAAGGACAAAATGTCGTTGCTGGAGAGATGGAAATTTAATCGTAAGTGGAGTTTCTTAACAAATACTTCTTCATATTCTGCTTCATTGTTCCATAATATTTTTATCTTTTTTACAGTTGTTGCTTGGATGCCTCACGCTGTCCCTGACCTAGAGGAATGGGTTCGAAAGTTAGCTGCCACTTTCTTGTATGATGAGCGCAAATGGCATGATTTATCGAGGGGTAAATAGGAGGCCAATCATCATGGTAAGTTCTTTTCCCAAGCTTTGATACCTTTCTTTTACTGGTGATGTCATCTCATTCATGTTTATTTGTGCATGCATCAGAATTGTCTCCAAAATGAGGCTAACCCCGCTTAGGGAAGGGACCGAGTCCCTGATTCCAAATTGATGAAAGACAACAAAAGAAGAGGGCTACGAAGCCCGAAAATACCCATGATGAGGTGGTCCCTCTTCGGAAGCCGAGAAGAAAACTCATCCATGTTGACTTGGATTGAGCAGTTCAACACCTGGAAGACAAAGAGAACTAAGGTGAAGAATCAGCTCTGGTACCCTAAATTAGGAAACCAGTCGAGGACACCAAGTCCTCCAAACCTGATACATTGCCTTTCGATGAGGAACTCCGAGGAAAGACTCGACAAAAGCCCTTGAGTCCCCTGACATTGAGATTGGACCTCATCCTTTAACAAACACGCCGAATGTGACAAGTGATGAGAGGGTCAAAGGTAATGAGAGTGCCCCGAGTGAGGAGCCCGGGGACGTGACAATAGGTCACTCACTTTCTCCATCATCTTACTCCGATGCGACAATAAAGGATGCTTGGGCTCTGAGAACACCCGGCCCGAGCAATATCCTCGAAGAAGACCCTTTTTGGGACTATTTCACCGGGGTTGAAGATGTTGTTGACCTCAACAATACATCCACCATCTTCGAAGAGTCTCAACATCTCCTCTCTCCAGTAAATACTAACTTTCATTGTTGTAATTTTTTCTTTTCTTCCCTTTCTTTGACTGATATATCTCCATTTCATGTATAGGCCATTGCAAAGTTTAAATATAAGTTAAGACAACATGAGGCCCAGCTTAGAAAGGTTTCGGTTAAAGAGAAAGCCCGGAGGCTCCTCTATAGCCAAAAGAATGAGAAGCTTAAGGACCTTGAGGATGAATTGGCCAAAGCTCGAAAAAATGAGATCGAGCTAGATGAGTAGGTGTGACAACCCAGCCCGTCGTCATGGGAATTACCACCGAGTTATATTGTAGTTACATGTTTTATGCTTTTATATCAGTGTTAGAGTCTATCGGGTGAGTTAGGAGTGAATTGGACTGAAAATGAGGCATATAGCCTTTTTGAAGGGAACTTGAATAAAGAAAGTCAACCTGGAGTTGACTATTTAGTTAGAGGGCTCGGAATCGGATTCTGATGATTCGGTTAGTTCCGGGAGGTGATTTGTGACTTAGGGGAGCAATCGGAATTGAATTTGGAGGTCGGTGTAGAAATAGGCTTGAATTGGCTAGGGTTGAATTTTGGCGAAATCCGAACGGTAGGTGAGATTTTGATCTGGGAGTCGGAATGGAATTCTGATAGTTGAAATAGCTCCGTTAGGTGATTTTGGATGTGCCTGCAAAATTTCAGGTCATTCGAATGTAGTTTGGTCGGGTTTTTGGTCGAATGTCGGTTGCGGAAGTTGGATGGAAACTTAGGCTTGAATTGCTTGAATCCGAGGTTATTCCGTGTTAAAGCATGTGATTTTATCATTGGAGCAAGTTCGTATGGCATTATGGAGTATATTTGTGGCTTTTGTTGGGGTCCCGGGGGACCCGGGGTCATTTCGGGAGGTTAAGCGGGAGAAAAACATGGAAAGTGCAGGTTGAGGATTTACCGTTCTGTTGTTTTCGCTCCTGCGGATTAGGGACCGCAGGAGCGGGACCGCAGAAGCGGAATTTCGACCGCAGATGCGAAAAGGGGGGCTTGGCCAGGAGGTTCCGCAGAAGCGGATGACTCGTCACAGGAGCGGACTTGCTTCCGCGAGTCCTTTCTCGCAGAAGCGGAAAGGCGGGCGACTGGGGAGAACCGCTGGTGCGGAGGCTTGTTCGCAGGAGCGGTCTCGCAGGAGCAAGACCTGGGCCGCAGAAGCGGAACTGGGCGGCTAGGTGTGTTTTCGCAGAAGTGACCACTTGGTCGCAGAGGCGGATTTTTGTCCACAGAAGTGGAAATCGGGCCTGTGTTAAAAATAACAGAAGGGTTAAAATTTCATAAGTTGCAAAACATTTGGGGCTCGGTTCTTGGAGGCGAATTGGGCGAGATATTGCTGGGAGATCATCGTGTTATCATCGGAGGTGAGTTTTATGGTTCCTTTACGCGTTTTTATCTTGAAATCCTCCTTTAATTCACGGAAATTGGATCAAATTGTGAGGGCATTTAACCTAAGCCAGGGCTTTGGTAAATTGCCGATTTGAGTGGGCAAATGGAGTCCGAATTTGGTAAATTTTATATGCCTAGACTCGTATTGAGACGAGGGTTCCGAATATGTAATTTTTATAATTTTTCGAGAAGCACACCAAAAGTCGGGTTTTGACAACTTTGTGGGTTTTGATACAATTTGGGTTATTTCATATGGGTTACGTGAATTGGGCATATATTGATGCATTATCATTGATTTTGAGCAGATTTGGCATCCAAGGAGATTGATTTGCGAGGCAAGCGCAAGGCGGATTGAAGCTTCTACCGGTTCGAGGTGAGTGGTAGTAGTAAACAATGTACTGAGGGTTTGAAACCTCGTACTAGCACTTCACAGTGCTATATTGAGATGAGACACGCGTTCTATGACGGGCGTGGTGACATTGTGATTGGGGGTTCGGACTTGGTCCTTCCCGGCTAATAGAATACTATGTTTTATGACCGTTAATGAGATTATAACTGTGCAATTAGGCTAATAGCCATGTTTGGGGCCTTGTGCCGATCCTGTAGAGTATTAGGGAACCTATAGAGCTAGGTGACCCTTATATCATGTTGGGAACATACACTCAGCCGTAATTACAACTGTATAGCATATTACGAGCCAGTACTAGATGTGTATTTTGAAAGATACTAC
>JASVEL010007962.1:0-346579 GCA_032618575.1 Nicotiana noctiflora
GGATGTCCAAACCCTGTCTCATGCAGACATCTTGTAACCATCTCGTCCTGTCACCTCACAGTGCCCTTCAAAGGGTTTTCCTAATGAGATTCTCTCATTTCTCTCTATCTCCCGTCGCCTTAAGGTGCCCGTGAAGGTTTTCACCGTAAGACTCTCTCATTTTACTTCTCTCAACTTCCTTCGCCTTAAGGTGCCCGCGAGGGTTTTCACCGTTAAGACTCTCTCATTTATGCTTTCTTTCCTTGCGGCGGGGTATCACCCCTGAGATTCCTTCTAGAGCGTTATCCCCTTTCGGCTTGTGCATCCTGGATTCAATCGAGGGTCGGGATGTCACTCTTGGCTTTCATTCACATGACTTGGCACTTCTCAAATGCTGATCGAGAGGTCTTTCTGGTTCTTGATATGGTTTCTGCGCGTGAGGCTGAAGAAAGGGGTTTAGCCTCGACGGTTAGCTTATTACAACTTTCGGAATCCACACTATCTTTCCAACGAAACAATGACTTCTGCCCCAGTTTTGTTGCTTGGGGGATTTTTGATTTTTATTTTATTATGACCGAGCCGTGTGGCGCCTACGTATCCTTCTTGAGGAATCAGGTCGAACGTAGTTCACTTTTTCTTGTATTACTTCTTTGTTTCTTTTCTATTCTGTTACACATCTTCCTTGATGATTCCAAAAGAGGGTGTATGAAAGAACAATTAAGGCTCCAATGGGGAAACAAAGGTTAAAGTGTTTGGGTAGTAGAAAAATTGCCTCTGTCATTTCATTCTCCGAAAAATGCCAAATACACACAAACGAAACCAAGCGTTGACAAATGCATTAAAGAATTACACATAATATCTCTTAACTGCATCAGAATTGATAGCCATATCGGTGCATCTTCCCTCGACATCGGTCAGACATAGAGCGCCGTTGGATAATACTCTAGTCACCACAAAAGGTCCCTGCCAATTTGGAGCGAACTTGCCTTTCGCTTCGGCCTGATGGGGTAGAACTCTCTTCAGCACATGCTGTCCCACTTCAAATCTCCCGGGACGTACCTTCTTGTTATATGCTCTCGCCATTCTCTTTTGATACAATTGGCCGTGACATACTGCTCGTCAATCTCTTTTCATCGATCAAGCTCAATTGCTCTAATCGGGTTTTGACCCAGTCGTCGTCGTCAATCTCAGCTTCGGCGACGATTCGGAGGGATGGAATCTCAACTACTGCGGGTATTACTGCTTCAGTCCCGTATACCGACAAGTAAGGAGTTGCACCTACCGACGTCCGGACGGTAGTGCGATAACCTAACAGTGCAAATGGTAACTTTTCATGCCATTGCCTGGACCCTTCTATCATCTTCCTCAATATCTTCTTTATATTCTTGTTTGCTGCCTCGACCGCACCGTTTGCTTTTGGGCGATACGGTGTGGAATTTCGGTGTGTAATCTTGAACTGTTGACATACCTCTTTCATCAATCCACTGTTAAGATTTGCACCGTTATCTGTAATGATCATCTTTGGAATTCCAAACCTACAAATGATGTGGGAGTGTACGAAGTCCACTACCGCCTTCTTGGTCACTGATTTGAATGTTTTGGCCTCCACCCACTTGGTAAAATAATCAATAGTTACCAGAATGAACCTATGACCGTTGGAAGCTGCAGGCTCAATAGGTCCAATAACATCCATACCCCATGCGACAAACGGCCATGGTGCGGACATTGTATGCAATTCAGTCGGCGGAGAATGAATCAAATCTCCGTGTATCTGACACCGATGGCATCTTCGCACGAAACTTATACAATCCCGCTCCATAGTGAGCCAATAATATCCCGCTCGAAGAATCTTCTTTGCCAATACGTATCCGCTCATGTGTGGTCCGCAAACTCCCGAGTGTATATCCGTCATCACTGTTGTGGCTTGACTTGCATCTATACATCTCAACAATCCCAAATCTGGGGTTCTTTTATACAGCACCCCTCCACTAAGGAAAAATCCGTTCGCCAACCGCCGAATAGCTCGCTTTTGATCTCCAGTTGCTTGCTCTGGGTATACTCCTAATCTGAGGTATTCCTTGACATCATGAAACCACGGCTCACCATCCACCTCTTCCTCTATCACATTACAATAAGCATGTTGATCCCGGACATGGATATGTAACGGATCGACACGAACCTTGTCCGGGTGATGTAGCATTGACGCTAAAGTAGCCAACGCGTCGGCAACCTCATTATGCATCCTTGGGATGTGCCTGAACTCTACCGATCGAAAGCGTTTGGTCAAATCATGCAAACACCGACGATATGGGATAAGCTTTAAATCTCTGGTTTCCCATTCTCCCTGAATCTGATGTACCAGAAGGTCCGAGTCCCCCAAGACCAAGACGTCCTGTACATCCGTGTCCACCGCTAATCGCAACCCCAAGATACATGCCTCGTACTCAGCCATGTTATTGGTACAGTGAAAACGCAGTTGAGCAATAACAGGATAATGATGTCCTGTTTCAGATATGAGCACAGCCCCTACTCCGACTCCTTTTGCGTTTGCCGCTCCATCGAAGAAGAGCTTCCATCCTGGATCCTTGGTTAGTTCCAACCCCTCGATCTGCAATACTTCCTCATCTGGAAAATACGTCCTCAAAGGTTCGTATTCGTCATCAACGGGATTTTCAGCTAAGTGATCGGCCAGGGCTTGAGCTTTCATAGCCGTCCTTGTCACGTATATGATGTCGAACTCCGTAAGTAATATTTGCCACTTTGCTAACCTCCATGTAGGCATGGGTTTCTGGAAAATATACTTCAACGGATCCAACCGCGAAATGAGGTACGTGGTGTAAGAAGACAAGTAGTGTTTCAGCTTTTGGGCTACCCAAGTTAGGGCGCAACATGTCTTTTCCAGATGAGTGTACTTGACCTCGTGGACTGTGAACTTCTTACTGAGGTAGTAAATGGCCCGTTCCTTCCTGCCGGTAAGATCATGCTGCCCCAGTACGCAACCAAACGAATTCTCCAAGACCGTCAGATAAAGAATCAGGGGTCTACCTGGCTCAGGCGGAACTAGTACGGGTGGATTTGACAGATACCCTTTGATCCGGTCAAACGCTTCCTGACATTCTGCCGTCCGTTCTATCGCAGCGTCTTTCTTCAATAGGCGGAATATGGGTTCACAGGTTGCCGTAAGCTGGGCAATAAACCTACTGATGTAATTCAACCTTCCCAGCAGACTCATTACCTCTGTTTTATTCTTCGGCGGGGGTAACTCCGGAATGGACTTGATTTTGGATGGGTCCAACTCAATGCCCCGTCGGCTGACGATGAATCCTAGCAACTTTCCTGATGGAACTCCGAATGCGCATTTGGCCGGATTAAGCTTGATGTCGTACCTTCGAAGTCTTTGAAAGAACTTCCTGAGGTCAGCAACATGGTCTTTTTGACGTCTGGATTTTACGATCACATCATCCACGTACACCTCGATTTCCTTGTGTATCATGTCATGGAATACCGTAGTCATCGCCCTCATATATGTTGCCCCTGCATTCTTCAAACCAAACGGCATCACTCGGTAGCAATAAGTCCCCCGCGGTGTGATAAAAGCCGTCTTTTCTGCGTCCTCTTCATCCATCAAAATCTGATGATATCCCGCATAACAGTCCACAAAGGATCCAATTTCGCGTCGGCGCAATTATCAATCAGGATATGGATATTGGGAAGCGGGAAATTATCCTTAGGACTTGCCTTGTTGAGATTGCGGTAGTCCACGCATACTCTGATCTTTCCGTCTTTCTTTGGCACCGGTACTACGTTAGCCAACCATTCAGGGTATCGAGTGACACGAATGACTTTCGCCTGCAACTGCTTGGTTACTTCCTCTTTGATCTTTACACTCATCTCTGTCTTGAATTTCCGCAGCTTTTGCTTGACGGGAGGATATGCCGGATCAGTGGGTAATCTATGAACCACTAGATCAGTGCTGAGTCCTGGCATGTCGTCGTACGACCATGCGAAAATATCTTTAAACTCCATGAGTGTTTTGATCAATTCTTCTCTCGGATTGGGTTCAATATGGACACTTATCCGGGTTTCTTTGACGTCATCAGCATTCCCTAGATTAACGGCCTCAGTATCATTTAAATTTGGTTTGGGTTTTTCCTCGAAGTGACTTAATTCTTCACCGATTTCTTCTACGGCTTCATCATCGCCGTACTCCGACTCACTCTCGTCACTTCTTATTTCATGTGTTATTATTTCCAAACCCGATTGACTTTCTAGACTGGGTTGATTAATCTTTAAGCACGCCATATCATAAAAATCAGTTGCAAGAAGGCTGTTCAGAAAAGTAAAAAGAAGGAAAAAAGATAAACAAAATTAGACGCGAAGGAACCACATTTCATTAATGGGAATTTTACAAAGGGAAAACAAACTGCAAACTTAAATCAAAAATGAAAAAACAAAGGATTTTACTCCGGGGACAAGCCCCCAATACAAAATTTCGAAAGAAAAACAATCCAAGACAAACTACCAAGACTCCTTACGGACAGGGAGAGGAGTAGCCTTCCAGTTATTCAGTTTTGCCTTTGGTCCCACAAATTGTATCTCGGCATGGCTGGATCCTTCACCATCTTCGAGCATACATACATCTGTGAATAGGTTTTCGAACTTCCTGAAGAACTCTTCATCTGGCCTGACCGTAGGACCGGGAATCTTTGGCGCTGGATGTCCTCTTGCTCCGGACCTGACAAAAGATTGGGAGAGGCGTGGAACAGGCTTCGGGAGCACCCATGTCTTCTGCTTTCTCTTCTTTGCTCGCCGGATGTCCTCTGAGGTTGGCTGGAATCCCAAGCCGAAGGTTCCCAAGTTTTCGACCACTGATACCGGTTGTATAATTCCTTGCAGAGATGCACCTAGCCCTTTAACGGGTACGAAACCATGTCGCAACATTTCATGCGCCACCATGACATCCGCAGTAATTGTTCTGTCGCCGGGAATACATTCCCCTTCCGGAACTCGGTGGGCGGACACCACATCGCAGACCTGATACACCCACGGCCCAACATCTTCTTCTGTTTCAACAAAGGGAATGATGGTGCCTGATTGTGGATCGTTCTCTCCGTGGACGACGATCTCCTGCTGGTCCCATTCAAACTTGACGAGCTGGTGTAAGCTGGATGGAACTGCTCTTGCGGCATGAATCCATGGTCGCCCTATTAGGAGGTTATATGACACCACCATGTCCGGCACTTGGAATTCCATGGTGAACTCCACTGGCCCGATTGTCAAGACTAGCACTATGTCACCAACCGATGCTTTGCCTCCTCCGTCGAACCCTCGAACACATACCCTGTTCTCGCGTACCCTGCCGATGTCTACTTTTAATTTGCCCAGTGTAGAGAGAGGACAAATGTTAGCACTGGACCCATTATCGACCAAGACTTTGGTAACCACCGCCTCTTCGCACTTCACCGTAAGATATAAAGCCCTGTTATGCTCAGTGCCTTCCTCAGGCAACTCGTCGTCGGTGAAGGTGATCCGATTTGCTTCGAAGATCCGATTGGTGATCTTCTCCAAATGGCTCATTGAGATTTTATCCGGTACATGTGCCTCATTCAGGACTTTCATCAATGCTTGCCGATGTTCTTCAGAATGTATCAGCGAGGATAGCGATGATATTTGCGCCGGAGTCTTCAACTGCACTAAGACGGAGTAGTCGTGCGGCTTCATCTTTTTCAAGAATTCTTACGCTTCTTCATCAGTTACCGGCTTTTCAATGCTGCCGGAGTGGTCTTCCTCAATTCCGCAAGGGCAAAACATCTCCCGAGCGGGTCAACCCTTGGGCTCCACAAACTTCCTCTTTCACCTCCTTTCCTCCGTAGGTCGTTGTAATCCGAGCATAATTCCATGGTACGGCCCGGCTATCAGTTACTGGCAGTTGTGTTGCCGGTTGGATGATGAAAGGATCCATTCGAACGCCTGCTTCTGTCAAGATGGGCTTGATTGCTGCCCCTGGTACAACTATCTTGGCCAGCTTCACCGGTACTTCGTTCACACTTTCCTTTCCGCTTCCGACTCTCCTGGTATGTCCTTCTTGCAGCTGGGCGACTCATCAAGGCTTGGCCCTTTTCTCGTTCCTGCCCGCTAGACTTAATCATCATTACAGTCTGAGAGGCTTTCTCCTTTCCTTCCTCCGCCGTACCCAACTCGATCATGTTGGTCTCGTGATGAGTTGGAAGCGGGTTTTGGTTGATGTTGGGCTGCGCTGGAGTCTGGACCTCGATCCTGCGAGTGTCGATGAGCTCCCTGGATGGCCGTCTTTAGCCTCCGACACTTTTCTGTATCATGTCCGGGACATCCCGAGCAGTAGGCACAATTCTTCGAATGGTCCGGGTTTTTCGGAAGAGGGTTTGGCGGCTTAGCTTCAACCGGATTCAGCAACCCTACCTGCTTTAACCGGTGGAACGGACTAGTGTAAGACTCTCCTAAGGGAGTGAAAGTCTTTGGCCTCGGCGCCCTGTCGCCCCTGAATGCCCGGTTCGGACGGAAACTCGCGCCCGAGGGGTTTCTGTAAGCTCTTGGGGGTGGATGATTGTTCTGGGGGTTTGGCGCACGCCACGGTGCATGAGCGGGAGGTGCGGAATAGGACTGTGCATGGTGGACAGTAAAATGGGGATCGGGTGCGGGATAGTAATGTTGTGGGTGGCTATATGGGTTGTGAGAGTAATTTTGGTGGTGAGGTTGGGGTGGGCTATATTGTGGTGCGGGGCCTCTATTTCTGAACCATGCCCCGGACTCGACGGCCGCAACTTCCTCTCTCCTCTTCTTCCCCAGTACTCCTCCAGTACCGCTTTGGATAGCCTGAGTGGTGGCTTTCAGTGCTGAGTAACTCGTGATCTTGTTGGCCTTCAAACCCTCCTCGATCATACCCCCCATTTTTATCACCTCGGTGAATGATTTGCCCACGGACGTTACCAGATGTCCGAAGTAGGTGGGCTCTAATGTCTGCAAGAAGTAGTCCACCATCTCGCTTTCTCTCATCGGCGGATCTACCCTGGCCGCCTGTTCCCTCCATCGGAAACCAAATTCCCTGAAGCTTTCAGCAGGCTTCTTCTCTAATTTTAGCAATGATAGGCGGTCGGGGATTATCTCGAGATTGTATTGGAACTGGCCGATAAAAGCTTGAGCCAAATCATCCCACGTAAACCATCTACTGGGATCCTGTCTAGTGTACCACTCCGACGCCGATCCTCCCAGACTCTGGCCGAAGTAGGCTATCGGAAGCTCGTCCCGTCCTCCGGCCCCTCTCATTTTACTGCAAAACCCCCGCAGGTGGGCCACTGGGTCACCGTGCCCCTCGTATAGGTCGAATTTGGGCATTTTAAATCCTGCGGGCAACTGGACGTCCGGAAATGGACACGGATCCTTATAGGCGACGCCGACCTGGTTGCCTAAACCGGTGCATGTTCTGAAGGAGCTGCTCCGGGCTTTTAACTTTTCTGGCAACTCCTCGTGTTTCGAACTTTGGAAGTGTTTTTCGGTTCTGCCGGATTATCCCGATGAGGTGTATGTGATTGTGGTTCGGGAGCCCTGAAAGTAGGCTCCGGAGGATAGTAAGAGTTGTCATGGATGTGAACATATGGCTCGTCGGGCGGCCTTTGCGGAGGAGCGGTGGAGGTGCTACAAAAACGGGGGTGACTGGAGGAGGATTTGGTTGGGCTGGTGGAATGTGGGTGGCATATGGATTTTCCCCCCGAAAGTATGGATAGCTCGGGGCGCTTGTTGAAGGATCGATGGGCGGATGTTCGGGAGCTGAGGCGAGAGTAGGGCGGTTTGGTGAAGACTGTTCCCTGGCCCAGGCCAAGTGCATCTCTGTTATCTGTTGTTTTAACCGGTCTACTTCTTCCTTCATGATTTGTAGCTCGGACTTTTCTTCTTCGAGACTCTTGCCAGAACTCGACATGCTTACTGTAACTGGTCCTTTGGATCTAGTACGGTAGTGATGGTTGGCCAGGATATTCTGTCAAACCAACTGCTAAACTTTATGGAACACGCAACAAACTTGTTAGTTCACCGAGTTTGACAGATATGTTATAGCACGTTGGATGCAATGCACCTAACCAAATAACCCTTTCTACGTGTACTCTTTAACATGCGTCATCCCGGCCCTTTTTCTTTTTCTTTTTCTTTTTCTTTTCCTTTCTTTTTTTCTTTTCGACTATCTTTGCAAGCCTTATTGTTATTTAACCTTTGGATTCTTTTTCTTTCTTTTAGTGGTGGTCGAATCTTATGTGGATTGCCTACGTATCACGACCCCGCGTGAATCAGACCGAGCGTAGTTCTGGTAACAAGATTGTGGCAAAATTCAGTAACTTTTATATCAAATAAAACCGTGTAGTTACAAAACACGTCTTACAAAATCATCAAAACAAAAGAAAAATGCTTGACTTGGGAAAATAAAGATAAAAATGCCAACTAGCTTGACTCAACATTTCAAAATACATTTTCAATCAAAAATCTAATGCCCTAAAATCCCCGGGGGCCCGCGAGGCATCATTCGGCCTTGCCGCGGGCCTTGGTGTGAGGTCCTTGTGTAGTTCCCTCAACTCTTCCATGATCCGGTGAACATAACCCATAATTGAAGCGAAAAGGTCGGCGCGAGGCATTCGTTCACAAGCTAGGCACTTCATGGTGACATAGTGCCCGATTTCTCCAATTCTATCCTTGATCATGTCCCTTTCTCCGAGTAGCCGCTCTATTTGCTGGTTTTTCGCCCCCAATCTTCGAGCATTGTTGGTGACTTGATCTAGGAGCCTATCCACTTGTCCTTGCAGTCGGGCCATCAAATTGTGGCAGCGGTCGAGGTCCGCTCTGGCATCTTGGGCTTGCCTGAAAACCCGCTCCCTAAGGACAACATTTGCTTCCCTCAGGCTAGTGATGATATCGGTGTAATCTTCTTCTACTTGCTTTAGGTGAAGTGCATGTTGATGTGCCTCCTTTTCCAGCTAGCACGGATCCTCGTTATTTGGGCTTTTGACTCGTCCAATTCTCTTTGGATGTCGGTGACTTGGCTTCTCAAACCCCTTATCAATTTTTCGTCGGCCCGACTCCTCGATTGTCTGTCAGCATCTCTTTTCATTTGTTGGATTTGAGCTCTCAAGAAGTCATTTTCTTGTGCCAACTTCTTTTGTCTCCTTCGTCGGTGGCGGCTTGCATGTTCTTTTCGAACTGAAGGTCCCGGACCTGCTGTTCTATCCTGCCAATCTTCGTCCTGTACCCCTCCTCCTTTGCTAACCAATCCCATTGTTCCCGTGAATCTTCTGTGAATTGTTGGACATGGGCTCTTTTAGAACATTTCCGACGAATCTGAAATCTTTTCCCGAACCACGCGTTGTACTTTGGATCCACCTCTCCCTTAGATAGTTCCCGGACCATGGTTTTAGGCTCAAGGAACCGACATTCGTGCCATAGCCTTCTAACCTTCTCTTCAGGGGAATACAACTCCCGGGCTCAACTCAATGGCGTACTTCCTCAGGTCTTGATCGGTAGGAATAACCTGAAACCTTCCTAGTTGACGTAATACACGGTGAGGGACATATGGTTGGACACTGCGGATTCCCATCAGAAGGATATAACACTCCTCGGCTGCCATATATATTACTTCGGTATCGGGTAACCACCCGAATGCCCATTCAATCTGATCGGCTTCTATTGAGCTCAGTCGTGCAAGCCATGCCTCGACGCCTTCAGGGAATACAGCACCCATCATCCGTTCTTCGAAACCCCTGATACAGTGTTTTTCCGGTCAACCCATGGTTCATGTATTGTGTTCGGTGATGGAGGTGTTCTTGCATCCATAATTGGAGTAACAGATTGCAACCTTGGAAGAAATTGCCCCCTTCTCGGCATACAGTCAAGGCTCGATAGATTTCGGACAAAACCAAAGGGACCACCGTGCTGGTAGCCTTTTTGATTGCAACATCGGCTATTCCTACCAGACTTATCTCTATTTTCTTATCTTCGCGCGGACAAATCACAATCCCCAAGAATGTCGTTATGAATGCTAGAATTCGTCTGGCCTCCCACTTGGTTCTATTCCCTGCGTGAGTCAGTCCAAGGTTTGACTCTTCAAAACCCCGAGGAGTGCCGTACCGTTGATATAAGAATTGGAGGTCGCAACACCCTTTCAGCAGATCATCATTTTTCACCTTCCGACTAATGCTCAGCAGATCCAGAAACCCATGTGGAGATACCGGTCTTGGTGAGAGTAGGTATTGCCCTCTTAATTTCCCATTAAGTCCTGCATAGCCCGCAATCTCCTCTAATGTGGGTGTCAATTCAAAGTCAACAAAACGGAACACATTGCGGGTCGGATCCCAGAAAGATACCAGTGCCTTGATGATGTCTTCCCTTGGCTCAATATTCAACAGATCAACCAAACCTCCCAAAATTCTCCCTACGACCTTTTTGCTACTGTCTTCCAAATCGTTCCACCATATACGGAGCTGCTGAGGGACCTCACTAAAGATTGAAAATGATTTATTCTGATTCGTGCTCATCCTGCACATTTATTAAGGTGATTTAAATAAGAAAACAACTTTGTTTTGCTAAAAAATAAAAAAAAATCCAGTTTTCAATCACGGCCTTTCAACGCCTCGGGGACGAAGGCTTTTAAGGCTGTGGGGTAAATTGATCGAAATCAAAATTGACCCAAAGGTGGCCGTTTATACGAAATTAGCCTTCCGGCGTCCCTTTCGGGAACATTCGGCTATTTTTAAAAACAGCGTCACCGACTTATTTAGTACAAAAGTTAATTTTTCAAAAGGTGAAGTTGGACCCGATGGAGGTTGCCTACGTATCTCACATCCGATGAGAATCAAACCCCCGTAGTTCGGTTTTGACGAAGCAAACGACATCATTTATTTATTCATTTTGCTAAAGGAAAACAAATAAGCTATTTCTATCTTAAGAGTAAAACACACACACATTTTTTTTTTTTTTTTTTTTTTTTTTTAATCTCTAAAGCCGGTCAGCATGCAAGTCTATAACAGATAAATGCGTAAGACAGACAGGATGCAGCAGGATAGTCTGTTCATTTCAGGTCACCTGTCCTAGACGGACCCAACCCCTGTGTTGAGTCCCCTAAGCCAAATACGACATGATGCAAATAAACGTTTCCTACTAGGGATCCGGCATGAAGCTTTGTTATTCTAGGTTTAAAAACATGGGTTTATCTGTTCTAGACTTGGCTTACCCGAGCGGACAGCTCGAGCCGAGGAGGAGGCAGCAACCCGGGAATACAGAAGCTTCGCCGGTTTTGCAACTTATCCAAACCTCGTTCTAAAATGGGAATTAGACACTATACAGAAAAGAAGTCACACGAAGTGCACCCTTCTTCGTGATTTAGAAGACTCAGAGAGGAGATTGGTTCCGGCACAATTTATATGTACAGTTCACAAAATATCAAAGCAGTAAAAACAACATTTTGCACATTGATGCCAACATGTAAAAAAATCAGATAATAAAATATGCCAAACACAACAGTTATTCCGAGCTCGAGTTCTAAAGAAATCCCCAGCAGAGTCGCCAGAGCTGTCACACCTCTTTTTTACCGCACCCGCGAGGATGCAAAGAGTTTTTCCAATTAAAGGACAATCGAGATGGGATTTATTTAATTATTTCAGAGTCGCCACTTGGGAGATTTATGGTGTCCCAAGTCATCGGTTAAATCCCGAATCGAGGAAAAGAATGACTCTATTTAACAGTCCGCGAACCAGAAATCCGGATAAGGAATTCTATTAACCCGGGAGAAGGTATTAGGCATTCCCGAATTCCGTGGTTCTAGCACGGTCGCTCAACTGTCGTGTTTGGCTTATCTATCTGCTTTTTACAATTATGTACTTAGGGCAAGTTAATATCCCTTTACCGCTTTTATTGTTGGTTGTGATTTACGAAAGAGAAAGTTGCTTAAGAATATGCTTTCGGATCACGTCACATGAAATGTACCCGGATCCTCAACATATTCTTATTCAACATTTCGGGGTTTGGATTTGGGTCACATGAAATGCACACCCGTATTAAAAGAAAAAATAAAACTAGAATATGTACCCGGATCGACTACTTATTTACACTGTTGAGAAAGGCGTAATATTCGTTAAGAAACGACGCATCTCGAAATCTAAGTATTTACATGTACACTTATGACGGCTATGTGATTAGTGTAACTATTGGGCGAGGCGTACCTTCGATTCAAGTCTAAAGCGAACTGCATCCCACTGTATCTTATTTAAGAGTTGATTCCGAATTACTTAGAACTTGCTACGAATCACATCACATGAAATGCGCCTGTGGTTCTTAACATGCTTTGTTTATTCTTGCCCGAAATTGGGGTCGGGTCACATGAAATGCACCCCCGACTCTTTTTAAGCCAATTACGTCATTCCGTTGAGTAACAACTCCCTAGCTAATCTTGCTTGTAACATAGGGTCTATCATTTAACAGGTTTGGAGATTACACACATGAGTAGGGAAGATTGAATAGAGATACGAAGACTAATTCAGGTTTAACATGCTTATCTAACGACAATGTATCTTTGGCCTAGCTACGCTTTTCCATAACCAAGACTTAACAATACAAGCTTAATTGGAGACTAACAGAATGTAATTGAACATAAGACGACTACATGTTTCAATAGACTTTATGCATAAGCTTCAAACTTCATTCTTGTCGAACCAAGGAACTACAATAAAAGAGGTGTGTACCTGGAATGCGGAAGAACAAGGAAGAGTGAGCGACGGCAAAGCGGCAACAGCAACAAGAAACAGTAACAGGAGCAGCAATAATCAAAGACCAACAACAACCAACAGTAAACCAATAGCAACAACAACCAGTGAACCAAATAGACCAATAGACCAGCAGTCACTTAGACCAACAACCAGTAGCAACCAAATAAACCAACCAGCAACACACTAGCACTGAACTGGCAGCAATACTCGACCAATAGGAGAACCAACACTGTGTTGGACCAAACAGCAACACAGACAGAACAACAACACTGACTAACAGCAGCAAATGAATACCAACAGCAAACAATTAACAACAGCAACCACCAACACTGGGACTACCACAGCCCTCAAACTGAACCAGCAACAACAAATGAATATCACAGTAGCACCAACACTGGAAGCACTCAACTAAACCAAAAGCACACACTCCCAGTGACAGCAATCGAATGAACCAGCAGCAAATATCAAAACTATCACGACACTCAACACTGAACCAGCTAGAGCAAATGGCTCAGCACCACCAACACAAGACAACAAGCAACCAAAGACCACAACAACTCAGCTATTGAAATCAAAGCAATGAAACAGTAGCCAAGAGATTCGATGAAACAGTGACTCCAAACCAAGGAAAACAGTAGCCTTCCTCTGTATCTTCCTATATGTGTATCCTTGTATCTATTTCTCTTCAGGTGCTCTAGTTAATCTCAGGTATCCTCTCAAGTGTCTATATGTATCTATGAATATTTGCTCTCCCCGATCTGTTTTTGCTCTCCCAGATGCTCTCAAGTCTGTCTCTATAATGTGTGTCTGTGTATGCCTATCAATGTATATCTATATCTCTATACCTGTATGAATATGCCCTATTTATAGCCGATAGTCCCTCCAGAACACCTGCCCCTAAGGTTACTATCACCCTGCCCACTCCCAACTCTGCCAGACCCATCAAATTCCCTGCATTCCCCACTACCTACTGTCCAAAATATGGACTTAAGCATTAAACAATGCTGGTGGCAGTGTTCAGTGGGATGCCCTGCTGTGACAGTGGATTCCACTGACTAGCCTCATGTGCAGGGCACCCAATACTCTAAGTGTGAACCCTGATTCCCTAGTTGGCTTAATTTGAATCACAACTTTAGTTTCAAACCAATCAAACAGTAACAAGCTCTATACCAGTGAATTGCATCAGGCAGATTCAAGGGATTAATATTACGAACTATTTGACGACTTTAATCACATTGGACTCATGATTCATTTTAACTACTAAAACAGAGGAATTGGCCAAATAAAAGGCCTCGAATGAGAAGAGCAGACCAACGGATATGGGAAGTTAAAAGCATGCTAGATGAGAATTGAAACAATGAATAACAAACACACATATTCACAAAAATCGCATTGAATCGACCAAAAGAAGGAATGAATACCTTGCAAGAAATCTGCCGACCAAACTTCGAACTAAAACTCGGACTTATTGAAGCCAAACGGGCTTTAATCAAGATGTTCTCGATTGAGAACACCTGGACTAAAGTCCCTTGGACTTCAATTGTGGCTAATCCGGCTTGAATTGAGTTTCTTCAAAATTAGGGTTCTTGGGCTCGGATTTGGGGCTTTTGCATTTTTGGTTAGATTCGAAGCAAACCAATGCCGGTGGGAGTGTGGGGGAGGTGTGAGGAGACCGTGGTGTGAATTTGGGGTGATTTGGCATAGGTTCGAGTTTGACTCGAATCTTCAAATGAAGATTCGAGGAGCTCCGGCATGATTCGAGGTTAATGGAGGCGGGGATCGTGATGGGGGAGGTAAGGGGAAGGTTTTGGCGTTGGTTTGGGTTTGATTGGCCTACCGGAACCGCCGTGAGGCGATTTCCGGCAGGCGGCGCACGGCGGCGTTACGCCGGGGATTTGAGAGCTCCTGAGGGAGAAGAAGGGAGAGGGGGGTCTGGCTTGGGGGGGGGCGGGGTATGGAAATGAGCTTATATATGTTTTGAGCAGTTAAATCCTGATCGTTGGATCAAACTTGATCAACGATCAGGATCTTCTCACTTAAACCAAACGGCGTCGTTTGGTCAAGTCTTAAGCTGAATGCATATTAGAATTAAAGGATTAATCTGGGCCGTTGGATAATAAAATCCAACGGTCCAGATCAAGTGTTACACAGGCTGTAGCTGGGCGGGTGTTTGGGCTGGGTCAGAAGCAATTCATTTGGGCCTGGCTTTTGGACTGAATTTGGCCCAGATCGGATCTTCATGATATATTACATGTGTAAGTGTATATATATATATATATATATGTATATATATACATATATATATATATATACACACATATGTATATATACTAACCTATAACACCGTTGTTTTTACTACAATTAACGCACATGATTACATATCACCCAAAAATGTGAATCACATGACTTCGATATCAAACACTGAAAATGCAAAGCCTAGCATATATTTTTGTATTTTTAATTTAAATAAATAAACGTGCACACAAAAGATAAAATTAACACAAAATCACACAAATCATGCCCAACACGAAACTATTTTTATTTTTGAATTTTCTGGGAGTACTTCTCAAGTAAGGCAAAAATCACGTGCTCACAGGTACCACTCTTTCTCCGCTGAAGCTTTTGAGGCTTTTCCACCGGAGGTGATGACTGTTTGGTTAGCGGCGGCGATGACAGCAATGATGTCGGTGGTAAAAGCTCTTGTTATTAGTTGAAGTCAACTGAAATAGGGTCTGTGGGGTTTTAACTTGGTGGGGTTAATTAATGTGTTGGCAGCTGACATGGAAAAATTTGAGGGGCCAGCTGCCACAGTGTCAAAACGTTAGGGCTAGGGGTAATTTTTATAACTTCATTAATGGTGGGGGCGAGAATGATCGAAAAGTATAACATGTGGCACAAGTAACCAGTTAGCAATAGTATAGGGACAATTTTGACCTTTTTCCCTATAAAGTAGGATTTTTGATCAAGACTATTAGCACACTCAATTAAATAATTCAATGCAATTATGCAAACTGATAAGATTGATTGCTAGTTAGATGCAGGTTGTCCATTAGTTTGAAAAACAAACTAATTAAAACAAAAGAATAGAAAATTAAAAATACAAAAAATAAATAAATAAAATTATGGCAACTAAATAAATTTCTAGATAAGTTAGGTTGGCATCCTTTGTTTTAAGTGAGTGTCATAAGTTGTATTTGGACTGTTAAATGGATCAGAATAAACTATAAAACATAATGGGTTAACTTGGACTCAACTCAAATTGACTCATGAGCTAAAATATTTGTAGTCTAATATATTAATATTTGGACTAGTTGGACGGGTTAGATGAATTTAGGCTCAAATTACCACCCCTACAGTTAGTTTGATGCAGGTTGTCCGTTAGTTCACGGTCTAATTTTTTTTTTGTTTCCCACCTGGTGTCCGGTACCCATATTGGAGCCCGATATATCCGGATTCGTGCCGCGTAGGACCCCTTGCGGGGTTCACGGTCTAATTGTCTACTTCCTCCGGTTTATATAAGTGTCCAATTTACTTTTAGCACGTCCATTAAGAAAATATTAAATTTATATAAAAATGATTACTATGACTAAACTACCCAACTTAAAAATTTAATATGAGAAATAAAAAAACTTTTTAAGTATATGTAAATAGAAATTATTTTATAAGAATAAATTAAATTTATTTTTGATTATATAACTGGACAGTTATTTTAAACAAAAATAAAAAAATAAATTGAACATTGAGTGTATTAGTAAAACACGCATTCCTTTTGGTCGAAGGTATGATCTCAATCTAAAGTGGAAGGATATAGACATGGTCGCTGTCATTATTATATTATTATATTATCCACAGGCAACAACTTGTCATACGTCATGCGTTGGTTTAATTAAATGAATCTTTTTCCATATATAAAGAATGGCGCTGCGGATACTTTTTATAAAATAATAAAATAAAAAGGAAAAGAGTGGTTTGGAACTGCGTGGCACGCGAATCAATTTTAGTTTCATCTCTTCTACTAACAGCTGACTGCATCTTAATCTCCGTCAAAGTTCCATCATCCAAATATCAAGGTGTGTTTTTTCTTCTTCTAAATTTTCGAGAATTTTTCTTTAATTTATTCTTTAACTATGTTACCATTTACTCATTAATAGTAATTTGTTAGATTTCATTTTTAATTAGTTGCTTCTGAGTGTGGATAAGATAAACATAAATATATTAAAATTAATTTTCGGTTTCCTTTATGATTTGTTTCGGAAATTGAAGAGCTAAGAAAAAGGGTCAACATTAGAAATTCTGGGGAAGGGGATATTAGTTTCCTAGAATTGGTTAATTGGGCTGCACTTTGAATCTTTGAATGGTGAATAAAACTGAGCAATTTGTAGAATCTGGAAATTTGGCCGTTAAGTATGTGACTTTAATATATTTAAACTGTACATGTTTGTTCTTCAAACCATTTGTTTTAAACTTATGCATTGAGGCTGATTTTATGAGACTACTAGGGTAATTTAAACTGTATCCTTAGTTAGTCCTGCTTTGACTTGTTTGGTTCAGGAATTACTCCCTCCGTTTCAATTTACGTGACATAGTTTGACCATCATGGGTTTAATAAAGAAAGAAAGACCTTTGAAACTTATCGCTTTAAACGTGCCATAATATTTGTATGGCTATAAGACTTATGAACTTGTAGCGTGTGTTTGGTATAACGGAAAATCTATTCCAAGAAAATGTTTTCCCGGAAAATAAGTAGTCATCTTATTCATTTTCCGGTATTTGGCATGCAAATTAAGGAAAATGACTCTCAAGAGTATTCATAAATAATTTAGATATTATAACATGATGCCATAAACTTTCAAACCAACAACTTTCTGGACCCACAAATTTCATAAACTTTCGAATCGCTAAACTTTCAAAACCGCAGAATTTTGAACCCGTAAATTTCCAAACACATAAACCTCCGAACTCATAATTTTGGAACTTGTAAATTTTTAAGCCTTTAATACGATAAACAATAAAACTAAAACTGAAAAATATTTCGGGAGGTGGGGGAGGGCTAGGGGGCACGTGGGAGGGGGGGGGGGTTGTGGGGTAGAAAAACGAAAAAACAGAATTTGAAATTAAAAAAACAAATTAAGGTAAAAGAAACTTTTTTTTGCGGGGGTGATGGGGGTAGTAGAGTGGGTGGTAACGGAAAAACTGAAATTTGAAAGAATAAAAAAAAAATTGGAGAAGGGGTAGGGTGTGTTTGTGAGTGTGAGGAAGGTTGAGAAGGAGTTTTGGAAAATATTTTCCCTTTTCTTGATAAGAGAAATATTTTCCTCCAATTGGAGGAAAATGAGTTCATAAGGAAAATGATTTCAAAAAGATTTAAGCCAACCAAACATGGAAAAATTGAAAAATATTTTCCGAAAAATGTTTTCCATTCATACCAAGGACACCCGTAGTCTTAAACATGACATAACATTTGCGTGGCTAAAAAGCTTCTCGTTAACTGAAAAATGAGAAGTTTAAAGTTAATTGTTTATAAATATAGAAATGTGTCATTCTTTTTAGAATGGATTAATAAGGAAATAGTATCACATAAACTAAAATGGATTGAGTACATTACATAGGACGAAGTGGACTAGGCAAAGAGCTCTTTTTATTTTTATGAGGGTTTGGTTTTGTGTGTACGTAGATCTCCTATGAGCCATTTGATTGCGGACTAACATTGATCAGTGATCACGTTGCAGCGAAAATGCAGAAAGAGGCAAAAAGCTCCTATTTCGATATGCCAGCATTGGATGTTTCTGTCGCATTTCCTCAAGCAACTCCAGCCTCCAACTTTCCTAAATGCAGTAAGATCGAAACCTGATTCTATTTATATATTTACTTTCTCTGTTTATCACTTGAATATACAAAGTCTCCACTCTTTTCAAGAATGTAATAAATTGCTTTATGTGCTTATTTGTATGCCTTTGATTGAAGTCATTCAACATTTGGCCAGATTGTACTTCTACTAGTTTTTTATGGGTGTGCTATTTCAAAAAACAAGTATGCGATAAGAGGAAAAAACTTTGTTGCTTTCTATCTTTTCCTCCTTATTCTGGGGGGTCTTTGCGCTGACTGTTATGTGAACTTTACAGCTTCTGACTATTATCAGTTTGACGATCTGTTGACTCCTGAGGAGCAAGCCATCAGAATAAAAGTGCGGGAATGCATGGAGAAAGAGGTTGCTCCTGTAATGACGAAGGTACTCCTTTTGTTCTCTGTATTTGTTTGATGTGCTAATATCTTTTTGGATTCATTATCACAATGATTGCTAATGTTGTGGATAGAAAACAAAAATGTATCCTTAATGCTTCAAGTCTTACATCTTCTGAGCAAATCTTTTACTGCTATATATGCGCTTTAAAGTGAACCCCTTTTTAATGTTTCTGAACAGTACTGGGAGAAGGCAGAGTTTCCTTTTGAAGTCATTCCGAAGCTTGGCGCTTTGCACATTGCTGGCGGCACTATCAAGGTGTTTTAGAGCTTGACAAAAATCTATATTTGTGACTTTGAGTGTCTATGAGGAATGTACTTACTTGTTGCTTCAGGGGTATGGTTGTCCAGGTTTTTCAATAACTGGAAGTGCCGTTTGTGCTGCAGAAGTTGCGCGAGTTGATGCAAGCTGCTCTACATTCATTTTGGTGCATTCATCTTTAGCAATGCTCACCATTGGTAAGTCTTGTTATTGTTTGAAAATTGCTGCTGTGTATCCTTTTTGCTTTGTAGACACGTTGTTTGTCGTAGAAGGTATAGCTCCATTTACCAGAGAGTGGTATTAGTCGACTTATCTTTTGGTGGGAGATATTTTTTATTTTATAGAATGAAATCATTCCATTACTACTAACTCAAGAAATAGATATCTCTGCGATATACGGTTTATATCAATATGAGGTGAACTAATTATACCTTGTTGGTCTGTCAAGAATAGGGCTATGTGGGTCCGACATGCAAAAGCAAAAGTACTTGCCGTCATTGGCTGAACTTAACTCTATAGCTTGTTGGGTAAGAAACTTTTGTTATGGTCATTTCTTCAGTATTTTGTATCTGCAGTTACCAAACATAAGTTTGTTTCTCTGTTCTTTGAACTTAGGGGCTAACTGAGCCGGACAATGGAAGTGATGCAAGTGCTTTAGGGACAACTGCCAGAAAGGTCTAGATTCTGCATTTTAATTTCAATCTTCAGTTTCTATGCTGTTCTGAATTTGATTTCCTTTTTTAATCTTGGAATAGGTTGCTAAATATTCTTTTGCAAATTCTGTTATCTTCCTGATTCTAAATGATAGGTTGAAGGAGGTTGGATACTTGAAGGGCAAAAGCGTTGGATCGGAAATGCAACTTTTGCAGATATACTGGTTATATTTGCTAGAAATACATCCACAAACCAGATAAACGGGTAAGTACCCACATACTGTTTCTATATAATGTTAGTTGTGCTGGTAACTTAAGATCATACGAAATATCTCGTGGAATATGACTGTGCATCATAGTTATGTGAATAAAATGACTTTTGCTTTGGATTTCTCTCTGTCCCTTCACATGAACGTATGATCATGGGTTCCTGTGGGGCATCAATGCCTCCCAAGATCATGTGGATGACATGTTGTGGCTTATTTGTTTCATTCTTTTTTTTAGTTTGTTTCTCACTATTGGTTTTTGCCTTTCTCTCAGTTTCATAGTAAAGAAGGATGCTCCAGGGTTGCAAGCTACTAAAATAGAAAACAAAATTGGACTACGGATGGTTCAAAATGGAGACATTCTCTTAAAGAAAGTTTTTGTCCCTGATGAGGATAGACTACCTGGTGTCAATTCTTTCCAGGATACGAACAAGGTACGTAATATTGCTGGATATTTTTTCATTGATCAACCCTCAGCTAAAGAGTTTTCCTGCTGTGAGGAAAGAAAATGACCGACAGAGTGAATTTACACCTTTCTTTCCAATTGAACAAAACAACCGGTAATTTTTTAATTTTTGCTTGATTGGCCTCTCTATTGCAATACATTTTACCATCTCCCTACCTTCAACAATAAAAAGTAGGAAAAGAATAAGGAGAATAGTGATGTTACAGCGATCATTTTGTTTTATATGAATAACTTAATTCATTTGTATTGGTAATTGCACAATTGGTATCCTCGGAGTCCAGTTGAAAACCCTATTTCTCATGTCAAAGGACGTTGTCCATGCCACAAATAGTGCACCTCAGCTTTGTTGCTAATTGCTTCATTACATGTGTAGATTTTCATCTTCATCTAAACAGAAAATTGTATGTCTTTCAATTATGTTAGTGGAGTTTCTTGTGCTTACGTATCAGAGTGCATCTCACCCCTCAGGAAAATGAAGGGAAAAAAATAAAAAGAAGAAAAGAAACATAAAACCGGACAAAAAAGGAAAAATGGAATGTAATTTTAAGGGATTATCTCATCCTTTTAAAAAAATCATGCATTTCCTTCTTATGGTGGGATTAACAAAGCACCTCACAAATGCCACACCATGTAACATACTACACGTCATGTACTTCTTGCCATCTCATGATGCAGTTGATAGGTAGGTGATTCCCCTTATATTTTTGGCAAAGTTTCTTAAATTCCATTTCGACTTTCTACTGCACAGAACAGAAGAACATTCTTGTCCTCTAATACTTGATTTCTCCATTTTACCTTGATAAAAATGTTTTTACGAATGCAGACTATGCCAAGTAGGCATGCTGAGTCTTATGGATGCTTCAAAATCTACTTTAGGCTAAATACTGAAGATACTTATGTAAAGCTCAAACCAGTACCAACCAAATATATGTGAGACCTGATAACCTAGCCTTTCTCGCATCCACTCAAATTGCTTTTCTCCACTCTCTAGTTTTGCTCACATCTTGGTTTCCTTTTTCAGTTTATTTTAATATCGTTGGTTTCATATTGGTGATTGATTTAACTAGCTGATAGCTGTGTTATTGTTTCATTATCTTTCTCTTTCCTTGAACAGGTGCTTGCTGTATCACGTGTCATGGTTGCATGGCAGCCTATTGGCATTACAATGGGTGTTTATGATATGTGTCACAGGTAACAATAGATAAGCTCATCAGTTTTTGTTTATCATAAAATGGAAGTTGTTGTGGTATGCTTCAATCATGGACTTTGACCTAATTAATATTTAGTAAAGTAAGGAAGCTGAGTTTTGAGACTGGTATTCTGTGTTGTGCCGTGGTAGAAAAAGTACTTAGCCATCCTCTATTCAAGATTCCTTTGATAGACTCCTTTCCCCAGACAACTGCATATTGTAGTCTCACAGTATAACAGATGATTTGTCATGTAATTTTACTGGTATTCGTTTTTCTTTAAACAAGACAGTCTTATCGAATTGTGAGACCATCTAAAAGCTTATGATGATAGAGATACACAGTTTGAATTACTTAATTATATCTTCAACAGGCTCCCTTACGTGCGGGTTTGATTTTTTTCATGAGTCAAGCACGTAGAAATTCTTTTTGATAATAGATAGAGGTGAGACTCGAACCTAGAACCTCTGCTTCGATACCATGTCAAAGTGTGAGACTGTTCATCTAAAAGCTTAAAAGCTTAAGCTGATAGAGAGAACATTTTCAATTACTTAAATATGTCTTCAACAAGTCTAATAACATGGAAGTTCTTAGAGTAACCAATGAGAATGATGTGAGACCCTCTCTGAAAGTAAATAGATTTTAGTTCGTATGAGCTCTTTAGCCATATGGCTCACCATAAGAAGTTGTATGAGCCTTCCATTATCCCCTCTCCTTTGTCAATGTTATTCTAGAGTTCCCTTTTTCAGCCTTTTGTGTTGGCTAAATTTTCTGTGAAACTCCAAGGTACTTGAAGGAGAGGAAGCAGTTTGGAGCTCCATTGGCCGCTTTCCAGATCAACCAACAGAAATTGGTTCAGATGTTGGGCAACATCCAGGCAATGATTCTTGTCGGTTGGCGGCTTTGCAAGCTATATGAGAGTGGTAAAATGACTCCTGGCCATGCAAGCTTGGGGAAAGTAAGTCCTCTTTCTTCACATTATTAAATGTTGATAAATGCCCTTTTGGACTGAGTAACAAATTGTTTGCTACAGTCATGGATTACTTTGAGGGCGAGAGAGACAGTTTCTCTTGGACGGGAATTACTAGGTGGCAACGGAATCTTGGCTGACTTTTTAGTTGCAAAGGTTTGTGAACAATATCCAAATGCTCCCTGCCTTGTTAGATACAAATCATGGAACATTTAGCGCTATGAAATTTCACTCGTAAATCATGTAGAGATATCATTTAATGCTTGCAGCTTACTTTATTATGCTCTCATGCTTTCCATTTCAATCTTGGCGTGTAGGCATTTTGCGATTTGGAGCCCATCTATACATATGAAGGTACCTACGATATCAACACGTTGGTAACAGGTAGAGAAATTACTGGTCTTGCCAGTTTCAAGCCTGCACCATCGAGGCAAAAGAGTCGCCTGTAACTATCTTCCTTCTATCTGTTTTAGCACCTGTGACTCTGGAATACTTGTAGCCAATGAAAGATTTACTTGAGAATTTAAATTTCGGTGATCTTTTAAGGTTAATAATGGCAAAGAAGTTAGTTTGCCACATATTGTAATAATGGCAACCTATATACGATCCAACTTTGTTTTATTCAAGAAAAACTGATGATGGAAATTAGCTGCTAATCTTTCTCTCTTGACATACATACAGTCGATCTGTTGCTTGCATATATAGGGTTTTTTAATAACATTTTTTGTGGGGGGTTTTCACTCGGTATCAATATCCGTTTTAGGCCTCGGCTAATTTCGATTCAAGCTGCCTAAGACCCATTAAAGAGGGAATTGCTCCCAATTACGCTGCATAAGACACATTAAACAGGGAATTGCACCCTACTAGGAATAGAACTTTTTTTATAAAGCACTATCTTTTGTGATTAGCTATCTATAGATACTATTTACTATATTATGGATTGTAGATACGTTTTCTGTTGTTATAAGATGTGTTAGATGTATTTATGTTAATGTATTCATGAATAGAATAGCAAAAATAGGCGTAAATTGGGGAAGTCCAACTAATCAGATGTTGTATTCGAGTGTTTCGAGTGTATTCATGGTGTGAAACATAGGATTACATCTGGACAGATTATTGTATTTGACTGTATTCGACTGAATTCATGACGCGAAACAGGGGATTACACTGTTTTTAAATGGAAAGTGAATCAATTAACATAATAGACCCTAATATAACTCAACATACTCAATTATAACACACAAATTTTGTATTTTCAGTTATTAAAAAGATTCTCAACAAAAAAATACCCCAAAAATATAACAATCTTTAGAGAAATTATATAATACATCTGAATACATAAGTTATATTAATTAAAAATATATTAATACATTCATGGAATACAACGAGATAATGGATACAATGAAATACATGGAATACAACGAGATACATTGAAATATAATGAAAAAAAGACAATGATTACAATGAAATACATAGAAATACAACGAGATTCTTTGAAATATATTAATAGAAAATTCAAGTTGCTCAGCCCCAAACTCCGTCGTCGACTTTGTTCAAGAACAAATTCCTAATTTCTGGCAAATCTACTGTTGGGCAATGGTGGCAGAATAAGGACTATCTTTAAGCTTGAATCTTGTATTGAAGATGACGGAAAGTTGTATTTGCGGAGACTAAAAAGGATTGTGTTGATTTCCTCTTTCACATCCTCTCATTGCCTGCGGGTGGTGTTGTCAGGCTTCTTTAAGGAGAAAGGGATAAACTCCCCTATTGGAATCTCTTCAGTACCTCTTCAGGCTTGTTAAGAATGTAAACTTCGAAATCTGATAAATTCCCCGGGACTTCAAATTGCATCGCTTCTTCGTTCGACAAATGGAGTAGAGGGAAATAAGGGACGCGAGACCAGTTAGACATGTGGATAGAGAGACCAACTTTATAAAGTAATTAATAGACAAGGATTGGAGTGAGGTGAGACTCTTGAAGACTTTCTCTGGCAAAGTGACGAAATTTGACGAAACCATATTGTCGAAACCATATGTCAACATATTTGACTGGGTAACGTATATGCACGCTCTGATGGAATTGGAGAAAATGGGATTGGAGAGAACGTAGGTGATGTGGGTAAGAGAAATTTTGAGATTGGGCATCATGTTTCCAGGAAATAGGAAAGAGAATGACATGTATCAAAGTACAGAGAGAAAAAGAAAATAGTGTAACTGAATAGCTATTGGACTTTAAGCCATTTGGGCTTTAAAGTAAAAGAAGTATGAATTGGAAATTGAGAGAAATAAAATGGAGGGAAAATGAAAATTTGAAGAAGTGAATTTTTGTCTTGCACTTTGTCCCTCATTGGTGAGGGACAACCACATTTGTGTGCTTATATATATTATCACTTCTTAAATCTCTTAAAAGGAGTTGAAGAGAATGAACCCTCGCGCCGTCGTTATCGCTCGCTCGGCTCGACTTCAACTTTGGCTTTGTCTTTGGATTTGGAAAACGACCGATAAGATTATTTTTTGGACAAAATTTATTCTATTATTTAATAAATAATTAAATGCCAAATTATTGCTGAAAATACGCGAGAACCTGCAGGTTCACAAGGCCTCTCTGGTCGCGGTTCTGCCGCGACCGCGGTGGAACCGCGACAATCAGATTCAGAGAGGCTCTCTGGCCGTGGTTCTGCCGTGATCGTGATAGAACCGTGGCAGGCAACGTATTTTCTGAAAAGGCACATTTTCTAGACACCTCTTCTGATATTTGCCTATAAATTCTGAGGCAAGACTGCATTTTCAAGACACAAAAAATACTCCAGAACTTCTTTCTTTTTGAATATACTGCATCCTAGTTCGCAGTATCTCTCTCTCAAATTCATAAGTGTGATTTTGCTCCGTTCTTCGAGTTTGTTGGTATCCTGCAGTTGTATTGCCACTGTTGCAGGAAGGTTTATTCCGTTTTATCCCGGGAGGATTTAATCCATTTCCTTGGCAACGTGTGAGGGGGTTAAAATTCCTTAAGGACACACAAGAAAATTATGGATTCGGAAATTTCTGATTCTTCTACACTTCTTTATTTTTCTAACAGTTTTTCTGTTTTTTATTTTAACACATTGACGCTAACAAGCTTAAGGAATCTTAATTTATTACTAACGTTTTTGTGTTTATTATTAAATTATTTTCTACATACTTTGTTGGAGACTAAAGCCCTGTTGCTTTCTACTCCATTAATTGTTTCTGTCTTGTTTAAAGTACATAAAAACTTTGCTGGAAAATAAATATATGGGTTTGAAGTATATAAAAACTTTACCATTGTTACGTGTTATATGTTTGGTTTGGTATTCAGTTTGAAGATATCAAAACTTCACTGATTTAACAAAGTTCTATATTGTTTTCAACTCTACAGAAATATGATGAATGAAATGGAAATGTTGCGGGAACGGGTGCTGATGTTACGAGTGTTGCTGCCTCGTCAAGCCGTTCTACTCCTGCCCTTGCTATGGCACCCGCAGAAAAATCCGAAAAGTTTGCCGGTATAGATTTCAAATGCTGGCAAATGCAGATATTCTTCTATCTTACTACGTTAAGTTTGCAACATTTCATCAAGGAGGATCCTGCGGTCATGGCTAAAAATACTCCGGATGATGAACGACTTGTTGTAACTGAAGCATGGAAACATTTTCATTTCCTGTGAAAAAATTACATTTTAAGTTATTTGGAAGATGGCTTGTACAATGTCTATAGTGTCATGGAAACTTCAAAAGTGTTATGGAATGCGCTTGAGAAAAAGTACAAGACTGAGGATGCCAGACTTAAGAAGTTCGTGGATGCTAGGTTCTTGGATTTCAAGATGATTGGCACTAGGTCGGTTATAACTCAAGTCCAAGAACTACAGTCATTGTATATGACCTCCTTGCTGAAGGTATGGTCATAAATGACGCCTTTCAAGTCCCTACTTTCATTGAGAAGCTACCTCTGCTGTGGAAGAATTTTAAGATCTATCTTAAACACAAACGGAAGGAAATAACACTAGAAGACTTGATTGTTCGTTTGAGGATAGAAGAGGACAACAAAAATGCTGAAAAAAGTCACATGGACACTCGAAAATTATGGTGGCAAACATTGTTGAGGAGGCACCACAAAATAAGAAGAGGAAGATAGCTTCTGGACTAAAGAATTACCCAAGCAAGAAGAAGTTCAAGGGTAATTGCCACAATTGTGAAAAAAGTGGGCATAAGGCAGTGGATTGTCATGCGCCAAATAATGATAAGAAGAAAAAGAATCAAGCCAACATGGTTGAAGATGAAATGGAAGACTTGTGTGTCATGTTGTCTGAATGCAACTTGGTAGGAAATTCGAAAGAATGATGGATAGATTCTGGAGCCACCCGCCATGTTTGTGCTAACAAGGAATTATTTTCTTCTCATGCCCTCGTAAGTCCCGATGAGAAAATCTTCATGGGAAATTCATCTACAACCAAAATTGAAGGAGTTGGCAAGATTGCGTTAAAGATGACGTCGGGAAAAATAATGAATCTAAACCAAGTTCTCCGTATTCCAGAAATTCGCAAGACTCTTGTGTCTACCTCACTTCTTGTCAAGAATGGATTCAAATGTATTTTTGTTTCTAATAGTGTTGTACTAAGTAAGAACGATTTGTATGTAGGAAAATGTTACCTAAATGAGGGCCTTTTTAAGCTAAATGTAATAGCAGTTCCTATCAATAAAGTGGATGCCTCTTCTTACTTGCTTGAGTCAAACACTTTATGGCATTCGCGTTTAGGTCACTTAAACTTTAAAACATTGCGAAAGATGATAAATCTAGAATTATTGCCAACATTTGATTGCATTAATTCCAAATGTGAAATATGTGTGAAATTAAAGTATACTAAGCATCCTTATAAGTCCGTTGAAAGGAATTCAAGTCATTTAGACTTAATTGACACAGATATTTGCGACATGAAGTCAACACCATCTCACGGTGGGAAAAAGTATTTTATTACTTTTATTGACGATAGCACGAGATACTGCTATATTTATTTACTTAATAGTAAAGATGAGGCAATTGATTCTTTCACGAAATACAAGAGTGAAGTTGAAACGCAACTAAACAAAAAGATCAAAATGATAAGAAGTGATAGCGGTGGCGAATATGAATCTCCTTTTGAAGAAATATGTTTGGAAAATGGCATTATCTACCAAACAACCGCTCCTTACTCTCCACAATCTAATGGAATTGCGGAGAGGAAGAATCAAACGTTGAAGGAGATGATGAATGCATTGCTAATAAGTTCTGTCTTACCACAAAACTTGGGGGGGGGGGGAGCAATACTTACAGCTAACCGAATAATCAACTGTGTACCTCATAGTAAAACACAATCCATTCCTTATAAGATGTGGAAAGGAAGGAAGCCTAGCTTGAAATACTTCAAAGTGTGGCGGTGTTTAGCTAAGGTACAAGTTCCTAAACTTAAAAGGGTTAAGATAGGTCCAAAAACGGTTGATTGTGTGTTTATTGGATACGTAACCAATAGAAAGGCATATTGATTTCTCGTTCATAAATCAGAAAATTTGGAGATTCAAATTAATACGATAATAGAATAAGATAATGATGAATTCTTTGAAACTATTTTTTCATATGAAAAGGAAAGTGAAGTGATCTTCCAAAAGTCAAAACGACCTCGGGAGGAAATAATAGATGGTATGCCTAATGAAGAAAATCCAAGAAGAAGTAAACGTCAAAGGGCATCTACTTCATTCGGTCTAGATTTTCTAAATTTTCTGTTAGAAAATGAGCCTTGTACCTTCAAGGAAGCAATGTCTTCCTCAGAGGCACAATATTGGAAAGAAGCTATCAATAGTGAAATAGAATCCATAATGAGCAACCATACTTGGGAATAGGTTGATCTTTCTCCAGGTAACAAAACGTTGGGTTCTAAATGGATTTTCAAGAAGCAAATGAAAGACTATGGTACTATTGACAAATACAAGGAAAGACTTGTTGTCAAAGGATTTAGACAACGAGAAGGTCTTGACTATTTTGACACATACTTGCCGGTAAAAGAATTACATCCATTCGGATGCTAACAGCATTAGCCGCCTTGTATGATCTTCAAATCCATTAAATGGATGTAAAAATAGCCTTCTTAAATGGTGATTTAGAGGAAGAAATCTATATGGACCAACCTAAAGGGTTTGCGGTTCCGGGAAAAGAAAAGAAGGTGTGTCGACTTGTTAAGTCTCTTTATGGACTAAAATAAGCACCCAAGCAATGGCATGCAAAATTTGACCAAACAATATTGTTAAATGGCTTTAAGATTAATGAATTGATAAATGTGTTTACATTAAGAACGATCCAAATCATATAGTCATTGTTTGATTATATGTTGATGATATGCTAATAATGAGCAAAGACATTGCCGACATTTAAGCTACTAAGCGCATGCTTGCTAGTAAGTTTGATATGAAAGACTTAGGGATTTCCGATGTAATTCTAGGAATTAAAATCAAGAGGGCTCCTTAAGGTCTAGCTTTGTCTCAATCATATTACGTGAAAATGGTACTTGAAAACTTCAAATAGTTGGAATTTAGAAGTGCAAGGACTCCAATTGATTTAAACCATCATCTTATGGAGAATAAAAGTGAAAGTACGTCTCAAATGGAGTATGGTCGTGTGTTGGGAAGCTTAATGTACATCATGAACTGTATATGACCTGATATAGCCAGTGCGATAAGTAAACTTAGTCGATGCACAATTAATCCCAACAAACATCACTGGTTAGCAATGAAACGAGTTCTGGGATATTTGGAATATACTCAAGACTACGCTTTGCACTACAATAAATATCCCGCCGTTATTGAAGGATATAGTGATGCAAATTGGATAACCGGCTCAATAGAAATAAAGTCCACAAGTGGATATGTTTTTACTATTGGTGCAGGATCAGTATCTTGGAAGTCTTCTAAATAATCGTGCATCGCTCGCTCTATAATGGAATCAGAGTTTATAGCTTTGGATAAAGCCGATGAAGAAGCTGAATGTGTTCGAAATTTCTTAGAAGACATTCTTTTCTGGCCAAAACCTTTGGCTCCTATTTGCATACATTGCGATAGTGAGGCTGCAATAGGATGGGCAGGGAGCGTTATGTACAATGGAAAGTCTCATCATATTCGACGAAGACATAACACCGTTAGACAACTACTTTCTAGTGGAGTTATCACTATTGATTATGTAAGACCAAAGGATAACATTGTGGATCCGCTTACAAAAGGCTTAACTAGAGAAGGAGTTGAGAAATCATCTAAGGGAATGTGACTATGGTCGAGGACAAGTCAACATGGCGGTAACTCTACCTAGAATTTTGGATGTTTCGAGATCTAGGTTCAAAGATCTCAAACAAATTTGTGATTGACCGGTTCAATATTGTCAAAACAATACTTTTGGTCCATTCTCGTGATGAAGACAATGTTCAGTAACAAGGATAGAACTTTACAAGTTCCTTAATGATTACCTAAGTTTGATGAGGTATTTATCAAATAGTGTCAATCTAAAGGATTACACGTTTAGGAATGGCTTATGTAAATGTGAACTGGAAGCCGCTTCAATGAGAATTCTGTAAGGCCAATTTTCTATGCACATATGAAACCAGGAGGTGTTTATGGCTAAAACAAACACAACAATGAGAACTACAAGACGATTAAGGGTTGATTGTGTGACATATGGTTGTCTAGGTATGCACTAAAGTTCGACGGTTCAAAGATATCAAATCTACCGATTGACCGAGTATATCCGACATATGTTCACTACGAAAAGTTCAAAGGGAAATCTACTTATCCAGATGCAATTAATCCTTACTTGCAAAATCACATAGCTTTCATCTATGATCTTTCTTAATACAGCCATTCCCATTCATGCGGAGGATTGTTGGACTTTAAGCCATTTGGGCTTTAAAGTAAAAGAAGAGTAAATTGAAAATGGAGGGAAAACAAAAATTTGAAGAAGTGAATTTTTGTCTTGCACTTTGTCTCTCATTAGTGAGGGACAATCATATTTGTATGCTTATATATAGAATCGCTTCTTAAAGCTCTTAAAAGGAGTTGAAGAGAATGAACCCTCGCGTCGTCGTCGCTTGCTCGCTCTGCTCAGCTTCGGCTTTGGCTTTAGCTTTGGATTTGGATTTACTGCTGAAAATACGCGAGAACCTGAAGGTTTAGAAGGCCTCTCTGGCCGCGGTTCTGCTGCGACCACTATGGAACCGCGACAGTCAGATTCAAAGAGGCTCTCTGGCCGCGGTTCTGCCGCGATCATGGTAGAACTGCGGCAGGCAGCGTATTTTCTGAAAAGGCACCTTTTTCCAGACACCTCTTCTGATATTTGCCTATAAATTTTGAGGCAAGGCTGCATTTTCAAGATACGAAAAATACTCCAGAACTTCTTTCTTTCTGAATATACTGCATCCTAGTTCGCAGTATCTCTCTCTCAAATTCGTAAGTATGATTCTGCTCCGTTCTTTGAGTTCTTTGGTATCCTGCAGTGTGTATTGCCACTGTTGCAAGAAGGTTTATTCCGTTCTATCCTAGGAGGATTTAATCCATTATCCTGGCAAATGTGAGGGGGTTAAAATTTCTTAAGGACAGACGAGAAAATTGTGGACTCAGAAATTTCTGATTCTTCTACACCTCTTTATTCTTCTAACAGCTTTTCTGTTCTTTATTTTAACACAGTAACACTAACAATAGCGTATTTAGTGGCTTAGGATTAGGAGGTAACCAAAATTAGATATATAGTTATAAACATTAAAAAGTATCTATAGAACATAATTTTTAAAATGGTATTTATTTAAAATAAATAAGGTGTTAGTCTTTGCTATACGATGTAAAATTAGTTGTACGAAGTAGGAAAACCATCCGAAAAAACATATAACTGAGTTTGTCAAATTTGAAAAATTAAATTTCTTTAACAATTGGTCTAACCACTTGTCTAGAAAAATTTGAAAAAATATCACGAGCTAACCAGTTTTTGGACTGTATCATTCAAAAACAATCAATATTTATAAAGTTATTGAAAAATAGCCATTATTTTGCTGTAACACAGAAAGTTTCAGCATAATATACTGGAGATCGATGCACCTATGTATGAACTTCCAACATATTATGCCGGAACTCCAAATGCCAACATGGGAAAAGTTCTAGTGTATTATGTTGGACCGGTATATTATACTGGAACTCCACTACATTATTCTTGAATATTTTTCGGATTTTGAACAGTGTTTTCCTTCAAATTTATCTTTACATGAAAAGTGATAAATTTCAATTACTTTTAAAACTGCAGTTATTTTTGAATAACCACTTATAAATCTGGCAATTTTTAAATTTATCTCGGAAATTTTTACTCCAGTTTAACATGATAGTGCTAACACAAAATGTAGGGCATATTAGTCGAAGAATTAGTTTAGTCAAGTTGAAGTCTGTTTGCTCAAACTTGTGGAACCTATTTTTTGACGGAACCTACTTATGTTAAATAGAATTTGGCGTCAAATGAAAATTACTTTAAGAAAGTAATAATTTGTGTTTATTCAAATTATTTAAAAACACTTTTATTAGTAGATTAGAAAACGATTGTGTCATATCTATTTTGGCACAAATTACAAAAAAAAAGGACACGTACAAGTATTTTATAGTATTACTTAAAGATAAATGATTTGAAATATTTATTATGAGAAACTTTAAAATTAAAATCACGAGAGAGAACAAGTTTATGAGACTCTGATCATAGATGTGGGGAGTGGGGACAACGTCACATGAGATTAGTTTTGTCTTGAAATTTTTTAAAAATACTTCCTATTCTACTTCCTATAAGAAAAGTATTTGTAAAGAAGGTGAATAATGAAAAGAATTATCCAAAATAAGTTACTCCCTCCCCTCTGTTTACTTTACTTGTTCAGTATTCTAAAAATAAATTTATCATTTGTAACGTATCAAGAGAGACAACTTCTTTTTTATTATAGCCTACTCATTCCAAATTCATTAAAAATATGCATCAATTAATATAAATATTGTAATAAATTATGCATTTCATTTATTATTTTTTAAGAGACGTTTAAAATACACATTGAATAAGTAAAAGTGAAGTGAGGAGTACCATTTAGGTACACGAAATAAAAAGTAAAGAATAAAAGCGCATTTTCAAACTATTTAGTCGCACAGAAAATTTGGAAAAGTAAAAAAGAACTAATATTTTTTTCCTGATCGAAACCGTTGCTTCCTTTCTCTTCTTTTATACTCCCTCCGGTCCAAAATAAGTGATTTTTTGGATATTTTCACACATATTAAGAAATTCACCTTTTAGCATATAATTAGCAATAGAATTAACCATTTTAACCTTACTATCTCACATAAACACTCCTAACACATATTCCAACACTATTTACTCCAAGGATAATGTAGGAAAAATATCATTAAATCATTCTTGAAATCCGAAAAAATCAGTTATTTTTTACCACAAAAAAATGACCAAAAAATCACTTATTTTGGACCGGAGGTGGACCATAGAAAAGATGGACTCGTCCCTTCAAATATTTAGCTCATCCAATTACAAATAAATTAGTGAATTTCTCGCGCTTCGCAGGATTATAAATAATATTAATAAATTCTTTTAAAACAAAATTATTTACTTCGTCGAGATGAAAATATATTTTATGTTAAATATATACTATATAAATATCAAAACTATTTCTATAAATTTATTAAATCACATATATAAATATTTTTATTAGAATTAGGTATTGATTTTCTTTCTTCCATTGAATAGTAAAACTTCTCTTTTACTAAATTTTGCTTCTCAAATACAATAAAACATGAAATGAAAAGTAATTAAACCAAAATAGAACTACGATTTAGTTAGGTACTTATTTTCATATACTTCATTTTTCCATTGTTTATTCTTTTCGTTTATATTTCTTGATCTTCCTCAATTCCCCTAAATAAGTTGTCATTGTTGATATTTTCTTCTACTGTATTTCCCTTATATATATTTTTTAAATAAATATTTTCACATACTTAGAATTTCGAATAGTAATTATCCAAATAAACACTTCAAACTTATGAAATTGTGTCGTAAGAACACTTTCCAAGAGAAGTTAGAAAGAAAAACGATTCACCATATCTCAATGCCACCAGATTTATAGGACCACATCTCTAAATTATCTTCATATATTTTCTCAGCTACTGAAAAGTAAATTAAAAATTAATATTCTTGAAGAACAATAAAATAAGATGAAAATACTAAAATATGTTAAAATACAATCAAAATCAACGATAAATTTTCTTTAAGTAGTTTTTTACCTTAATAATATCTGAGACAACGGATCTTATCATTTAAATGTCTTCATGGTTCGGCTTCTTCCTTCAACACAATGAATATATGATACAAGAATCATAAAAATAAAAATATAGGTCAAGTTACAAAGAACTATATATATATATATATATATATATATATATATATATATATATATATATATATATATATATATATATATATATATATATATATATATATATATATATATATCACATAATCTATACCTAAGGTAGAAGAATAATGCTCTTGGGATACTATGTTCACCTTTATAAGCTATGGTGACAGGGACCTCTAGCCATCCAGGGGCATCACAACCCATAGATTATGATAACACAAAGGATACAAGACCAACAATCTCGTACGCAAGAACAAAAATGGAATAGATGCAAGTCAAACAAATATAGCATCCACACATCCAATTAGACTAACATATAGAAAGTACAAAAGGAGAAATCATCATCAGGAATCAAATATACTAACAGCGAGTATACATTTTCTTACAAAGATAACAAAAAATACAGAAATATACATTGTATGAGGACAAATCGGACGCAAAAATATGATTTGTTTGTATATACACGTGGCCGGTCCGGATGAAACGCAGGACATGAGGACGACGACATTCGGGGACGTCCTCCCTTATGGCCGTACGCCAAGAGGGATACAGTCCCGCCCTTAAAATGTCGAGCCGGCGGACCTGTCTAGGTGGACCTCCCCAACCTCCCCCTTTTGTATTTCCGTTATACTTGTAATATCTTAACGGCGATGTAATAGTTGGGCGAGGGGACCTCTTCCCTATATAAAGAAGGGTCTCCCCCCATTTGTAAGGATGGATCATTTTTTAATAATACAACTCTCTCTCTATATCACTCTTCTCTCTATTATCAACATTTCTACTGGTCATTTGTTCTTGATACTTGATTGAATTTTATCATCTTCTTATAAGGATAATCTATATATACTAACCCGACGATCAATCCTCAATATATATTACTATTGATTACGATTGTCCCTTTATTTATATTGATTGATTTGTTCAAAGGTATTCAAACAACTTTTTAGTAAAACATGCACCATATGCCATATTCAATTTGCTAGAAGATTAAAAGAGAGAATCTGTGTATTTAGCTTCTCCATTTGAAAAGCTATAAAGAACCCAAGTGTCCATCAAGTTCCAGGTAATTATGAACTAGAGGAAAATGGGTTGAAAGATTGATTTTGAGGAGGAAGAGTGGCATACTAATTGGCACCATTATATTCACTTGGGCAGGCATTCAAATTGCTACCGTTTTTTTATTAATTATTATTGCAACCGTTTGACTTCTTATTATTTGTTTGCAGCTGTTTCAATCTTTTCGGAAGAATATTACAGTTTTGTTTATCATATTAGAGAATATAATTAGAAAAATTTAGGGATAAAATTAAAAAAACAGAAAAAAGATAAATAGCAATTCTCATTCTAGAAGATGTCACATCATATCTATTATGCCAAGCTTTATTATATATATAGATATAGATTTAAATCAGCATTTTAATCTACTGCTTCAATAATATGGTACTATTTTTTTACCTCAACTTTTTTTTATTTCTCGGACAATTTGAAACGGAGGGGCAAGAAAAGCTACAACTAATAATTAACGTGTTTATATTAAACCGTATAATTTAACCATACAAAAATTGAAAATTAAGAAAAAAATACATATCACCTAAACATAGTTAAATAATAAGCATTGTTTTAGTCATATCGGACACAAATAAATTTTTATCATAATGATCTAGAAACAATACTATTATTACCAGATAAGGGCAAATGTTGATCCCGGACCTAAAAGATATCATCACTTTTCTTTTCTTTCTCTTCTTTAGAAGAGAAAGAGTTTCGACTCGTGTGCTTAAGATTATTTTAACAAAGTTTGAGGGCACTTAGGTCATTTTACATGATTTTTTATACGTGTCTTTTTCTAGGTACACAAATAATACGTGTACATTTTAGGTTTATTCCAGATTATATTAGACTTTAAAGTTGTGTCTCAATACAGCCACCGCATTTACTCTCCAAGCCAAAAACTCTCCATATCTCTGCATTTGCTTCATCTTTCTCTCTGCTCAAAAGCTTTGCCTACTCATCATTTTCTTCTTCAATCTCTATTCCTCAGCCTTCCATATTCATGTACTGAGTTACGCTGAAGTGTATATGTCGGAAAAGCAGTAGTCGAACAGAAATTTTCTTTTCATTATTTTGTAAGTTTAGATGGAAAGTAAATTTTATTAATCGGTGAATTTTATGATTTTAACCCAGGATTCTAAATTGGTGATTTTATGATTGTTTTAATATTTATTATTTTGTGGTTGTAATAGTTGTAGTTTTTACTTCGATTCCGAAGGAGTTCAACTTCTAATGAATATGTTCTCTATTTTCTGGATGTCAATGCATTTTTTTTGGATCTGCCGTCTCTGAAATTCAAAGTAAGCATCATTCTACCTTCTTTATTTTTTAATTTTGCAGGTTTTACTTTTCCGTCTTCAATTATTCTCCCTTTTTCTCTTGAATATGGGTCTGCATATAAGTTAAACTGGAGAAGAAGCGCTAATAGAAATAGAGGCGAAGAGGAACAGAGAAGGAGAAACATCATGAATACACATCCGTAATCTATATATGTAGTCCAGCAGAATCCACCTTTCCAGAAAGTCTTCACAAATTCAAGGTAATCAGGTTTAGAATTTGGTTTTGAGAATTTCTCAATGCTATGTTTATGCTTTGTGATTGATATCTTCTGCTAATTATAGTAGAACTTAATTACCTCAATTTTTGCAACGATAATATTTGAATAGTAAATTTTGCAATGGCGATACTTTCATTGCTTTGTAAATTACTACAGTATGTTATTTCCTTCTGAAGAACATGGATTTGAGTTGATTTTCTTTCGTTCAAAAGTATAATTGGTTAGCATAAAATTTGTGGTATCTATGTATGACATACACAATACTTTGTGATAATTGTTAATTGTTTTTTTCCTTTGCTAGAAACTGTCAAGTTTTAGACCATCCACCAAGGGAACTTTTGTTGGCCAACTCTATTATTTGAGTACTTATATCTAAGATGGAAATATTTTTTCCTTCATGTAGGCGGGTCAACACTAGACTTGATACTGGAAGGGAAATTTTTACACACAATGACTCTTTGTGAATTTTTCCTAATGTGCTTAAAGCAATATTGAAGATAAAGAAATGAATGCAAATATTTTGCTTATAGCTTTATCTTTAGAACAAGGTATTCCATATTTGGGGCCAATTTGTGTCTATGTTTAGTATATTGAATCAAGAATCAGTTTTTTTTATACGTTCTAACAAAAATTTCAGTTACCTTTGTCTTACTTTTGCAAGTGGTATTTCTTGTGATGACGTCCACACACTAGAGGAGTATCTATGTGAAAGGTAAACAAAGGCAGTTCAATACTTAGTCAACTAGAATATAATCTTACGAATTGCTGTTGTTAAGAAATTATAGATACTCTTAATTTTTCTGCAGAGGCTGCCTTGATTGACATTTCCATTCTATGGGAAAAACTTATGCCAGGTAATTAGGTATAATATTTCTGCTGTATCAAAAAAGAACTTTATTGGTGTTGAATATGCTTAAAGATAAGTTCATACATGAAATTCAAGTTCCACTTTCAGATTGTAGACTTAGAGCAAAAATGTAATCATTAGATATACAAAATTTAATGAAAAAGGACCATACAATTCTCAAATTTTGGCAGTTGTCCTAATGATTGAGGAGATTGGTGCTTTTAATTGGTTGTTCTCCAAGTGTATTTTCCATGGCAGGAGAAGATGGATATAGTTAGATTTTCAGTTTAAAAAATAATATCCGCTATCTCTGAGATTCAAAGTAAGCATCATTCTTGCTTCTTTGTTTTTCAATTTTGCATGTTTTACTTTTCCGTCTTCTCCCTTTTCTTGGAATCGAAATCAGAAATAGTTGGTATCTTCAACATCAACAATTCAGTGGTTGATTGCTGAATGCAAGATGTGTCAAGATGAAGAATAGGACTAAAATTTGGAAACTTTTTTGTCTTGTGCATGGTTTTCAAAGCCTTACTATCATGGTCACATTTTTGTTTTATGTATAATATGCTATCAATTGGTGTTTTGTTTTTTTATTAGGAATTGAAGCCAATATGCTTCTGCTATCTCATAGATTTTACCGATAGAAGTTTGCCTTCACTAAAAACTTAATTTGCAGTAACATTCTTACTTGGCTTAACGGTCAAAGTTTTTTGGTCTTGGTTTGACTCCCTGCTCTAGATATAGTATTTTTTTGTGTTAGGAGCAAAGTAAATTTTTTTGTACTCTTTTGTATCTTCTTGATGGCATAATCTAACATCTTACTTCATTAAAAAAAGACGAAATCTTGAGTACACTTATGCTAGCCATATAGGTCTGCTCTATTTTTGGTCCCACTACTAAAGAATTGTTTTGTTTTGATTGATGTGCACATGAATCTTCACTTCTACAAGGACATGTTAATCCCAATAAGAGATAAAAAAATTGGTCATCTTATGATGAGCTTGGATGAATATGAATGAGTCACTATTGGTTACATATGTTTGAGAATCCAGGTAATTGATCAACAGAGCTGTTGAACTTCTTGTTCTTAAACAGAAGGGTGTTATTTGTACTTCATTCTTTTATCTCTTTGTATGTAAGTTAAAGTGCTAAGATCATTACATGATTTGCTATTTTAATTTTATCATGGTGTGCTTCCTCTGTTGAGCTGCCTGTTACATATGATATTTATAATATGAAGTATCCAAAATTTGAGTTCGAAGGGCTCTTTAAATCCATGAAATTACAAAATTCTAGATGGAATATGTGATGTTATTATTATATGGGTGTACTAACATGTAATGGGTATCATAAATTAGTATGTATTAGATGATAATGTGAGTCCTTTTTTAATATCCAAGCTTGAAAGGATAAATTGAAAGTCTAAATAAATACACTCCTACTAAATACAAACAGTGAACAATTAGCTCGAAGCATGCTATGGGCAACGGTTTCAGTTCTTGTACGCTTGTCATCGTACTTTCCCTCTATGTTATGAAGAAAGCATCTTTAACAAAATTTTGTTTTGGAGATCAGTTATATATCATTATGAATATATAATTCTGATTTTACGTATGGAGAATTCCTCAATATCTTGTTCATTCGCAACAAAATATTCTTTGTGCGTCGGTAAAAAAAATATGCTTTTTGGGGGGTTCGAATCCTGGTTTTTCCCACCTGCTATCCAAAAGAAAAGGGAATGGCTCGGCTATCCCACCTAGCCAAGCCAGAAAAATAGATTAGATATATAAAATAAAATATAAAAAAAAAAAGAAGAAAAAAGAGTGTCTTCTATCAAAAAAAATATTAACAAAGTAAGCAAGAGTTCCATATGGGCTTATGATTCATACCAGTTAGCGTTGTATTTTGTTTACCTATATGCATACTACTTAAAGGTAAGAAAGGAGATTGTTCTCTTGCTATTTTTTTGTATTTTGTGTTTTATTGCTCCTTTGGACTTTACGTGTTATACTCCTCGAAAATATAGCTCACTTCTTCAAGCGTTTGGTTATATAAATATTTCTGTCTGCAAAATGTGGGCTCACTTTATTGTAGGTTTCTGGTGAATTCTAATACGTATTAAATCATTATGACAAATCTATTTTCTCTTCTTATTAGATTGATTTGACATTAGTGTCGCACGCGTTTGACGAAAAAAGCATCTAGAAATATCTCAAAGCTCAACATGATACTTCATTGTTGTATTCATCAGCTTGTTGTATTTTTTTATTGCTGGTAGTGAAAGCATATCTACTATTGTGATCAAGAGTACCATAGAGATCATGGTTCCAAGAGGTGTTTTCAACTCCGAATATGACACAGTAAGCAACTGGATCATCTATGATATGTATGTTAGCATTTTTCCTTTATTAATTGGTGTAGTGGAAAAACACTGGATAGCTTAAAACTATACCTTGATTTCTGAGTTTAAGAACTTGAGAAAGCAATAAAGAGAGACTATTTTATACTTTTTTTTTTCTTATATTTCATTTTTCTTCTTCTTTGGTATTAAACTTTTCACTACATTCATTCAGAGTTGAGGAGCAAGGGTCATGGTACGCTAGAACCATTCTAAAACAAAGGACACATTCATTCTAATCTTTGGAACACCAGATGAAATACAGATAACTCAGCATCATTCAGGCATTCATGCTTTCGTTCTTTTATATCTTCTTTAGGTAAGTTAAAGATTATCGATTTCATCAAATAAATTTTTTGTTTCGTTTTTTTCCTATTTTGATTTTATCATTGCATGGTTCCTTTTTTTTTAGAAATGTCTGTCTATGATATTCGTAGTATGAAATGGGAAATTTTGAGTCGGGCGAGGACATAGAAAAGGTAAAAATGTGAATGAAATATTGTGGTGTTTATTATTATGTGGCCGTATTAACAAGGTTGGACATTGTATTCTACAATTTCTTTTCCCTTTCTGTTTTTGAAAAAAATTGTTTACACTGATAGAAGAACAGATGTAGCAAGATATATCTTTTCACGCATAACAATGTTTCTATGCATTTAAAGAAGTTGTTTCTTTGCATTACTTTTCTCTTATTTTGTTTTATTGTTATTTTTGTTTAAGGTTCCTAGACACTTCATGGTCTGATGATTCTCTGTCAATTTCAGAGTCACTTCAAGAAAGAGTTGGGCGGGACAATGTCAACTAGAAAACATTCGATTTAACTGATCCACCGCAGGTGTCTTAAAAAAGTCTTGCATCCAAAATACGAATGGATATAAGTAATATAGATATTGTATGCAAGAATCTAAATCCAATATTCTTTACTCAATTGGTTTTATAGCTTGTGGACAAATACTTGGCCACCTATGATATAATTGCCAATGATACAGTTAGTTTCGTTGTAGCAACAGCTATAATGATCATATTGATGTGTTGTTGCCAAAAAAAAAAATACGAGCAATCATTCATGTGAATGCTTCTTGTTTACCATGACTAACGTTCAATTTGCATTTGAATATAGGTACCATCACAACTGTCTTAAGTTGTTGGGCCCGTGCTGGCACGGGCTAGCACCACCTAGTTTGATAAAGGTAACCGCAAGGGCTCTGTGTCAAAAAATATTTAAATTTAATAATAAAAAATATATATAAATTTTATATAACATATGTATTGGTAGAAATTCAACCAGGCGAATAGGGGCAATCCTATCCTAACCAATTTATAGTGAATGGTCAACACCGCTGGCTTTTTGACTCACGCCATCTGTCCTTGAGATAAACAAGTGGGTTACGACCCTTTCGCAACAAGAGCACGTCTCCGCAACCAAACGACGCCAACACGTGACTAGCTCACAAGGCTTGAAGATATAAATACCAAGAAAGAGAACCTTCAAAAAGGGGGGCTTCTTCTTCTACACAACTCTGAATACATAGAAATAGAGACATATGCTTCATAAATGGGGCGATAAACAAGACCACTATAAGATCCTGAACCTCTTCAAGGAGAGGCAGGTAGAGCTACTATGATGAATAAAACCCCGTTTCTATCACTCTCCTATTGATTGCTCGTATATCTCAAATTTGTCTTCTGATTCCGTGATTAATTATGATTGGTTATAATTTATCCTTGATTTATTTTGATTGATCTGCTCGGAAAATATTCGATAATTTTCGAGCCAAATAATTTGGCGCCGTCTGTGGAGATTTCCTAGCTAAATCACATAGTTTCTTCCTTGAATCGAAGCCAAAGAAACGTCCAAAAAAAAGAAATCAATCCAACTCAAACATACCAAAGGAAGCACATCGAGCACATAACACTCGAATGCATCAAAGGAAACAAAGATCCGAAAACAACCAGACAAGATCAAGAAGCCCCTTCTCCCTCACGACAGAAGTGTGAATCATTTCTCTCATCCCTAATGCGGTGTCAGGCCAGAAATCGGCATAAGGATGTTTCAAGCCAGGAAATCTAAGATCACCCAAAACAACGCCATAAAAGCAAGTTCGACCTCGCTCGAACTAAGAATATGTCTTAGTGCCTTCACCATCAAATGTATAAGGTTCGACCTCGCTCGAACTGGATATCAGGCTAAGTGACTTTGTCCTGACAATTTATTAGGTTCGATCTTATTCGAATTGGGACTTGGGCTAAGTGTCTTCGCCATCAAATGTATTAGGTTGGACATCGCTCGAACTGGGTCTTAGGCGAAGTGCCTTCGCCCTCACAATTTATTAGCTTCGACCTTAGTCGAACTGGGAATGAGGCTAAGTGCCTTCGCCATCAAATGTATTAGGTTTGACCTCTCTCGAACTGGGTCTAAGGCTAAGTGCCTTCACCCTCATAATTTATTAGGTTCGACCTCAATCGAACTGGGACTCGGGCTAAATGCCTTCGCCATCAAATGTACCAGGTTTGACCTCGCTTGAATGGCGTCTCAGGCTAAGTGTCTTCACCCTCACAATTTATTAGGTTCACCACAGTCGAACTGGGACTCAGGCTAAGTGCCTTCTCCATCAAATGTATTAGGTTTGGCATCGCTCGAATTGAGTCTCAGGATAAGTTCATTCGCGCTCATAGTTTATTAGGTTTGACCTCAGTCAAGCTGGGACTCATGATAAGTGCCTTCGCCATTAAATTTATTAGGTTCATCCTCAGTCGAACTGGGAATAAGGCTAAGTGCCTTCACCCTCAAAATTTTTTAGGTTCGACCTTCGTCGATCTAGGAATAAGGCTAAATGCCTACGCCATCAAATGTATTAGTTTCGACCTCACTCGAACTGGGTCTCAGGCAAAGTGCCTTCGCCCTCAAAATTTATTAAATTCAACCTCGGTCGGACTGGGGCTAGGGCGAAGAGAAGCTAAGCATCATCGCTACAGGACGACTGCCCCGCCCCGCTCGTATCGAGTCGAAGAACAAAAGCCATTATCAGTCAAAAACTGACACGCTGTCCTCAACCGAATTCAAGGGCGAGTCATCTCTTCAAACATGTTCAAAAAGAAAAGTAGAGGAATGGAAGGCAAAAAGTAAAGCATGAGACAAAAGATTGAAAAAAGAGTACATTTATCTACAAAATTAAGAGCACGGGTCCTCCCCGCTTACACCCGGCCCCGGTCGGTCAACACAAGAAAAAGAAAAAAAAAACAACAAGAAACAACCAAATGCCAACAGACAAATAAAATAAAAAAACTAATAACAAATCTTATTTTTACTCGGTGCCACCATCACCGTCACTCGCGCGATCATCAGCCTTGGGTGTCGCCACATCATAACCATAGTCGGCACGGGCTTTATGAGCCTTTTGGTGTGCGGCCTCGAAGACAGCTTTGGTCACAATACCTATCTCCCACAAGTTCTTGTAAATGTCGTGTTAAGCTTCGGCATAGACCCAAAGTTCATGAGCCTGGTGGGAAAGAGCAGTATGTGATGAACGGGCTTGGTTCTGCGGTCGCTGGTTCTCTTCATCCAAGGCCGCAATCCGATCCGACCTAAATTGGGCCTCCTTCTCAAGAACACCAATCCATTCCTCGAGCCCCGCTTCTCTTAGGGCCGTTGTCTCCCTCTCTGACTTAAGCTGGGACTCGTGCACGCGGATTGATGCCTCCAACACCCCAACCCCCAATGAGGCACCCCTCTCTAGAAGTTTTAAGGCAGCAACCTTTCCTTCCAGCGCCGCCAGTTTCCCACTCCATTCTGCAGCCGCCTCCGCTACTTTGACTCGGTTCTACCCTGCCTCCAATTCTATCTCCCTCAACTTACCATGCAGGTGCGCACACTCAGTTGCGATTCCCTTTCCCACCTCACGCTCTTCATCCTTCCGACGGATCTTCTCTTCAAGAACACTTTTACTGCCAAGCTCCTGCAACAACTGCTTGTCCCGCCTCGCCAACTCCTTGCCCAAAGCCCGATTGCAAGGATCTTTCCTCAAACACTCGTGCAACTCTCGGCACTGATCACAATAACGATGATATTTTCTTAGCATCTACAGGAAGATCCTCGAGCGGACATTGGCACTGCGGATTTTCTCCACCTCCAACAAGTAAGTCTACAAAACAAAGAGAAGGTAAATCTGAGGCAAAATCTAAGACAAAAAAGAAGAAGAAGAAGAACGAACAAGGAATGTACTACGTACCCTCAGGCCCATCACAACCACTTCATCCATCACTTCAATATCCGAAATGATCCTTAAAGACGTGTTCTCGGCCTCCGAACACAACAACTCAAACTTCGACACCAAGCTATTTCCTTCAGTTAGTAAGTTCAAATCCGAGGGAACTTCAATAAAATGAGCCGGCCCCTTGCGCGCACCGTAGAATTGGTAATGCCCTCCTCAAACATACGGACGTCGTCGAGGTCCAAATCGGACTCAGAATCATACTCGTCCTCCACCACGTCCTTCTTCCTCACCGCCACCGACGGTGTAGAGCAACTCGCTGTGACCAACGAAGGTACATCCGAGATCTTAACGGTGACCTATAAGGATCGACCATCCGCCTCGACAGCAGGAACGTTTAATGGGGTCGTCAAGGCAACAATATTCTCTTGGCTGGGATTAACTGGGGCAACTCCAACCAACTTCCCCCCTTCCCTCGACAGCAAGCACCACAACCGCACCACTCTCCAAATTTGTCGGGGCAGAATCCATGTTGATTACCGATGGAAGAGCTACCACAAATGCCACTCACCGCCTCTGCGATGGCCTTTGCTCTTCTCCATTTGAAGGCGAGCCCGTCCGAGGATGGACGAGCACAGACGGCCCCTCATCTTGTTGGGTAGCCCATGTCGGGGATGCTGCCACTGATGATTCAACTAACACTGCCCTCGTGGGGCAGAATCCATGTTGATTACCGATGGAAGAGCTACCACAAATGCCACTCACCGCCTCTGCGAGGGCCTTTCCTCTTCTCCATTTGAAGGCGAGCCCGTCCGAAGATGGACGAGCCCAGATGGCCCCTTATCTTGTGGGGTAGCCCATGTCGGGGATGCGACCACTGATGATTCAAGTAACACTGCCCTTGGTACTGAGCGAAGCACGGGCATTGAAGTTGGTCGGGCAATTGCAGCCGGCCAACGGAAAGCTAACTAAGGAACTTTGACACAACGTGTTCGCCCTAGGCACAACAAACAAATGAAGCAATGAGCGAAATCAAAATAATATGAAACAAGAAAGAGAAAGGGTCGATATTCAACCTGTCATAGGCCTGCGACCATGTTTATCCCAAAATGTCGCCCATGTGCGAATCCCTACAGTACAAGGAGCACAGCCTCGACCCAGTCTCGGATCCCCTCCAAAGGAGGCGGTAGTAGCTTTTTAGCTACAAAATATTAAGGTAAATCAATAACCAGAAATACGAAGCGTAAAGAAGGTCAAAATAGGGTGGTTTCCCATTCAGGAACGAGGGCTTACGTGTAAAGTTTCAATATTCCGGGAACCCGTTCGGGTCCTCCATCAGGTGTTCAGTCTGGATATAGAAAGAAATTTCAAAGAAACGAGGATTGGTCCTTCCGTCCATCCCAACCACCAAGCCCCTCGATCCTCGTAGGTGTGCATGGATCATGGTACCACGGATCTTTTGTGGAGCAAAGAGGCTGAGCATATGCCTCTAAGTGACCTCCCTACTGACTAGCTCCACGTACTTGATAAACATGAGAAACAGTTTATTGAGGTAAGGAGAAAGTTGGGCCTGGCACACTTCATAATAGTGACAGAAGTCAACTACTAGCACCGGGAGCGGGAGTGTACATCCCACCAGGAAGGGATAAGCATAGAACGAGCAATACCCTCAACGGACGATCTGCACATTGTCCTTAGTCTTTCCAAGCATGATCTCGACATAACGTGGAATACCCCACTGTTCCCGCATCTGGGCTACACCCACTTCCCCCATTAGAGAAGCAATGCCCCCTTGTTCTACGCTGCTCGGTGCACTAAAATCCACCACCTGATTTCCTGGACGAGGCAGAACTTCATCGACTGAAGGAACTCCTTCATCTTCCACCAACTCTAAGTCTTCATTTGACTGAGCAGGAATTTCAACCACCGGAGAATTAGCCGGGGACGATTGCCACGAGAAGAAGTTCCCACCATAATTGATTCACGAGCGAGAGAAAGAAGAACTTTGACAAGAGAAACGAGGAAATCAATGATGATAACGATAGAAAGAATAGAGAAAAATGTGATTTAACAAAATAAAAGTCTTCTCGAGAATTCTCTTAGAAGAACAATGAATGTGTAAAGGGCAAAATGACACATCCTCTCTAGTTATAAACAACAGACTCTGCGTGCATGAAACCCAACAATCGTTATTAATACATGACCAGGCACGAAACGATTTGGTTTTATGAAAACGTTCGCCATTACGAACGACCGCGCGAAGTGGCGCTCCACTCACCGACCGACGATTCAGTTCCGAGACTTCATTTCAGAGTTCTTAATACCGTTAATAGATGAAAGGCGAATCCTACTCCTCCTAATTATGCCACTCTATCCGTTCGTCAAGGTCGACCCGGGCACGACCCCGACGAACGGAGGGACAAACTATATTGGTAGAAATTCGACCAGACGATGGCCATGGGGGCAACCGCATCCTAACCAATTTATAGTGAATGGTCAACGCCACTGACCTTTGACTCACGCCAGCAGTCCTTGAGATAAACAAGGGGGTCACGACCCTTTTGCAAAAAGATGACGTCTCCGCAACCAAACGACACGCTAACTCGTGACGAGCTCACAAGGCTTGAAGCTATAAATACCAAGAAAGAGAACCTTCAAAAAGGGGGGGCTTCTTCTACACAACTCTGAATATATAGAAATGGAGAAATATGCTCCATAAATGGGGCGATAAACAAGACCATTGTAAGATCCTGAACCTTTTCAACGAGAGGCAGGTCAAACTACTATGATGAATAAAATCCCGTTTATATCACTCTCCAATTGATTACTCGTATATTTCAAATTTATCTTCTAATTTGATAATTAATTATGATTGGCTATGATTTACCCTCGATTTATTTCGATTGATCTGCTCGAGAAGTATTCGATAATTTTGAAGACAAATAATATATATATATATATATATATATTCTCAATTATTAATTTGAGAACCGACATACAGTATAATTTTCTCTAACCGCAAAGCGATTAAATATGCGAAAATTTAGTAGGGAATTCAACGTGAGCACGGGTAACCGACAAAGCAAAGCAAAACAAAAACCTCATGTCCCTCGTCTTATAAAACAACGGTGGTGGTGCATGTATTAGGAGAAGTTGTCGAGGGAGGTGTGTGCATGTACTAAAACCAAGATCCAAACTGCACCGCTAACCGAATGGCGCTGCAATGTCACAAAAAAGAGTGTTTATCTTTATGGTTTATGTGATGAGGTTTTCTTGGCGTAGCCAAAATTTTAATTTTATGGATCGAAATTTTAATCGCCTTAAGTTAAGGATCTATATTATACATAATTCGAACATTAAAAATTAATGAATTTGACCGAATCTGATGCTCCTTCGACTACAGGAAATGCCTGATAAAACCCCAAACGTTCTTGAAGTTACACACTAACTACTACAAAAGCTTGGCTTCCTATAGAAACAAGCACAAACTTTTGGAAGCCTCAAAAGAAAACAAACTTGCTAGCTAATTAGTGTCAAAACCATAAAATCCGTCATTAATATTTGGATGATCTACCAGCCATTTGAAGCTTCATTCTGCTGCCTTTCAGCTTCTCTTTGCATTCCCATCATCCTCAGCCTTAACTGAAGCTGAGCTGCAGCTGTTAAAAACCTCAGACTTTGCAAAGGACTTAGTAATCCCACCACTCTTTCAGCTGTTCTTGTCCTCAATCTATCAGCATCTGTCACTACATTTTCCATGGCTGACTTCAATGTCTCTATGTTTTCATCCCCATCTATGATTTCAATATTTATACCATCAGTGTGTAGAACTTGCATTCCTACTCGCTGTGCCATTTCCAACAACGGTGGTGCCGCCACGCTCTCTTGAATTTTCGCCAACTCATTCGCCAGGGACTTTTCTTCCACCTGTTGATGATATAATTAAATAATTAAAAATATACTGTACTATTTGAATGCCTAAACTTTAAGATGATCGTGACACGATCACCCAATAAAAAAAATAAAAAAGTCAAACTCGCACGTGAGCCATGTTAAAACACACAGTTAACTAATTAAAAAAATAGTTTAACTAATATTCAGGGATGGTATAAAAAAAATTACACTATCAAATCATAATATTTTATACAAGTAATCTACATCTTATTTTGAAAGATCGCAAATGACACTCCTTATAAAAAATTATTTATAAATATCTTTTTAAGTAACCTAATACTAGTATATAACACTAGTGTATATAGGTTAGACTGTCAAGAAAGTAATATCTATCCAACCGCTTAAGATTTTTAAATAAGATGAACAAACCTTGGTCTCGTATCTCAGCCTGTTGATTCTCTGGACTTGATTTTCACTCAAATCATTAACCGAATCAGTAACCAGAGTAAAAGCTAACCCTGGTTTGAACCCAGTAATCCAAAGGAAAGTCCTCTCAAGTGGAGTAAACCAAGTAGGTGAAAAGACATGAAAAACATTTCTATGACACATTCTTGATTTTTCTTCATAGTATTCTTGATAATGAGCTAAAACTCGTGAAATAAGATCTCTAATAACTCCCTCTTGTGTTTCTTCATCAAAAGTGTCCTGTGCTACAAGTAGTTCATCTAAAAATTGTTCTTGCCTAGTTAACCAACCTTCTAAAAAAAAACCCAAATACATTATCATCATAACTTCTTCTATATGACCCAGTTGGCATCTTTGATTAGTTCCCTTTAGTACAAAGGCAAGTTCAAAAAGAAAGAGAAGTAGAGAAGAGAAGAATAAAGGGAAAGGGATGAGGAAACTAGAGAAAGATTGTGTGTGTATATATATATTAATTAAAAGAGGGTGCTATGATCATGGAAAGTTCCACCTTTTTTTTAAAAAAAAAATTATTGATCTCTTTTGGTCAGATTTTTGCTTGGTGGGAAAGAATTCTATGGATGCTTCAAGACTAAGGTTATATTAATTAAAACATGGAACTAAATAGAGGTTATTAGAGAGGAAATAGTGAGGATAAAATACCACTTGGCAGTCCGACTTGGCTTCATTAAATCAAGAGTTTAATTGAAATAATGCAATAAAGAACCGTGGGTGTAGGTCGGTGGTTTTTGTCTTATAGTAAGAAGAAAGCAAGAGGTGTTGCATTTCAAACGAAGAGCTTTTTTTCTTTAGTGTGTAGCCAAAGATGATCGACGAGGGTTCTTGTCACGACGACGTGGATCAATATCTAAGCGCCCTAACTGTCGTTCCCACTTGTCCTCGTCACACTGTAGCTTTTCTCAACTTAGCTTATCCTGCGGGTAGAGGTGTTCAAAATTGTACCCAAACCAAAAACCAAATCGAAATCGAAGCTTAATGGTTTATTGATATCGGGTTAACAATTTAACGGATTAAGAACGGATTAAATTTTTTTATTAACCACTTATCAGTTTGGGGGCAGATTACGGATAATCCATTAAGAATATATATATATATATATATATATATATATATATATATATATATATATATATATATATATATATATATATATATATATATATATATATATATATATATATATATAATTTATTTTTATCCATGTATATATTAAATAATTAAAAATTATTCTTCCTCGAGTACTCAATCAAAGTGAATTAGAATAAAAAAAAAGCCAAATAAAAGGAGTTATCTCACTGTGACAACACACAAAATTTGTTGTCTTGAAAAAAATAACAACACTAGTTACATCACTGCTTCATCAACTTTGCTTGGGTTTTAAGACATTCTAGACTTCAATGTATGATGAACATTTGTTTTAACAATGACCAATTGAAAATCTTTCACATGGACTAAGGTCAATGTGCATAAACATAAATAAGATTCTAGACAGATGATTTACGCATCGCGGTGTCACTTCTGCTCCATCCCTCTTAATATGTCAGCAACCTATTTAAACATACATAGACTAAGTTTAATTTTATTTTGATTGAATTAGGCCAATAAACTGTCCAATAAGAGCTAAACTGAAACCAATCCACCCGATATCTTATCGAGTGGCTAGCTGATTAATATATTTAAAAGTCAATAACTGATAAGCCAAACTGTTAAGAGTAAATAACCGCGCAGTTCGCCCGATAAGCAGCCCTACCTGCACGTGTGAACGAAATTCCAAATGGTAAGTAAAAAAGAGAAAGAAGCTAGAATAAAGAGTAACGCTTTTAATGGTGCGAAGTCTTTTGAAGAAATTTGTGAAAGCTTCATCTGAAGCAAAAAATATTTATACTATACTAATTTTATTTGTTTTTTTTAAATTAAGACGTTAGAATTCAAATACACATATATTTTAATATTAAGATATGTATTTTGATTAAGATATCTGAATCTGAATACACATCTGAATATTAAGATATATTTTAAGACATGAATATTAAATGATTGAAACTGTTGTATAGGGTAAAATATGATATGACATGTGATCATCTAAAGGAATGACACATGGAACTTAAGACGGAAATGGCCAAATATCGAACATAGCTCTTCGCTTGCCACTGGAAGGGATGATCTATGCTCGATAACATATAATAAAGAATATTTTGCGGCATTAAGTGCGACGACCCATTACAGAAAATTTGGCATTTATGTTCACCGTTATATCTTCATCAATGACCCTCATAAGTGATATTAAAGGAGGACACAATCCTAGGACCTCCTTCCCTAGACGCAACTATAAATAATGAGCTCAGTTATCATTGTAGAGGATACAAACTTTTTTGCCAAACTTATACCATATTCTATACAAAGTTAAATATGTTCTTACATTTTCGCTTTTTGATTTCATCATTATTGTGACCGGAAACCTTGTTCCCTGAACTGTCATCTTTGTTGTTTCATCTACATTTTAAGGCTAAATTTGTTATCATTACTTTCCAGATACCGATACATAGGATCCCATACAGATACCACAAGTCTTGACCTTTTCCAGTGAAAACACAGTCTCTACCCACATACACAACCTTAAGACACCTGATTGTTACATGTAGAATCTTGAAAACATTAAAACCATTCTCGAAAGTCATTCACTCTTATACAACTACAAATTACCTGACTTAATGAACATAACAACTCGTGCCTTATTGGCACTTTTATACCGCAAAATGAGGTCCTCATCCCAATACAACCAAGCAATTTCATGCTCTGTGCACCGAGAGTTCTTTACCAACAACAACTCTAGACATCTCGTGATTCTCATACCCTATGGAACATAATATAACCTTTATCAAAATTCCTTTTTTACTCTAGCCATAGCTGGCTCACACGCACGCTCCAACTGAAGCTAACATAGCACATGGTCGTATTATTAGCTAATTAATAACGAACTCCACAACTTGGCTCGAAGCCATATATCCAGACACACTTAACAACTCATAACACTTTTACTCTAATGATGCTGCAATGCCACAGTGAGATTAAACTCAAATCATGTACAAGTTTGTGAAAACACAGATTATCTAGTATTGTAATCCTCAACAAATCCTGCATTCACCCCCACATCAGTTGAGTCCACTCTCTTAAGCGATCCGAATTTTCAAATTACAACACGTACCCTTCAATCACACATGAGTTCTTCTAACATACACATAAGGATCATGCCACTTAAGAACACTCCACAGGAGATAACCCACCCGCTTTGCCTAAATTTATTATTTCAGCATACTTTCCACCGTCATACACATTACGCAGTCATTTAGTCTTTCTGGGTCTGTACTCATACCGCCACATATAATGCACTTCACTACCTGACTAGGAGACACGATAATATTCTTCACGTGCCCATAACTCAAGGCTACATATCAAATTATAATAGGAAATGCACACTTAACAGCTCATCTGTTATCTAGTAGACTTCTTTGTCACTACCAAATCATATAGATACATACCACAGTATAATCATACTCATCACATGGATATCCAACCGCCATTTTGGCTAATAAGGACAATACCAAACATATAAGTTCAAAACACTTGCTCGCACAATCAGCACCTCGGTGCTCAAGCCATAGGCAAAGATCCGGCCTCAAGTCCTCCATACTGGCCCAACATCAAAATAGCAGGATCCACATCTCGCCCCTTGATCGGGGAATCACCAGCCATCAAGGCACATCTGACACTGAGCGCTCACGTGTGCACATAATCGCGTGGAAGAAATTTTAAGAGTTTTCTTTTCAAGCCGAGTCAAGGGTGCACGATAAGAATTAAAGAATGTGAAGTTTTCCTAAAGGTTCTGCAGCCTCTCGAGGATAAATACAGACATCTCCGAATCGATCCGCGACACCGTACTTAACCTGCTCATGACTCGTGAGACCTAGTAACAAGGCTCTAATACTAACTTGTCATGACCCAATTCCCAAACCCGATCGTGATGGCCCCTCTCGTGAACACAAGGCCAACCAACAGACATCAATACCTCTTTAATACTTACTTAGCATGAATAAGCCTAAAACATTATGTGCGAAAGAAAAATGATAAAACAGGGAACCATCCCGATACAGCCCGACCAATGTGTCACAAATCACGAGCATCTAGAAAGATTTTTAATTCAACTACAAGGCATGTAATACACGAAATTAAAATTTAGAATTAGAAGAAGAAGAAGTCCGGTGCCGCGAACGCTGGTGGTCACCTTGCTCAGCTACGATAGCAATTCCTTAACCAGCTCAAACTCGCTATCGGGTAAACCAATACTTGCATCTGCACACGAGGTGCAGGGAGTAAAGTGAGTACTCCAACTCAGTGAGTAATAAAGGTAAATAATAATTGAGTAGCAAGAAACCACGTAAAGCAAGCCATCGTGCTATATAGAACAGTGTAAACCTTTGAGAAAACAGTGAACCCGTAAAATCTTTAGAAATATCTGGACTAAGTTTAAAACCTCTTTTTGAAAATTTTCTTTTTTCTTTCTAACAGTTAACCAAATAAATGTGAAACAGATAGTGCAAGTCACCACATAAGTCAGCCCCTCGGGTACCACTCCATTAACAAATAACACCAGGGTATCAGGTAAGCAGTGCAGGAAGTAGCATAGAAGCTAATGAAATGCGAGTGCTAGAATGTCATGACAAATAATACAAATAAGAGCAAATGCATGAGTGCAATGCAATATATATAACGGTACACTCTGATACCTACTGTGGTGTCTAGCACGAGCCATCCATATATTTAACATCGACAGCGCTCATTGGGGGTGTATACAGACTCCGGAGGGGCTCCTACAGCCCAAGCGCAATATCAAGACATCTCGTGGCATCAACCAGGCCCTCGGCCTCAATATCAATATAACCATCCAGACCCTCAGCCTCAATATCAATATAACACTGTTGCGGTGTGCAGCCCGATCCATGCTTTGTCAAGAAATGCAAATATAACACTGCTGTGGCGTGCAGCCCGATCCATGCTCAGTTCAAAATGCACATATGCCACTTGGGAAATGTTAAAATAATAGTTATTAGCTCAAAATGTCATGAAAATATAGTTTAAGTTTTCTAATCTTAGAAAGATGCTGAGTTTGTGAAACAATATTTAAAACCTTATACTGAGATCAATAATATGCAAAAATAATGCGAAAATAGTGATATCAATCCGTGAAAGATTCAAATAATTGGCATGAAGCCCAAGTACGACAATCAGTCCAAATCATAAAATATCAAATAAGTTTTAGTCAAATACGCGGTAAAATCAACAATCGGGATGGACTAAGTCACAATCCCCAATGGTGCTCTACCCCACGCTCACTATTTGGCATGCAAGTCACCTTAATATAGCACTACGGTGTGCAAATACGTGGTTTCAAACCCTCAGGATACCATTTACAATCATTACTCACCTCAAAACGGCGAAATCTCTAGCTTGCGACACCTTTGCCCCTCAAATCATCATCCATACGCTCGAATCTAATCAAAATTAGAGAAAATACATCATAATATGCTAAGAAAACATAACCCGATCAAAAAGACTTGATAAACATCGAAAATCATAAAGTTGACAAAACTCGAGCCCCAGGCCCACTTCTCGATATATTACAAAATTCACATTACCAGATTCCTCGTCTCGCCAAGAGTCCATACATATCAAGAACTCTCAAATCCGAGTTCCACTGACCCATCAAATCCCCAAATCAAATTTCAAAATCTCAAGGCCTAGCTCTTCAATTTTAGGCTTAGTTTTCATGAATTTCTAGGTGGATTTCACAATAAAAATGAGTATTGAGATCAAAAATCTTACCTCCATTCCCCTCGAATCCCTCTTTAATCTCCACCAAGAAGTTCTCAAAATGATCAACCATGGAGGAAAAATGACCCAAAATCGCGGGTAAAATGAGATTATAACATTCTGCCAAGCACTGACCTTTCCTTTATGCGATCGAGGCCTAAGGCACTCGATCGCGGAGAACAAATGTCCTTGGCCTCAAAATTGGCCTATTCGATCGCGACCAACTTCATACGATCACGAAGCTTTAGCACCCAACTCTATGCGGTTGCAGACCAGCTTATGCAAATACGGAGAACAAATCTCCTGGTCCCCCAAATTCTTATACGCGATCACGTACACACCACCGTGATCGCGAAGCTTCAACCTATACAAATACGTGAACACATAACCATCACTGTGAACGCAAAGGGAAATTTGCCAGCCCAAATTTTCCTTATACGTGATCGCGGCTCGAATCACGCGATCGTAATGACTTAAAACCTACAACACCTGGAAACGAAACACCTGCAACTTTTAAAACTCAAAAATAGCCCATTAGACCAACCGAAACTCACTCGAGGCCCCCGGGACCTCAACCAAAAGCACCTACATACCTTATAATATTACCCAAACTTGTTCCAATCATCAAAATACATCAAACAACACTAAAATCATCAATTCTTATTGGATTCAAGCCTAAGTTCTTTAAAAACTTCCGAAATACGCATTCGATCAAAAACCCAACCAAATCACCTCAAAATTACCTGAAATTTGGCACACACATCCAAAATCAGCCGACGAAGTTATTGTAACTCTCAGAATTCCATTCTAACCCTCGGACCAAAATCTCACCCATCAACCGAAATTCGTTAAAATACTAACTTCGTCAATTCAAGCCTAATTCTACACTGGGCATTCAAAATCAGTTCTGATCGCACTCCTAAGTTACAAATCATCCCCCAAAGCTATCTAAATCATCAAAAATCACATCTGATCCCTCTAGCTTAATAGTCAACATTCAGTTGACTTTTTCCAAAACAAGCATTCCCTAAGGAGACTGAATGTCGCATTTCTACCAAAACCAATCTGAATCAACTATAACGTACCAAATACTGATAATGAAACATAAAAAGCATAAAATAGGGAAACAGAGCGGTAACACATGAGAAGACGGGTCGGGTCATCACATAGAAATTTGAAGGTTTTTGAGAAGTTTGACCGGAAGTGGATTTCGAAAGTCGGAGTAGGTCTCTAATGTCGAATATGACTTGTGTGCAAAATTTGAGGTCAAATGGAATTTGATAGGTTTAAGCATCGAAAGTAGAAGTTGGAAGTTCTAAAGTTCATAAAGCTTGGATTGGGAGTTGATTCATGATTTTAGAGTTGTTTGATGTGATTTGATGCCTCGAGCAAGTCCATAATATGTTTTGGGACTGGTTGGTATGATTGGTTGGGGTCCCGAGAGCCTCGGGTAGATTTCGGGTGGTTAACGGATCGAAAATGAAATTTTTGGAAAGCTAAATTGGCTAGTTGCTGTCATAACCGCACCTCTGAGAATTGGGCTGCATGTACAGAGTTGCAGAAGCGGCCAAAGGAACCGCATATGCAGTTTTGGGCTAGAAGAGAAACAACTGCCGATGCAATCATATTTTTGCAGATGCGAGACCGCACCTGCAGTGGAGAAGCCGCATAAGCGAAAGAGGGGCAGCATGGTGAGGACTACAGATGCAGTATTGGAACCTCACCTGCGGAACCGCGAAAGCAGTCTAGAGGCCGCATGTGCAGAAATAGCTGGAGGCAAAGAGTTATTATAAATTCGGGATTTGCCCATTCTTCTCCCATTTTTCATTTGGCATGGGCGATTTTGGTGAGCTTCAAGTTGGAATCTTCATCATCAATGACAAGGTAAGATATCCCCATCTATTTTGAGTTAAATACATCAATTATGTATGGATTTGAGCATGAAATTTGTAAAAAACTTGAGGTTTGAGGAGAAAACCAAGAAAACTAGTGTTCTTGGATTTTGACCACGATTTTGGGTATGGAATTTAGAGAAAATCATATATTTGAGTTCGTGAGGCCATGGGTAATCTTTATCTTCAAAATATTTCGGATTGTGGGCACGTGGGCCCGAGGGCATTTTTGTCAATTTTTCGATCGGGTTTAGGAATTATTATAAATTGGATTATAATGAGTACCATAGCATATATTGATGAAGTTATATAATTATTGGATAATTTTGGAGCGTTGTGCATCGATCCGAGTCTTTGGAAGGGCGTGGAATGATGATTATGGACCTTCGGAGTGAGGTAAGTCTCCTTTCTAACCTTCTAAGAGGGAATTCCTTTCTAACATTGTATTAGAGAATTGTCCCCATAGATTAAAAAAAATAATTGGTTATCTGCTCCTATTTGTGTGGGCTAGGTGCGCATGAGGTTGACGAGAGTCCATGCTTAGCTACTATTATGCTATTGTCCGGGTAGTTTAGGACCCAAGAGCATGTTATACTCGAATTATTTGTGAACTTATTGACGACTTGAATTGATTAAATCATATTGAATTAGTAAATAAATTTCTAAAAGGATTAAAATTCATTTTTCTTAAATTATTAAAAGAGGATATACTTTCTTTAGATAATTGCTCCGTGTGGACTCCTGATTGACTGTCTATGTGTGTTTAATTTGGAGCGGTCTGAATGCCTCAACAGATTAAATAGATGCATCTATGGTTCGCGTCGTTCGACCCACGGCAGTGTACATTTTACATTTCTGTAGGAGCGGGCCATCGACCTTGGCATGATTTGTGCATGCTTGTATTGCCTTCCCTGAAACTTATTGATGTTGTTGCTGCCTCTTTCTGGCTTAAGAATATATGTATAAATGATAGAAAAGAATAATTTCCTATAAAAGAAAGAATTGTTTGTTTGCTTCAACCGATTGAATTATAATCATGTTTATAAAAATTCACGATTTAATATATTATGGATGTATCATCATTTCACCATTAGTAAGTTTCAAAGGCGATCCCTCGTCTCTACTTCTTCGAGATTAGATGGGATACTTGCTGTGTTCACTTTTTTTTGTACTCATGCTACACTTGTTGTGCATTTTTATTGTACATGCACCTGCATTTCTAGTGGCCTACTGGGCGTAGAAGCATGGTTGATACAGAGACTTAGGTGAGCTGCACTTCTCGAGGCGATCCACAACCAGTAGAGTCTCTTTCAGTTTTTTGTATTTACTTTTGTCCAATATTGTATTCCAAATGATTGTTGTATTACATTATTTCTTAGAAATTTCACGTGACATCGGGTTCTGGGAAAATTTTTGTATTATTAAATGTTATGTTTTGTTAAAGACTTCGTGGATATTTCTATAAATTTTATTATTTATTATTTAATTTATAAAGAAAAATAATTTTAGACAATACAAAAATTAGAAGTTAACTAAGTAATTTTGGTTGGCTTGCTTGACGGCGGTCTCCCTCGATGGATTTTAGGTCGTGATAATATTTGGAGCACTAGGTTCCCGTAGGTCTTACGAGTCATGAGAAAGTCTAGTAGAGTCTCGCGGATCGGTACGAAAACGTCTGTATCTTCGGGAGGCTGCAGAGTTGTTAGGAGTACTTCCCTTCTTGATTTCTCATTGTGCGATCTGATCCCTTTGAGGCTTATGCCTTTATTTCCTTCCTACTCAATCTTATGTGACGCGAAGCACTTGTTATAAACTGAGAATTGAAGAACTGTAATGGCACTACGAATGTGGTGTGGTGTGTTTCTCCCGGTATAGTTGATTGGACTATCATCGTCGCCTTGCGGAAGGATATTCTGCTATTTCGGTTCAGTAGCAGTACTTCAAAGAGCCTTGATGCTAGGCATAGGTTACCATGATTCTTATGAGCGATTATTCCGCAGTGTTGTTATGATGGTAGGATGTTTTCTTGTTGAGGCAGTGAATGACTTGAAGGGAGGTTTACTTAGTGCATAATCTAGAGATTCGATATTTTATTCCCGACAGGGGAAAGGCAATTGGGCAGAGAATGTTCAGGTTTGGGTTAACAAGGTACTGAGACTCGGTATTTGCTAACGTGGAGGAGTTTTCTTCTACAATGCGGTGTCATTGTCCTTTACTCAATGTACTAAAATCGTCGATGTTATGATCTTCTACAATTCGCATTGGGGTAGGGAATTAAGGAATAATATAGGAGAAATGAATGTTAGACATTGCGAGGTAGGGTAGTTCAGGACTGAATCAACATTTCTAATATTGGCAGCCCGAGAAAGATGATCTTCGTAAAAGTTGAAGTTAGTAGAAACTTGTGGATTCAAGTGCGATGAAGGTAGATTTTATTTAAGGCAACAATTAAGCAGAAAAATATGAGGAAGGACATATGGAAGGTGTCGGGCGGTGTTTAAAACTTCTAGAAGGCCAGGTATGAGAAGTGCAGCTCGATTGGTTGATTAACGAATCGAGTTTGCCCAAAGTGGGAGAATGGTGAATGTTGCATATGGGCTTGGTAGTAGGATTACTATGCGCCTTAAGGAGAGTTTGGATCGATTTGAAAATTTTAGCGATTGGTAATTGGGTCTATGGGTCTAATTTGAAGTATGGATTATTATGCGATAGGAGATTTTCTAAAACAAAAAGGAGTTGCTTAAAAGGAAGAAACATGAGTATAACTTCGAATTGGAGGGTAGTTGTCGAACATTTAAGTGATGTCTATGAGGGGATGAATGGACTTTTGCGGCTAGGGAGTAAGCTCGGACTCAGGATGGTTATTGATATCATAGTGATTGTATCCCATGCAGCAACATTGGAAGATGTCGGGAAGTGATTCCACATATGGGTTATTCCCTATGAGCAGGTTAGTGGTCACAAGGTTGGCAAAGCTTCTGCGAAGAATTCTATTGGGTATGCAGCAAAGAGGTCAGTCATGCGAATGTGGTTGATAATTCAGAGTACAAAAAGGGGTTTTACATAAAGATACCGAGAATTTTGGCGATTGACGATGCAAGGTTATATCAGTAAGAGATAAAGAATCCTGGTGAATTCCAGAGTTGTGTAATAGTGGCTTCGAACTAAGTGGGAGAGTCCCACCGCTTACGATTAGGTTGCATGGTTAACTACTTGCGAGGTTTCTGGTTATTAGCATATTGATGGGTGATCTCAACTATGGGAAAAGACCATAAGTGGTAATATGAGCAGATGGATTGTCGAAGGCATGCTATGGTTGGCCTTATTATCTCATGTTCAGACTTGGGGAAGGATTCAGGACTTATGCCTGTATAGATGCGGGTTTCAAGGGAAGTGATTATGCTTGATGCTTCATCGAAAGGGTATTCTTGTGCTAGAAAATTGTTATAGTTGATTAAATTCGGGGCCAAGTCAGAGCGGGTGGCTCTCAGCAATGGTCCTAATGGATTTAAAAAGGGGTAAAGTATGGTGCCTAATGATTTTGAGCCTATGGGTGCGGTTGAGAATCAAGCTTTTACAGCAGCTTATGAATGGAGGCCCAGAATGTTCTATGATGTTTTGACCTGCAGTGTAGCACTTGAGGGGGAAAAGAGAAAGGACTTTGAATTCGTAGAAGGATTAGCAGAATGGGCATATCACTTGAGGGTGCGAATGTGCACACAAGAAAGGTATGAAGTGGTTCATATGATTTGAGACATCATGGTCTCACGGTTCAAGGTCACTCGATGTAAGTGCGGATGGAGTGTGTTATGTGTTGAAAGGAATTATTGTTATTACTAAGCCAATCAGGGTAAATCAAAGCAAGATATATTGGTGAACCACAGTTGAGTTGGCGTATTGGTGGTCGAGATTAGTTCCTTCAGCGTGATCAAGTTATGCATGTGATTTGTGGCGGTATGTGTGAGGCTTGTCGGCCGTTGTAATTGATGCTATTCAGAAGCATTCTACTATTAGGGCTGGTTATGTGTGTCACACCTCCCTTTTTACTACCCCAACATGCGTAAGGTGTATAAATACACTTGTAGGGTATACCCCGACGCTCAATTACCCGAAACGGATAAAATAACGTAAGGGAAGGAGTTTTTCCAATTTAAGGACAATCGGTTCGGGATTTTATTAGAGATTAATCAGAGTCGCCACTTGGGAATGACAATGGTGTCCCAAGTCACCGGTTGATCCCGAATCCGAGGAATTTTGACTCTTTAAAATGTCTGCGAAGCAGAGGTCCGGATAAGGAACTCTGTTAACCCGGGAGAAGGTGTTAGGCACTCCCGGATTCCGTGGTTTTAGCATGGTCGCTCCACTGGCGTTCTTGACTTTCGTTTGACTCAATTATAAGTTTAAAACAACATAATGTGCTTTTACGTTAAATGTCATTTTTTAGGAATTTGCGACATTGCGGAAACACTCCTCGAGTCATACCGCAACCAGTACGCCTATGACTTTTGGTGTATTTCGGCTTTGCCGAGATTTGGATTTGAGTCGCACCAAGTGCACACTCGTTCATAGGAAGGTATATTAAAATCGTGCCTTAAAGTAACGTCTATCGGCTTTTAAATCTTTTGGGAGAAGCTATGGAATTGGCTATTAGCTTTCCCGGGTCTATTTTGTATTATATCATTACTAAATGGGGGCCCCGGTGTTATTCGGGCGAGGCTCGTCCCAATTTTCATTAAAGGATTCGATAATTGTATTTAACTACGTTTTCTACATTTGTTCTTTCCTTAATCGTAATAGGCGTTCCAGGCCCGTCGAGTTTGCTTATTCAATTGGGCTTGGTTTCCTGAACCAGCCCTTAGCAAGGCATGACAAATATTTGGGTCTTTAATGACTAAAACCCAATTCGGACTTTCCGTTTGATAGTCCAATGAATTTTCGGACAGAGTTCAGGCCCACGTAATGTTTTGGGCCCAAACTAAATTGTAATGACAGAAATATGATATAGAATTATGTAAAAGAAATAATGCTCGGAATTGAAGATGAAATCAAATCATTTTTTATTGATCATTAAACATGTAAAGGAAACCAGTACACAAAAACAATAATCTTAAGTCAATGAAAACTCAACTAATTATCCTCACCGTGTGCTCTTAAATAAGAATCTATACTGATGTCTTAATTACTTAGTGGTTCAAAAATCTAAAGTCAATCCTTAATTATTTACAAGACTTTGACCTTATCGAAGTGGTTTAATCAACTATCATCTACATTCAGAAAGGTTGAAAGAGCCATTAAATTCATTTTTTAACTACACCATTGTATTCGTTACATGTTAAGCCTTTTCTCATTACCAATTCATCTTAATTAACCCACTGCAATATCCAATTATCAACTTTTCAGACTTAAACAGGTGTGAGCCTAAATCCGCAAATCAACTAATTAAATATATGAGCAATGACTATACACGTATCTATGACTAAGTGATTCAAAGGTTTAAGCATGATTGAACAACTGATTTTTACCAAGACTTAGTTCTAGTTTTAATAGTATTCCTATTTGACTAAGTGATGAGTGATCTGCATCAATACTACCATTACACTACTGATTTCCTCATGAATTTCGTTACCAGATTGTTAGTCTAGCAGGTCTTATTAATTTATATTTTAGAACCTTTACCTATTTAAACTAAGTGGTAAACTATCTACATTATACTACTACTATTACTAGCTATTACAGGGCTTTTGTTTCTGTTTTTTCCTTGCTATCTACTGCAGTATACTATAAATTAAAAAAGGAATTACAAGTAAACAACAAAGTAACTCAAATCTTCATTTTCATTCGAACCAGTTGCTACAGCTTGATTTCTGGACAAGAATATACCTAGATCAAATGAAGGGAAACCGATGAGTCTAGGGGAGGCAAGTAAGTAATCAGCAAGGATTGAAACAACAATGAATGCAACAGTGAAGAGAAGGAAGCACAGCAACACAGCAACAACAAAGTCCACAGCAAACAGAGAAGACCCAAGTAGATAACCCAGTGAAATCCGATAGAAAACCCAGAAAATCTTACTATTGTATTGCTAATTCTATCTCTCAAGCTTTTTGTATTCAATGAATTTCAATTTAAATGTATTTTTCAGATTACTCCCTGTTGGAACCCCAAATATTAACTCAGATTGCTCTCCCTTGGAATCCCCCTTTTCAGCCCCTTTTAAGAGATATTTATAGCTAACCTTTAGGGCTGAATACTTGGGGAGGAAGTATGGGATTAATCCCACTTCCCCCCTCCTAAAATTATCCATTCTACACTTTAGTCCATATTTCAGTTACTAAAAACCCTTCCAGCATGTGCTGGAAGGTTCTAAAGATTCTCTTTTATGGCCTTTTACTAGTATGACCTTAGGGGTTTGAGATTTTTACAGATTTCCCATTTTTAGGAGACCATTATACCCCTAAATCTCTGCAAAATTGCAGAAATCAGGAGCATGAATGTCCCTATTACCCTCCTAAGTTCTTACTAGTTACTATTTTACCTATTCAATTCCCAATTGTGCCCCTAAGGGCACTGCTGATTTACCAGCTTGCCTAGGGCAGATTTTAGCTTGTTTTGAACCTATTTAACTAATAGCCAGCCCTGGCATTAGTATTTAAGGGCTGGCCAGTTTTATTTTTAAGAACTATTTCAATTTTAGCCACTTTTAAACTAATTCCAATCAATTAAGACCAATTTATTCTTAATTAAAGCTAATTGCAGGCATAGCCTGTTTTATTGTTATAATTAACCTATTTAAAACTTAGCCAGTCTCAAGTTGAGACTTGGCTTTGGCTATTAAGGCCAATTACTGAACATTTGGGCCCAAAACCATTTACAGGTTTGGCCATTTCATGCTCAGGGCTCTAAAGAGAGCCTGGGCTAGTCTGCATTTGCAGACATAGCCCCTTTTGCGCAACCAGCCACTGTTAACAGTGAGCTGTGTGTTAGGGTCTTATAGAATAGGTCAACCCTTTGCAAGATTGACCATTCTTAGACCAATTAATTAATTAACAGCCTATTTTGTTCATTTTCAGCTAATTAACTAATTAATGAGACCTAGCACTAGCAGCTATAGCCAATTCACCTAAGCATGAAAGCATTAACAATGTTCAACTAACATGGAACTATTGCAGTTTTAGCCATTTCAAAATGTAATTGCACCCATAACCATATGAAACCTAACAGTGTTTACCAACTAATTAAAATTCAGAAAAGGGATTTGATAATGTTGAATCTCAACTAATCAATTCACATTGCTCAGGTTCATATAGCAAAGATATCAATTAATCATTAGAAACAGCTTATGTTAAATGACTCACTGAAAGACTCTAATATACTCAAGATTCATGGGCATATGGACACTAAATTCTCACAAAACAGTCCAGAAGAAATGAAGCATGACTTATATCATTCATGAGAACCAACTACTGGCCTTAGGACCAAACTAATTCATGTAAAAAAAAATAGAACAGTATGGACATTTGAACTAGTAGGAGAGATTCTAATTAGGGTAAAACAACTAAACTAATCATGAAGGGAAGCACAAGAGATATCTAATTTCACAGATGAAATATTGCAAGCTAAACAAAAGAGCTCTAGCTATAACCAAGAGTGAGGGACACACAAAGAAGAACAGTCATGACAGTAGAAGAAAAGTTAACTAGACTATGAAAGCTAAACAAATCAAGGACTATAGTGGAATTAAGGTAACTCTTTTGACTTAATCAGAAACATAACATGACTTGAGACAAACAAAGCAACAGAACATTATGAGGAAAAATGAGATGGACAGGAAACCTAGTTCTATCATATATCTTTCAAGCTAAAGCCACAAGAGCAATCAGAACAAATTCAAAACTATATGATTTAGTAAAAGTGAAGACAAGAAAAGAGTCAGAAGTGACTTAGGCTTTAAGCAAACAGAAACAATGTTGCAAGCTAAACGAATAAGAGAACTCTAGCTAAAACCAAGAGTGAAGAATACGCATGGAAGAACAGTCAGGACATCAACTTAAAAGATGAAAAGAAAACAAGAGTTAAGCTAATATCAAAACTAAGCATGCATGACAGTAGAAGAAAAGCTATACTATAAGAGCCAAAGACCATATGGTTCACAAGATGATGAAGAGAAGATAATCAAGGTAACACTTTGACTTATCAGGAACAGAACATAATTTGAAACCAACGAACAGAAGAACAAATATATAAAAATGAGCGAGTTAAGAAACCCTAATATGATTTCAGGATCTAAAAAGAAACAGAAAAACATGCAAGAATACACAGGATGAAAGATATGAAATAAGAGAGGATGAACAGACAAACAGGAACAAGATACGAAAGATGAGCAAGTTAAAAACCTAAACTAACAGATGAAACATAAGATATAGAGAATCTACAGAATAGAAAAGACAGACAGAAACATAAGATGAAAGACAAGAGAACATGAACAGACAGGCAAAGAAATCAAATACATGAACAAACAAGCAAAGAAAACGAGTAAAACACAAAGAAGCAAAGAAGGTGAATAAAACACAGAGAAAACACATTAGGGTCGGGGACTTAGCTTGCGGGGCCTGTCCCCCGAGCTTCCTATTCTCTTTTCTTTTCTTTTCTTTAATTTCTCAGACTCTCCCAGACCTTTCTTCTTGTTTCCTTTTTTCTTCTTTATTCTTTTTTCAGAACTCTTTTTCTTTCAATTTTTCTCTGATTTTCATTTTAAGGCTCAAAGGCGAAGCCTTTTTAATTTTGACTTGAAGAGGGGTGTTTGGGTGAGGGTAAAGAACAAGTCTTGATTGGGGTTGAACTTGGGGTCGCCGGAGTTAGGGTTCCGACGACCCTTTTTGGGATATTCGAAGCGTTCTGGTGAGATTCGAAGGTAGCCGGTGGTATGGTTGGGTAGATCTCATGAAAAGGAGTCGATTGGCGTTGGTTTGGAAGCGGTTCTCATTGTTTAGCGGTCACCGGCGAAGATTCCGGTGACCGGGACTTTGAGGAACAGGGTGGGTTTCTGGGTTTTGATATTTGGGATGAAGAAGAAGGAGAGGAAGGAGAAAGAGATGAAGGGAATGGATTAAAAGGGGCCGGCGACCACCGTGGAAGGTGGTGGCCGCCATTGGCCGGCTAGGGTTTTCTTGAGGTTGAAGAAGGAGATGAAGAGAGAAAGGAGAGGCGGTCGTCTCTAGGGTTAGAGAAGTGGCAAAAATGAGACGGCCGTTCAGACATAAGCATTATATAGCTGGGGGAGATAAGGTGATCATAGCTGTTCGTTTGGGTGAAGATCGACGGCTCTGAATGAGCGTTACTTAAACGCCGTCGTTCGATTGTTAAAGAGGCTAAGGTCTTTGGCCGTTAGATTAAATCACACAGACGGCTCAGATCAAATCTCCCACAATTAATTAAACCAATAATTCACCTAATATTCTCGGCCGTTGGATATATCAAAATGGACGGCCGAGATCAAGATGATTAAAAGACCAGGCGGGCCGTCCCTTTGGGCCAATATACTGGGCCAAACCACTGGACTTCAATTGGCCCAGTCTTGTATACCTTCATAATATATATAATTGTATTTCCTCCCATTAATGATTTTTATGTATTTTCTTTTATACTTTTTTTTTCTTTTTCTTTTATGGAAAAATATAAAACCTAATTTCCTACCTACTCTAATTTTCTAGTATTTTTTGCAATTTTTCTGCTATTTTTCTTTATTTTCTCCTATTTAAACTATTTTGCTAATTTTCTAATTAACTAAACTAACAAATTAATTACTACTATTTTTGATTTTTTTCTAATTTTTTTACTTATTCAAACACACAAAATATAATTAATTTCAAATAAAACAAGTAATTGCACTCAAAAACATTTATTTTAATTTTGGAATTAATTGCTCGGTGCAAAAATCATGTGCTCACAGCTGCCCCTCTTTGCTCGGGAACACGAAGAGTTTCAGTGCAAAGACAAGTGAGCAGTAATGAGAGATTTTTGCACATTGGCACATTCCGTAAAAGCATTTTTGAAAACCTTTTGACCGCACCTCGCTTTAGAGGTTGCCTACATATCCTGGGCTAAACAGGAATCAGGTCAGTGTAGTTCGGGAAGGTCCTGGCAGTTTTAAAAACTACCAGACTCACTGTTGCATTGACACTGTTGAGACCTGCTGACTTACTCCTTATTACACCGGGGGGGGTGGGAAATGTAAAATGAAGAAGCTATTCTAAGCTATGATCCTACAATTACAATTGTTCCTAATCTAGCTTTTGCTCTTCTTCCCTTTCCAGTGATGCAGAATCTTCCTTTTTGTTGATTTTCTTCGATGCTGACTCTCTTTTTTGTTGACTTTTCTTTTCTTGTTGACTCTCTTTTTTGTTGATTTTCTTGTTTTTGTTGACTCTCTTTTTTGTCGATTTTCTTGTTTTTTCTTGATCTTGAACTAAACCTGCTTAAAACAAAATAACAAGCTACCTCCTTTTTTTTTCTTTTTCTGTCCCATTGTGGGCCTTTAAATATACAAACCATGATGTGCAGAAATATTCCCGTATTAGAAGGTGGGCGCCTAACAGAAATTAAACGTGCAATGCAAATGCAAAAAATATTCCCGTATTTGAAGGTGGGCGCCTAACGAATTTAAACATGCAATGTGAATGCAGAAAATATTCCCGTATTTGAAGGTGGGTGCCTAACAGAATTTAAACGTGCAATGCGATGCAGAAAAAATATTCCCGTATTTGAAGGTGGGCGCCTAACAGAATTTAAACATGCAATGCGAATGCAGAAAATATTCCCGTATTTGAAGGTGGGCGCCTAACGAATTTAAACGTGCAATGCGAATGCAGAAAATATTCCCGTATTTGAAGGTGGGCGCCTAACGGAATTTAAACGTGCAATGCGAATGCGCAGAAAATATTCCCGTATTTGAAGGTGGGCGCCTAACAGTAATTTAAACGTGCAATGCGAATGCAGAAAATATTCCCGTATTTGAAGGTGGGCGCCTAACGGAATTTAAACGTGCAATGCGAATGCAGAAAATATTCCCGTATTTGAAGGTGGGCGCCTAACGAATTTAAACGTGCAATGCAAATGCAGAAAATATTCCCGTATTTGAAGGTGGGCGCCTAACAGAATTTAAACGTGCAATGCAAATGCAGAAAATATTCCCGTATTTGAAGGTGGGCGCCTAACGGAATTTAAACGTGCAATGCAAATGCAGAAAATATTCCCGTATTTGAAGGTGGGCGCCTAACAGAAATTTAAACGTGCAATGCGAATGCAGAAAATATTCCCGTATTTGAAGGTGGGCGCCTAACAGAATTTAAACGTGCAATGCGAATGCAGAAAATATTCCCGTATTTGAAGGTGGGCGCCTAACAGAATTTAAACGTGCAATGCGAATGCAGAAAATATTCCCGTATTTGAAGGTGGGCGCCTAACGGAATTGAAACGTGCAATGCGATGCAGAAAATATTCCCGCAGCCTGAGGACTGGGGAGTGGATTTTAAAAGATGTTACCTTCCTCTTTTTGGTATTTTCTTTTTACCAACTGGTCTTTTGCCTGTGAATTTCTCCACTTATTCGGCGGACTTTCTCTTTTTGGTATTTTAAATTTTCCACATTGGTCACATTCACTTTAAAGTGATTAGTGACAATTTGTTCCTGCATGAAACAAAATTTATTAGATATAAACTGCTGGCAACTGGCATCTGCCGTCCCCACTTCTCATTGCTTCTTTTGTTTTTGCTTTCTCATGACTTTCCACTTCTTGTCCCTTGCAGACTCTTTTTGTATTTTTCTCATTTTTCCATTTTTGTTTTGTTTTCTTTTTCTTTGGCCATTTTTGCCAAGCTTCTTTATTCCTTTTCCCCAATCTTCTATCCTTTCTGATCCAGTGTTGTTTCAACTTCCGTTATCAGGAGCTGGTAGTTAGCTCTCAAAAGGGTAAACAATGAAATGCAGAAAAAATGAAAGAAAGGTAAGGGTATTTTGGAGAGATGACAAAACTTATCTGGGTATTTGCTGGCTGATTCCGCTGACCATGCCATGTATTTAAACTCTGACCCAGTTCGTTCCAATCATTATTCTGACTCTGAATTGCCTTTGACCCAAACCAATACTCTTTTTTGTTGCCTTTTCTCTTTTGATAGTCCTCACGATCGCCTTACGGTGCCTCGAAAGGTTTTCACCAATAAGACTCTCTCGTTTATTCTCTCAACCTCACAATCATCTCACAGTGCCGATTAAGGTTTTCACCGATGAGACTCTCTCATTTTATTTCTCTCAACCTCACAATCGTCTCACAGTGCCGGCTAAGGTTTTCACTGATGAGACTCTCTCATTTTATTTATTTTTTTTTTTTTCATTTTTCCTTTTTGTATTTTGTTTTCTGTTCCACGGGTATTGTCCGATACTTTGCTCCTCCTTCGTTGTATTTGTTATCATTTCAAAATTGATCAGAAGGTCTTTCTTTGGACCGTAACGTGGCTTTTGGACGGGTTAAGAAAGAAAGATATAAAGGCTCAAAATTTCAACGAGGGTTAAAAATATTTACAACTCTCGGAATTATTAAAACATAACTTCTGCCCCAGTTTCAATATGTGGGGAATTTTTGGATTTTTCCTTTATTGTGACTGAACCTCAGAGAGGCTGCCTACGTACTCTTTCGGGATCAAGTCAGACGTAGTTCATCCAACTTCATAAGTTAGATGGATTTCTTTTTGACTTTTTCCCGATTTTTGTCTTTTTCCCTTTTTTTTTTCATTTTTTCATTTTTCTTGTTGTTTTTTTTTTCATTCATTTTCATCATTTTTCTTTTCATTTTTCCATCATTTCATTTTTCATTCTGGCAATTGCGAACTTATTGCATTAGAGTGATTCCGAGAGAGGGATATGAAAGAATTCATTCATTAAGGCTCAACGGGGTTAACAATGGATAAAGTGTTTGGATAGAGAATAAAATGCCTTCGTCATTTCAATTCCAAAATCACAACAAAATACAAAACACATAATTGAAAAGGAATCATACATAGTATCTTTTGACCGCATCCGAATTGATAGCAGTCTCTATGCATTTTCCTTCAACATTTGTTAAATATAATGCTCCATTGGACAACACCCGTGATACCACAAATGGTCCCTGCCAATTCGGCGCAAACTTGCCTTTTGCCTCTGCCCAATGTGGTAAGATACGCCTCAATACCATTTGTCCGACTTCAAACGTTCGAGGTCGTACCTTCTTATTATATGCTCTGGCCATCCTTCGCTGATACAACTGTCCATGGCAGACTGCGGCCAATCTCTTCTCATCAATCAAATTCAACTGTTCTAACCGGGCCTTTACCCATTCATCGTCATCTATCTCAGATTCGGCTATAATTCGCAATGACGGTATTTCTATTTCTGCGGGTATAACAGCCTCCGTTCCATACACCAGGGTATAAGGTGTGGTTCCGATAGAAGTACGTACCGTCGTGCGGTAACCCATGAGAGCAAAGGGTAACTTTTCATGCCACTGCCTGGATCCCTCCACCATTTTTCGGAGAATCTTCTTGATGTTCTTATTAGCCGCTTCTACTGCTCCATTCGCCTTTGGCCTGTAAGGCGTGGAATTGCGGTGCGTGATCTTAAACCTTTCACAAACTTCCGCCATAAGATGACTGTTTAAATTGGCTCCATTGTCTGTGATAATCACCTTGGGGATTCCAAATCGGCATATAATATTCTCGTGCACAAAATCCACCACCGCTTTCTTCGTCACTGCCTTGAATGTCTTAGCTTCGACCCACTTAGTGAAATAATCAATTGCAACCAGGATGAACCTGTGCCCATTAGAAGCGGCTGGATCTATTGGGCCAATGACATCCATGCCCCAAGCAACAAAGGGCCAAGGTGCTGACATTGTGTGCAACTCGTAAGGCGGGGAGTGGATCAGATCCCCATGTACCTGGCATTGATGGCATTTCTTTACATACTTAATACAGTCACGTTCCATAGTGAGCCAGTAGTACCCCGCTCTCAGAATCTTCTTTGCTAAAACATATCCGCTCATGTGGGGTCCGCATACTCCAGCATGTACTTCGATCATGATTTCATTTGCTTGTTGTGCATCTACACACCGCAATAAACCCAAATCCGGTGTTCTTTTGTATACCACTCCTCCACTAAAGAAAAATCCATTGGCTAGACGCCTGATGGCTCTCTTCTGGTCTCCGGTGGCTTGCTCCGGGTATTTGCCAGCTTTCAAATATTCTCTAATATCATGATACCACGGCTCTCCATCCGACTCTTCTTCCACAGCGAAGCAATAAGCATTCTGATCTCGGACTTGGATCCGGAGCGGATCTATATATGTCTTGTCCGGATGATGCAACATAGAGGACAATGTGGCCAAAGCATCTGCGATCTCATTGTGCATTCTCGGGATGTGCTTGAATTCTATAGACTGGAATCTTTGAGACAACTCGTGCAAACAATACCGATACGGTATCAATTTCAAATCTCGTGTCTCCCATTCCCCCTGAATTTGGTGCACCAAGAGATCCGAGTCACCCATGACCAAAATCTCTTGAATACCCATGTCAATCGCCATCCTTAATCCCAAGATGCACGCCTCATATTCGGCCATATTGTTGGTACAGAAAAATCGAAGCTGAGCTGTGACGGGATAGTGTTGACCCGTACTTGAAATAAGTACCGCTCCGATACCAACGCCCCTACTGTTGACGGCTCCGTCAAAGTACATTTTCCATCATGGCCTCTCCTCTTTTTCCATCTCATCGACAAGCATTACCTCTTCATCCGGAAAGTATGTTTTCAATGGCTCATACTCATCATCCACCGGATTCTCGGCTAAGTGGTCCGCAATAGCTTGTGCCTTCATTGCCGTACGAGTTACATAGACAATGTCAAATTCTGTGAGCAGAATCTGCCATTTGGCCAATCTTCCCGTAGGCATAGGCTTCTGAAATATATACTTGAGAGGATCCAGCCGTGATATCAAGTACGTAGTGTATGCTGACAAATAATGCTTTAGCTTCTGAGCCACCCAAATCAATGCACAACAAGTTCTCTCCAGTTGGGTATACTTCACCTCGTAAGATGTAAACTTTTTGCCGAGGTAGTAGATGGCTTGTTCTTTCTTGCCTGTCTCGTCATGTTGACCCAGTACACAACCGAAAGAGTTATCCAACACTGTCAGATACAAAATTAAAGGTCGCCCTGGTTCTGGAGGAACTAACACCGGAGGATTGGCCAAATATTCCTTGATCTTGTCAAAGGCTTCCTGACACTCGTCGGTCCATTTAACTGCTGCATCTTTCTTCAACAACTTGAAGATTGGCTCGCATGTTGATGTCAATTGAGCAATGAATCGACTAATGTAATTCAACCTTCCTAATAAGCTCATGACCTCCTTCTTGTTCTTTGGCGGAGGTAGACTTTGAATAGCCTTGATCTTTGATGGATCCAGTTCAATACCTCGCCGACTCACAATGAACCCCAGTAATTTTTCCCTGAAGGTACTCCAAAAGCACACTTCGCCGGATTGAGTTTTAGATTGTACCTCCGGAGTCTTTGGAAGAACTTCCTCAAATCTTTCACATGATCAGGTTGTTTTCTGGACTTTATGATGACATCGTCCACATATACTTCAATTTCTCGATGCATCATATCATGAAACATTGTGGTCATTGCCCTCATGTAAGTTGCCCCGGCATTCTTCAATCCAAACGGCATTACTCGGTAACAGTACGTTCCCCAAGGTGTAATGAAGGCAGTTTTCTCAGCGTCTTCTTCATCCATCAGGATCTGATGATAACTCGCATAACAGTCCACAAACGAACCGATTTCATGCTTGGCGCAATTGTCGATCAATATGTGGATGTTTGGCAATGGGAAGTCATCCTTCGGACCGGCTTTGTTGAGGTCTCTATAGTCCACACACACTCTGGTTTTGCCATCTTTCTTCGGGACCGGCACAACATTTGCCAACCAGGTGGGGTATTTGGTAACTCTTATGACCTTTGCCTCAAACTGCTTATTCACCTCTTCTTTTATCTTCACGCTAATGTCCGTTTTGAATTTCCTCAGCTTTTGTTTCACTGGCCGGCATTCCGAGTAGATAGGCAACTTGTGTACCACCAGATCTGTGCTAAGCTCGGGCATGTCATCATAGGACCAGGCAAAGATGTCCTTAAATTCATGTAACAACCTTATCAATTCATCCCTGAGGGGTGCCTCCAAATGCACACTAATCTTTGTTTCTCGGACATCATCTTCGCTCCCCAAATTTACAGATTCCGTATCACTTAGATTCGGTTTGGGTTTTTCCTCGTATTGTTTCATGTACTTACTTATTTCCTCCAGGGCTTCCTCATCCTCACATTCTATTTCACTCTCTTCCTCGATTTCTTGTATAGTAACATGATTGTCAGAACTGGGTCTAGAATCCTTCACGCATGACATGGCATTGGAATCAACACATGCAAAACTGTACAAAAGGAAAAAATAAAGAAAAATAAGGCAAAAGTGAAGAAAAAGGAAAAACTGCATTTCATTAATAAAAGAAACGAACAATGTTCGGGATACATGGTGATGATTTTTTTTCATGAGGGGGAATGGGGAAACTATAGAATAACAACTTTCGGGGAAGCAATGATGAAATTTGAGCTAACTACCAAGACTCCTTCCGGATAAGGAAAGGAGTAGCTTCCCAATTGTTCAATGTGACTCCGGGCCCCACAAATTGCACGTCCATGTTGCTCGTGCCTTCCCCTGCTTCAATCGTATTCACCTCCCAAAACATTTTTGCAAAACCAAGCATTTCTTCATCAAGTTGGGTCTCAATGCACTTTGTTTCAGCAGATGGTTGATATTTTGTACCAGGCCTGATAAAGATGTCGGATAATTTGGGTATGGGTTTGGGCAAGGTCCAGTTTTTCTTGGCTTTAGAGGCTCTTTGGATATCGGCAAAGGTGGGTTTGAACCCTAAGCCGAATGTACCTTTATTCTCCGAAAGCTGAACTGGTTGAGTGACTCCCTGCAGTGTTTTACCTAATCCCCTCCCCGGTGCAAATCCATTTTTCAGCATTTCTCTGGCCACCATCACAGCAGTTGGTGCCATCATAGGGGTTGGTAACTTTTCTCCTTCGGCAATTTTGTTCACTACAACAGCATCCGTCACTTGGTAGACCCAAGGACCTCTATCACCATTAGTATCATCAAAAGGTGCTACCACATTACAAGCATTTTCCTCCCCGTGCACAACAATCTCTTGCTGTTCCCATTCAAACTTGACCATCTGGTGTAGAGAAGATGGTACTGCCTTGGCCGCATGAATCCAGGGTCGACCTAACAGCAAGTTATACGATACGGCAATGTCGAGTACCTGGAACTCCATTGTAAAATCAACGGGACCGATGGTCACTTCCAAAATAATATCTCCTAACGTGTTCTTACCTCCGCCGTCAAACCCTCTCACATTGATACTGTTTCTCCGGATTCTGTCCGGGCTAATGTTCAGCTTCCCTAAAGTTGACAGCGGGCAGATATTCGCGCTCGATCCATTGTCGATCAATACCCTGGTCACGACTGACTCTTCACTTTTTACTGTAAGGTACAATGCTTTATTGTGTTCGGTACCCTCCACCGGCAGCTCCCTATCAGAGAAGGTGATCCTGTTAGATTCAAAAATTTTGCTGGTAATCTTCTCCAAGTGACACACTGAAATCTTCTCCGGAACATGAGCCTCATTTAGAATCTTCATAAGAGCCTTCCGGTGCTCTTCCGAATGTATCAACAAAGATAGCAAAGAAATTTGGGCCGGGGTCTTTCTTAACTGCTCAACCACTGAATACTCTTGTGACTTCATTTTCTTAAGAAATTCTTCTGCTTCCTCCTCCGACACCGGCTTCTTCAATTGACTTTCTCTCACCGTCTTCATCTTTCTCAGTTCCTCTGGAGCAAAACACCTTCCAGATCGTGTGAGTCCATGCGTTTCATTAATTTCACCAGAAATCTCTTTTCCCTTGTAAACTACTGCTACCTTGTTATAGTTCCAAGGTACAGCCTTTGTATTCACCGCTAGCATTTGCACTACTGGTTTTATGATTACTGGCTCTGCACTTGCTCCTTTCACAGTCACGATCATCTTTGCACCTGGAACTACCACCTTTGAACCTCCCACCACTACTGGCTTTGGTTTCTCAACAACTGCTTCCTCCTTCACAACTTCCTTCTCTAACTTGTCACTCGACTTTATCATCATGACGGCCTGAGATGGTTTTTGATTGCCATCACCCCGCACCAATTCTATCATATACGTTTCGTGGTGATTTGGCAATGGATTTTGGGTGATGTTTGGGGTTCGGGAGCCTGTACTTCGATTCTCCTCTCATCGATAAGATCTTGAATGGCATTCTTTAATTGCCAACACTTCTCAGTATCGTGGCCCAATGTTCCCGAACAGTATTCACATCTGACAGAAGAATCAAGACTTTTCGGGGTGGGTTTGGATTTTTTGGTGCGATTGGTCTCAACATCCCCAATTCTTTCAACCTGTGGTAAAGACTGGTATATGATTCTCCGAGAGGAGTGAATGTCTTTTTTGCTTTGTTTCTCCAATCGGCGTCCGGCCTGGGTCTATTTTGGCTACGATAAGGTTTAGGGGTTGGATATGTGTTCTGGGTGTGGTACACATTGTGTGGATCTTGAGCTCTCCACACGTGGGGTGGTGGTGGTGGGTAAGCTTGGGCTTGAGGATGATGGTAATGTGGGACAGTTGGTGGGTATGGCGGTGGTGGTGGGTTATATGGGCTGGGTGTGTTGTAGGGGTAAGATGGTGGTGGTGGATTATATGGAGTTGCTGGGCTTGGTGGGTGTTGGCGGTAGGGTCTTGGTGGGTTATAGTGTGGGTTGCGACTCCATGACCTGCTTTCAATGGTTGCTACTTCTTCTTTCTTCTTCTTTCCCATCACTCCTCCGCTTCCACTCTGTATAGCTTGATTAGTGGCCTTGATAGCCGAAAAACTCATAATTTTGTTTGTCTTCAAACCTTCTTCTACAAAACTCCCCATTTTCACAACTTCGTTGAAACTCTTTCCAATGGCTGACACTAGATGGCCGTAGTATGTTGGCTCCAAAGCTTGCAGAAAACAATCCACCATCTCTCCTTCTTTCATTGGCGGATCCACTCTAGCGGCCTGTTCCCTCCATCTAAAACCGTATTCTCTAAAGCTCTCTCCCGGCTTCTTTTCCATCTTGGTAAGGGATAACCTGTCGGGTATGATCTCCAAATTGTACTGAAAGTGACTAGCGAAAGCTTGCGCTAAGTCATCCCAAACGAACCATCTTGTATGGTCCTGTCGGGTATACCATTCCAGCGCTGATCCACTCAAGCTTTGGCTGAAGTACGCCATCAACAATTCATCTCTACCTCCCGCGCCTCTCATCTTGCTACAGTATCCTCTTAGGTGAGCTACCGGATCCCCGTGTCCATCGTACATGTCGAACTTTGGCAACTTAAATCCCGCAGGAAGCTGCACTTCAGGGAACAAACACAGGTCTTTGTAGGCTACACTTACTTGCCCTCCCAGTCCTTGCATATTACGGAAAGCATTTTCAAGACTCTTTACTTTCCGAGCCATCTCTTCCTGCCCGGCACTTGCTTCTATCATCGGAGCGTGAGACTCGTGTTGTCTGAAAGTAGGCTCCGGAGGGTAGTAGTGAGAATCCTGGATATGAAACATTGGTTCGCTAGAGGATTTGTGGATAACGGCGGGCGGAGGTGCCACATATACAGGAGCAACTTGTGGTATCTGAGGTGGTGCTTGCTTGGTTGGAGGTGGTGGTATCTGGGAGGTGGAAGCATAGTAGTGAGGGTAGTCGGGGTAGGTGGAGGACGAGTTCATTGTTGGTGGCTCAGGGTTAGGATTGGCTGGGGGACATATGCAGGGTTAGCAGGATAGGCTGGTAGTGGTTGACCTCTCGACCAAGCCTGGTACATTTCAGCCATCTGCTGTCTTAACTTGTACATTTCTTCTTTCATCCCCGCCACATCCACGATCTCTTCTTCGTGAGCAGGGTCTACAATGGTTGCCTCGATCTCCTGGGATATAGCCTTTGTCATCTTTTTGGACCTGGTGTTGTATGGGTGGGTAGCCAGTATGCCAGTTGCCTAGAAAATCTGGACTCACAAACATCAACACTTGTTAGTCGTTAGCGCATAAATAAGATGCAACAACTTTAAAAACAAACACATTTGCTCGAGTCGTTATGCATCATCCCGGCCGCTGCTCACTTCAATCATCTTTTTCTTTTCCGCTCTTTTGTTTTCTTTCTTTCTTTTCTTCTTTTCTTTTCTTTTCTCTTTTGCTTTTTCTCTTTTCTTGCTCTCTTTTTTCTTTTCTTTTTCTTGCTTTTTCTTTTCTTCTTTTTTTTCATTTTCGTTTTCATAATTGCGTTCCTATTTATTTGCCTAGCGGATTCAAAGGAAATGACATAAAGCAAAAGAATTGACAACAACGCTTTGTTTTCTCATTGATACTTCAAAACCTTGATTACAAAGTGATGTTTAAGAAAAAGAGAAATAAAAGACGATGCATGACCTAAGAGTACATTAATGCACCTAGTGCCCGTGAGGCATCGTTCGGCCTTGCCGCGGGCCTATATGCTAAACCCCTTTGAAGCCTATCCAGGTCGGCCATGACTTGTTGTACAAAAAACTTCACTGCAGACACAAAAGTCCTCCGAGACATATCTTCACAAAGCCGAGTCTTCCGGGTGATGTATTGGGCGATGCGAACAATCTTTTCTCTGATGACCCCTTTCTCTTGCAATAGCCGACTTATTTGTTGAGCGCGAGCATCCAAGGTATGTTGGTTGTCCTTTTGCACCTGTTGCAGCTTCAATTCCAATCTAGCCATAGTCGTGTAGCAGTGTTCTCTTTCTTCTTCAAGATCTTTGATAATCTTGTTACTCTTGACTGTGGCTGAGATTATTTTCTTTTTAAGCTGAGCTACTTCAACATCGTGCTTGTCTTGTAGCTGCCGAACCAACTTAGCTCTTTCATCGGCGTCTTTGCCCATTTGCTTCCGAGCCTTGACTAACTCTTTTTCAGCTACGTCCAAATCAAAGCTATAGTCGTTTACTTTCCGCCGGAGAATCTCGATTAACTTTTCATCTCGGGCTGAACGTACTGGGGTCTCGGATGCAATTTTCATTTGAGCTATTTGAGCCTTCAACACATCATTTTCTTTCTTCAACTGTTTCTTTTCCCCTTCATCGGATGCTGCTTGTAAGCCGCTTTCGAAATGAAGATTTCTCAGTTTATCTTCCAACAGACTGATTTTGGCCTTGTATTCCTTTTCCTTGGCCGCCCATTTCAGATTTTCCTCGGATTGCTCTATCAGGTCTTGCAAGTGAGGTCTCTTTGAAAGACGTTCGTGTTCAACCCCTCGTCGGTACCATGTGGAGTACCCAGCTGATATCTCCCCCTTTGCTCTATTCGGCACACAAGTATCAATCTTCAAATTTTGGCACTCGTTCCAGATTTGCCGGATTTTTGCTTCCGGAAATTGCCCGTCTGGACCAATCTCCACAGCTTGCACACTGAGATCCCCATCTCTCGGAATAATCTGACACCGACCCAACTGTCGCAGGGCTCTGTATGGTGCATAAGGTTGTATACTCTTCAAACCCATGATCAAAAACGGCGATCCCTCCGTTGGCATGTATATCACCTCGTCAAGAGGTAACCAGTCATACGTCCAATCGATTTGACCGTCAGTTAGTGATCGAAGATACACAATCCAACCTTGGACTCCCTCTGGCAACTTTACTTCCTTTGTCCTCGCATTGAACTCTTCCAAACATGTCCGATCGGCCGAACCATAGCTCGAGTACGAAGGATGGTGGCATAGATGCTCAATTAGCCAGATTTGCAAGATCAAGTTACACCCTTCGAAGAAGCTAGCCCTCGCTTTGCACGCAGTCAGAGCACGATAGATATCCGCAACAATCATCGGGGCCAGAGTACCATTTTCTTGTACTATCAGCGTGGTAGCTACCCCGGCGACTTTTATATTGATATGTCCATCTTTCCTCGGGAATACAACAACTCCAAGAAATGCCACCAAAAATGCGAACCTCCGGTGTTCTTCCCATTTCGCCCGGTTGGACTTACAGCATAATTTGTTGGTAAGATCATTGAAACCCCCAACGTGTCCAAACCTATTGTAGATGAAGCTTAAAGAACAAAACTCATTGGCCAGATCTTCATTATGAACATTCCGGGCAATTTTCAAAGAGTCGAGGAAGCGATGTACCGTCACCGTCCTCGGAGATACCGGGTATTTTCCTTTCAGCGGAACCTCGGTCTTCCCAATGTAAAAGGCAATCTCCTCCAAAGTTGGGGTAAGTTCAAAATCTGGTAAATGAAATACGTTGTGTGCTGAATCCCAAAACGTGACCCACTCTAACCACATCACCTCGAGGAACTATCTCGAGTAACCCCGTAAGGCCTTTCAAGTACCTTTTGACCCAGTCTTGACCATCGGATCCCATGTCCTGCCACCATAATCTCAGCTCCAAAGGGATTTTATTTAGGGAAAATTGTTCATTCATCATCGTGCTCGTCCTGCACATTTATTAGGGTGATTTTATTTAGAAAAGGAAAAATCTTTTTCAATGCAAGTTTTCAATTTTTGAATGAAAGAAAAGAAAAATGATTTTTCGAAGTGGCCATTTTTGCAAAAACAGACCTTCCGTCGTCCTTTCGGAACATTCGGCAATTTCCAAAAATAGCAATCACCTCGATTATTTGAAAAGAAAATCTTTTTTGGTCTTTTTCTAAAAGTGTGGTTGGACCCGTTTAAGGGTTGCCTACGTATCCCACCTAATGGCGAGAATCAAACCTGCGTAGTTCGGTCAGATTATTTGACCAATTATTTCAAAAATGTTCCACCTATTTTTTTCAAATTTTCACATTTTCCGGATACCTATTTTCTACAAATCATTATTTTCTCTCTTTTTTTTTTCCAACAATTTTTCCAATCTCGGGATTTTCGCCGGTCCGCATAACGATCAAGGACAATAAAATGCAACACACAGAATGCTCGGTCTTTTCAATACCGGGTCACCTGTCCTAGACGGACCCAACCCCTGTGTTGAGTCCCCTAAGTCAAATATGATGCAAATAATCGTCCTAGACCTATGTTCAAAATCTTATGGTTTCATGGATTGCTAGACCATGTACCCGAGCGGACAACTCGAATCGAGGAGGGGGCTACGTACCGGTGACCCGCGGAGTCGATCGGCTTTGTAACTTATCCGGCCTCTGTTTTCTTAATTTAAGGTGACTTTTAACAGAAAGGGGAGTCTCAACCAGTAAGCACATCCCCGGGGGAGAAGAGAGAAGGGTTTTCGGCACAGTTTTATATACAATCCACATAATATCAAAGCGATAAAGCACATAGCATGTTATTCAAATCACATAATGAAGTCAAACAAAAAACGCGAACGGCAGTTCTAAGGAGCTCGAGTTCTTAAACCCTGAAATCGAAATTCAGGGTTGGATCCCCAGCTCGTCACTGTCACACCTCCCTTTTTACTACCCCAACATGCGTAAGGTGTATAAATACACTTGTAGGGTATACCCCGACGCTCAATTACCCGAAACGGATAAAATAACGTAAGGGAAGGAGTTTTTCCAATTTAAGGACAATCGGTTCGGGATTTTATTAGAGATTAATCAGAGTCGCCACTTGGGAATGACAATGGTGTCCCAAGTCACCGGTTGATCCCGAATCCGAGGAATTTTGACTCTTTAAAATGTCTGCGAAGCAGAGATCCGGATAAGGAACTCTGTTAACCCGGGAGAAGGTGTTAGGCACTCCCGGATTCCGTGGTTTTAGCACGGTCGCTCCACCTGGCGTTCTTGACTTTCGTTTGACTCAATTATAAGTTTAAAACAACATAATGTGCTTTTACGTTAAATGTCATTTTTTAGGAATTTGCGACATTGCGGAAACACTCCTCGAGTCATACCGCAACCAGTACGCCTATGACTTTTGGTGTATTTCGGCTTTGCCGAGATTTGGATTTGAGTCGCACCAAGTGCACACTCGTTCATAGGAAGGTATATTAAAATCGTGCCTTAAAGTAACGTCTATCGGCTTTTAAATCTTTTGGGAGAAGCTATGGAATTGGCTATTAGCTTTCCCGGGTCTATTTTGTATTATATCATTACTAAATGGGGGCCCCGGTGTTATTCGGGCGAGGCTCGTCCCAATTTTCATTAAAGGATTCGATAATTGTATTTAACTACGTTTTCTACATTTGTTCTTTCCTTAATCGTAATAGGCGTTCCAGGCCCGTCGAGTTTGCTTATTCAATTGGGCTTGGTTTCCTGAACCAGCCCTTAGCAAGGCATGACAAATATTTGGGTCTTTAATGACTAAAACCCAATTCGGACTTTCCGTTTGATAGTCCAATGAATTTTCGGACAGAGTTCAGGCCCACGTAATGTTTTGGGCCCAAACTAAATTGTAATGACAGAAATATGATATAGAATTATGTAAAAGAAATAATGCTCGGAATTGAAGATGAAATCAAATCATTTTTTATTGATCATTAAACATGTAAAGGAAACCAGTACACAAAAACAATAATCTTAAGTCAATGAAAACTCAACTAATTATCCTCACCGTGTGCTCTTAAATAAGAATCTATACTGGTGTCTTAATTACTTAGTGGTTCAAAAATCTAAAGTCAATCCTTAATTATTTACAAGACTTTGACCTTATCGAAGTGGTTTAATCAACTATCATCTACATTCAGAAAGGTTGAAAGAGCCATTAAATTCATTTTTTAACTACACCATTGTATTCGTTACATGTTAAGCCTTTTCTCATTACCAATTCATCTTAATTAACCCACTGCAATATCCAATTATCAACTTTTCAGACTTAAACAGGTGTGAGCCTAAATCCGCAAATCAACTAATTAAATATATGAGCAATGACTATACACGTATCTATGACTAAGTGATTCAAAGGTTTAAGCATGATTGAACAACTGATTTTTACCAAGACTTAGTTCTAGTTTTAATAGTATTCCTATTTGACTAAGTGATGAGTGATCTGCATCAATACTACCATTACACTACTGATTTCCTCATGAATTTCGTTACCAGATTGTTAGTCTAGCAGGTCTTATTAATTTATATTTTAGAACCTTTACCTATTTAAACTAAGTGGTAAACTATCTACATTATACTACTACTATTACTAGCTATTACAGGGCTTTTGTTTCTGTTTTTTCCTTGCTATCTACTGCAGTATACTATAAATTAAAAAAGGAATTACAAGTAAACAACAAAGTAACTCAAATCTTCATTTTCATTCGAACCAGTTGCTACAACTTGATTTCTGGACAAGAATATACCTAGATCAAATGAAGGGAAACCGATGAGTCTAGGGGAGGCAAGTAAGTAATCAGCAAGGATTGAAACAACAATGAATGCAACAGTGAAGAGAAGGAAGCACAGCAACACAGCAACAACAAAGTCCACAGCAAACAGAGAAGACCCAAGTAGATAACCCAGTGAAATCCGATAGAAAACCCAGAAAATCTTACTATTGTATTGCTAATTCTATCTCTTAAGCTTTTTGTATTCAATGAATTTCAATTTAAATGTATTTTTCAGATTACTCCCTGTTGGAACCCCAAATATTAACTCAGATTGCTCTCCCTTGGAATCCCCCTTTTCAGCCCCTTTTAAGAGATATTTATAGCTAACCTTTAGGGCTGAATACTTGGGGAGGAAGTATGGGATTAATCCCACTTCCCCCTCCTAAAATTATCCATTCTACACTTTAGTCCATATTTCAGTTACCAGAAACCCTTCCAGCATGTGCTGGAAGGTTCTAAAGATTCTCTTTTATGGCCTTTTACTAGTATGACCTTAGGGGTTTGAGATTTTTACAGATTTCCCATTTTTAGGAGACCATTATACCCCTAAATCTCTGCAAAATTGCAGAAATCAGGAGCATGAATGTCCCTATTACCCTCCTAAGTTCTTACTAGTTACTATTTTACCTATTCAATTCCCAATTGTGCCCCTAAGGGCACTGCTGATTTACCAGCTTGCCTAGGGCAGATTTTAGCTTGTTTTGAACCTATTTAACTAATAGCCAGCCCTGGCATTAGTATTTAAGGGCTGGCCAGTTTTATTTTTAAGAACTATTTTAATTTTAGCCACTTTTAAACTAATTCCAGTCAATTAAGACCAATTTATTCTTAATTAAAGCTAATTGCAGGCATAGCCTGTTTTATTGTCATGATTAAACTATTTAAAACTTAGCCAGTCTCAAGTTGAGACTTAGCTTGGGCTATCAAAGCCTTATACTGAACAGCTGGGCCCAAAACCTTTACAGGTTTGGCCACTTTGTTGTTCAGGGCTCCAAAGAGAGCCTGGGCCAGTCTGCATTTGCAGACACAGCCATTTTGCGCAACCAGCCACTGTTAACAGTGAGCTGTGTGTTAGGGTCTTATAGAATAGGTCAACCCTTTGCAAGATTGACCATTCTTAGACCAATTAATTAATTAACAGCCTATTTTGTTCATTTTCAGCTAATTCCTAACTAATTAATGAGACCTAGCAGCTATAGCCAATTCACCTAAGCATGAAAGCATTAACAGTGTTCAACTAACATGGAACTATTGCAGTTTTAGCCATTTCAAAATGTAATTGCACCCATAACCATATGAAACCTAACAGTGTTTACCAACTAATTAAAATTCAGAAAAGGGATTTGATAATGTTGAATCTCAACTAATCAATTCACATTGCTCAGGTTCATATAGCAAAGATATCAATTAATCATTAGAAACAGCTTATGTTAAATGACTCACTGAAAGACTCTAATATACTCAAGATTCATGGGCATATGGACACTAAATTCTCACAAAACAGTCCAGAAGAAATGAAGCATGACTTATATCATTCATGAGAACCAACTACTGGCCTTAGGACCAAACTAATTCATGTAAAAAAAAATAGAACAGTATGGACATTTGAACTAGTAGGAGAGATTCTAATTAGGGTAAAACAACTAAACTAATCATGAAGGGAAGCACAAGAGATATCTAATTTCACAGATGAAATATTGCAAGCTAAACAAAAGAGCTCTAGCTATAACCAAGAGTGAGGAACACACAAAGAAGAACAGTCATGACAGTAGAAGAAAAGTTAACTAGACTATGAAAGCTAAACAAATCAAGGACTATAGTGGAATTAAGGTAACTCTTTTGACTTAATCAGAAACATAACATGACTTGAGACAAACAAAGCAACAGAACATTATGAGGAAAAATGAGATGGACAGGAAACCTAGTTCTATCATATATCTTTCAAGCTAAAGCCACAAGAGCAATCAGAACAAATTCAAAACTATATGATTTAGTAAAAGTGAAGACAAGAAAAGAGTCAGAAGTGACTTAGGCTTTAAGCAAACAGAAACAATGTTGCAAGCTAAACGAATAAAAGACCTCTAGCTAAAACCAAGAGTGAAGAATACGCATGGAAGAACAGTCAGGACATCAACTTAAAAGATGAAAAGAAAACAAGAGTTAAGCTAATATCAAAACTAAGCATGCATGACAGTAGAAGAAAAGCTATACTATAAGAGCCAAAGACCATATGGTTCACAAGATGATGAAGAGAAGATAATCAAGGTAACACTTTGACTTATCAGAAACAGAACATAATTTGAAACCAACGAACAGAAGAACAAATATATAAAAATGAGCGAGTTAAGAAACCCTAATACGATTTCAGGATCTAAAAAGAAACAGAAAAACATGCAAGAATACACAGGATGAAAGATATAAAACAAGAGAGGATGAACAGACAAACAGGAACAAGATACGAAAGATAAGCAAGTTAAAAACCTAAACTAACAGATGAAACATAAGATATAGAGAATCTACAGAATAGAAAAGACAGACAGAAACATAAGATGAAAGACAAGAGAACATGAACAGACAGGCAAAGAAATCAAATACATGAACAAACAAGCAAAGAAAACGAGTAAAACACAAAGAAGCAAAGAAGGTGAATAAAACACAGAGAAAACACATTAGGGTCGGGGACTTAGCTTGCGGGGCCTGTCCCCCGAGCTTCCTATTCTCTTTTCTTTTCTTTTCTTTAATTTCTCAGACTCTCCCAGACCTTTCTTCTTGTTTCCTTTTTTCTTCTTTATTCTTTTTTCAGAACTCTTTTTCTTTCAGTTTTTCTCTGATTTTCATTTTAAGGCTCAAAGGCGAAGCCTTTTTAATTTTGACTTGAAGAGGGGTGTTTGGGTGAGGGTAAAGAACAAGTCTTGATTGGGGTTGAACTTGGGGTCGCCGGAGTTAGGGTTCCGACGACCCTTTTTGGGATATTCGAAGCGTTCTGGTGAGATTCGAAGGTAGCCAGTGGTATGGTTGGGTAGATCTCATGAAAAGGAGTCGATTGGCGTTGGTTTGGAAGCGGTTCTCATTGTTTAGCGGTCACCGGCGAAGATTCCGGTGACCGGGACTTTGAGGAACAGGGTGGGTTTCTGGGTTTTGATATTTGGGATGAAGAAGAAGGAGAGGAAGGAGAAAGAGATGAAGGGAATGGATTAAAAGGGGCCGGCGACCACCGTGGAAGGTGGTGGCCGCCATTGGCCGGCTAGGGTTTTCTTGAGGTTGAAGAAGGAGATGAAGAGAGAAAGGAGAGGCGGCCGTCTCTAGGGTTAGAGAAGTGGCAAAAATGAGACGGTCGTTCAGACATAAGCATTATATAGCTGGGGGAGATAAGGTGATCATAGCCGTTCGTTTGGGTGAAGATCGACGGCTCTGAATGAGCGTTACTTAAACGCCGTCGTTCGATTGTTAAAGAGGCTAAGGTCTTTGGCCGTTAGATTAAATCACACAGACGGCTCAGATCAAATCTCCCACAATTAATTAAACCAATAATTCACCTAATATTCTCGGCCGTTGGATATATCAAAATGGACGGCCGAGATCAAGATGATTAAAAGACCAGGCGGGCCGTCCCTTTGGGCCAATATACTGGGCCAAACCACTGGACTTCAATTGGCCCAGTCTTGTATACCTTCATAATATATATAATTGTATTTCCTCCCATTAATGATTTTTATGTATTTTCTTTTATACTTTTTTTTTCTTTTTCTTTTATGGAAAAATATAAAACCTAATTTCCTACCTACTCTAATTTTCTAGTATTTTTTGCAATTTTTCTGCTATTTTTCTTTATTTTCTCCTATTTAAACTATTTTGCTAATTTTCTAATTAACTAAACTAACAAATTAATTACTACTATTTTTGATTTTTTTCTAATTTTTTTACTTATTCAACTTATTCAAACACACACAAAATATAATTAGTTTCAAATAAAGCAAGTAATTGCACTCAAAAACATTTATTTTAATTTTGGAATTTAAAGGCTTAGTGCAAAAATCATGTGCTCACAATGTGGAAGCGGATTCCAGAAGGGCTATGGTATCTTAGACCACTACTTAGATGTTTGCATATTCTACGGTTATAAAAATTTACCTGTGTTTTGCTATGTTTCTCCTGAAGTGAGTCCAGTGAAAAGATGTTATTGGCACGTTGGGTGTAGTGAGTGGTATCGAATTTGAAGTGAGGATCAAGGTTGTAATTTGGTGTTGACAAGGATGTCACGAGATTAGATAAGCACGAAAGGGGTTTCGATGTTTAAAGAAGTTGATACTATCATCAATGTCACCTGAGATTGCTGTTTTGTGGCTTTGCATCCTGATTAGGAATTCTTGATCGCTTTTCAGCGTTAGTGCGATCGGTGGTTTGGATGTGCGAACCTGTTATGTGATTCGGTAGGTTGTGGGAGTGTTTCCCTCTGGAAGATTGTATAAGTGTGGCATGTAGTTAATCGATTGATTTAAGATTTAAATAAAGTATGAGGATCGCGGTAATATCATAAGTTTGAGAATTTATTCCTAGAAGGCACTCGGTTTATTGGGTTATGGATTGTGGAGGTTTTCTCCGGTTATGATGGTGGTTCTTATGTGTTATGAGAAAAGGAGAGTGATTAAGGACCCTTAAAAGGTCAATGGCCTAGTTCGGTATGATCAAAATTGACTTGAGGTATGTGAATAGAATTAAATATGAGTATAGGTTGTATATCAGATCAGATGTATTCATTTTAGCAATACGCTCCTTATGGAAGGGATTCGATGTGTTATTTTGTTGTCAGCTATGTCATGTAATGATGTATTGTATCATGCGAGTTGTGAGATGGATTGGTGTGTTTCTTATGTGTTGAGATATCGCACTTTAGTTGTGCTGGAGTTTGTGGATTATACCGTTATATGTCTCCCGGGGGAATGGTATTATACACTTAGCATGTTCATGACTGATATTTAATATTTTGTTGTAATGAGCAATTTAGGTCGATGTACACCTCATTGTATGAGTTCCATATGTGGATCGTGTCACGACCCAAAATCCATTAGGGGTTGGGATGGTATCAGACACTGTTGTTAGGCAAGCCAACCAAAAATACTTAATTAAATTCTCATTTTAACAACTTTGATAACTAAGATTTTCCTTCTATTTTACAGGTAAAAAATAATCTTTACAATGTAAATAAAAGAATGTTTGGAAATAAATACAAGATACCTAATAATTATCTCAGAACCCGGTGTCACAAGTGCATGAGCGTTTACTATGAAGGAAATAAATGCAACAATTGTCTGGAATATAATATTGGACATGAAATAAATATAGATAACTGAAAGAGACTCTGCTGGCTGCGGGTCGCCTCGAGAAGTGCAGCTCACCTAAGTCTCCATATCAACCATGTTGCTACGTCCAGTAGGCCACTAGATATAGAGGTGCATGTGCAACAAAAATGCACAGGAAGAGTAGCATGAGTACAAAAATAACGTGTACTCAGCAAGTATCTCGTCTAATCTCGAAGAAGTAGAGACGAGAGGTCGACTTCAACACTTGATAATGGTCCAATAATCATATAATAAAAATGTGAGGAAATCATGAATTTATATAGCAGTTATAACTCATAAAGCCGGAAAATGGGTAAACACCTTTAACAAATAATAAAGGATTTCCAAGATTTACTTTTCATTATATTTATCAATTTATATCAGACCATGATAGGCAATATCAATATTTAAAACTCTGATACAAGCAATATAAGCATGCATATATCATGTCTAGGTCGTACGATCCACTCCAACAGAAATATAAATTATGCACTGCCGAGGGTCGAACGGCTAAAACTATAGATGCATCTATTACCCCGCTTGCGAACTATCCAGGGACGCGGTCAACATAAAATAAACAAATACCATGCTCGCGGATCATACATGTAACGCATGTACACATAAAAATACATGCTCAACTAGCTAATTAAGGATTTATCGGGTAACATTTATCAAAATAAAAGCTAATCCTCTTTTAACAATTTATGAAAATTATGTTTAATCCTTTTAGAAATTCATTTACTAATTCAATATGATTTAAGCAATTCAAGTTTTCAATAAGTTTAAGATTAATCCAAGTATAGCATGCTTTTGGGTCCTAGACTACCTGGACAATAGGATAATTGAAGCTACGCACGGAATCTCATCACCTCGTGCGTGCGTAGCCCCCACAAATAGGAACACGTTACCAATTAACTCACCTATGGGGACAATTCCCTCTTACATGGTTAGAAAGGAGACTCACCTTGCTCCGAAGATCCGTAACCGGCATTCCACGCCCTTTCGAAGACCCGAATTGATGCTAAATGCTCCAAAACTAGCCAAATAACAAGCAAACAAATGAAAATGCACGCTAATACTTATAATAATTCAATTTATGTAAAATCTCAACTTCGCTCGAAAGGTTGATAAAATCACCCTCGGGCCCACGTGCTCGAATTTTTGAAGATAAATTTTACCCACAACCTCACGAACTCAAATATATAATTGGCTCTCAATTTCATGTCCAAAAATGTGGCCAAAATCCAAGAATATAAATTTTCTAGGTTTTCTTCAAAATTCCAAAATTTCTACGAATTTACATGATTTTCCATGTTAAAATCCAGATATAATCCAAGAAATTAATTTGCAATGGGTGGGAATCAGTTACCATGACACGGATGATGCAAATGGAGCTCCAAAATCACCCCTAGGTCGGCTCCCATGGAGGAAATAAGATGAAATGAGCCAAATCAATTTCTTTACACTTATACATTGCCGAGACGAGTCTTCTTCGCGTTTGCGAAGAAGAACATTTCCAAAACCATTTTCCAAACTCTTCTCAGACTGCCTCTAGTATAATGGCCATAACTTCTACTACAAAACTTTAAATAATAAATGGTTTAATATTTTTAAAACTAGAAACCAATATCTACAACTTTCATGTTTTGGTCAACTCCCAATTCCTTATAAATATTGAGATATAAGTTGTCAAAGTCATCCCTGTGTAACACAAATTTTTTCTTCGTCTTCCCGGACAGCCTGTAGTGTACCTTCCATAACCTTTTGTACACAAACTAAACTACTAAGGAAAACTAGATACAAAGGGCTACAACTTTCATTTTTGGATAATATCCAAATTCCTTATAGATTGTGAGATATGAGCCTTCAAAATCAAACCTGTCTAGCAGAGATTTCCTTCTTCGTGAACGCGAGAACCTCTTCGTGAAGGCGAAGAACAGAGTCCCTAAGGCTAAATCCTTCTTCGCAAACGCAAAGAACAATACCAGATACCAGCATCAGCTATTTCAAAATAGCCTGAAATTATCCTAAACCACCCCAAAATACACCTAAGGACCCCCGAGCCCCGTCCAATCACACAAACCAGTCCCTTAACATAACACGGACCTGCTCGAGGCCTCAAATCATATCAAACAACTTTGAAATTATGAATCGCACCTCAATTCAAGCTTAATGAACTTTAGAACTTCAAACTTCTACATTCAATGTCTAAACCTTTCAAATCACGTCCGATTGATCTCAGATTTTATACACAAGTCACATTCGACATTATGGACCTGCTCCAACTTTCAGAATTGGATTCTGACCCCGATATCGAAAAGTCCACTTTCGGTCAAACTCCTCAAAAACCTTCAAATTTCTATATTTAGCCAAATGATTCCAAAATGACCCACGAACCTCCGAATTCACTTCCGATCATGCTCTCAACTCCAGAATCACCATACAGATCTATTTCCATACTCGGAATCCCAAACAGACATCGATAAAACCGAAATGCACTTCAAGCAAAACTTATGAAATTTCTTCTAAAATTATAACTTCCACAATAGGCGCCAAAACGCTCCCGGGTTATCCAAAACTCGATCTGGGCATACATCCAAAATCATCATACGAATATGCTAAAACCTTCTGATGCCGATTCCAAGATCGTTTACTCAAAAATCCAATCCTAGTTAATTCTTTCAACTTTAAGCCACCCCGAACATGATCAAAAGCCTCATATGATGTTGCAATGTGTCAATGTGCTACCAATTCTAATGTGATACAAAGGAAAACAAACTCTGGAAGGTATTACCCGACTCACACACTAATTCGGACTTTCCTTAGAAAATAGGAAGCAAGGCATATACAAAATAGCATATAGAAAACTATGCTCTACATCACACTGTTACGACGTGCAACCCAATCCAAATAACATACCCATGGCACCATTCCATTCGATCCACACATAGAATTTACATAAGGAGATATACATCGAACTAAATTGCTCATTAAAATAAAATATCGAATATCGGTCACAAGCACGCTAAGTGCATAATACCATCCATAGGGGAACATATAGTGCCATAGGCTACAAAACTCAAGCACAACTAAGGTGCGATATACGATCTGAATCTCGAGAGCCATCCTGCTCATATGACATCATCTCTACGCGGAACCTCAACTCATCAGAAAATCATCGAGCCGTTCAGAACTCACATGGCACAATATAGCATTATATGAAATGATTGGTGACGAAATAATACCCTGACTACTCTTCTATAAGGAGAGCATTGCTGAATGAACAAATCTAGCCTGATAGGAAGTCGTGACAGAAACTTCTGCAAAGTATGGCTTCAAACTATAATTATATCAGTGAAATATCGACGTTCAAAATGAGTTGGAATTTGGAGGTTTGTGTTGTTAGATCATGGCACATTCCAGACCGCGAGAAACCAAAAAATTCTAATTCAATTGAATTAATTATTCAAGATGAAAAGGTTCATACTTTTTTACATATTATTTTTTCGAGTTGTGAAAAGCTGAATTGACGAATAATTAAAAAGAAGATTTGGTTAACAATGAGACTGAAGATTTTATATGCTTCCTTTTTGTTTTCCTTTTTAAAAGATATGTTACGAATTTCTACATCTCTGACTTCTAATCTGGATAAAGGTCGTTGGTGAAAACTGGATGTGGTGCAAGAGTAACTCCTTATGTTAACGAATCAGTTATTGTAGTAATCCATCAAAAGAGGCACATGTCCCCAGAATTTGTCATGTGGCTAGCTGCGACAAATTTATCCAGCGATGACAGAATAATGAGATTGAAAGAAGGGTATGATTTTAACAAATTTAAAAGATTGGTGCTTCCAGACCCCACTTTGTGGGAACATACTGGGTAGTTGTTGTTAAAAGATTGGTGCTTGCACTTTATTGTTGTAGTGTCACTCTTGACTCTTTTCTCATCTACATTTGCGATCGGATACATAAAAGAAGGTAGCACGATCAGTATAATGAGAGTTGTCTAACGAAATGATAATGACCTAATGATCGTTCCTCCTCTTAAGTTGTTTCCAACAGGATATCAGTGGAGTAAATGCATTCTTCCCACCAATTTGGAGGGCATTGTACTAAGGTGTGAAGATAGTCCAAAGATTGATGTCATTCCAGTGTAACGGATGAAGGTGCTATTGTTTTGGTATGAAGCAAATTGTATAGCATCACTATTTTTAGTGGAATATTCACATCAAACAAATTGTATAATCATTATTTTTTATGGAACATTTATTAGGAGATGTAAAGAAAGTTTTACTTGAGTCTTAGAATACTTTTAATGTTTGGTTGTAAAGATGGCATTAACACTAACATATTAAATTTTATGGTGTAGAACGTTCTTTTTAGTTATCCGTGCATTGCGCGGATACTAATACTAGTTTTATTTATGGTGAATGTCCATATATAGAGAAATTTTAGGGTTTGTTACTTGGTGGCTAAGTCACTTTTTTCCTATAAATAAAGGGATTTTATTCTATTATAATGCATCCCAAAATCAATTAGAATTTTCTCTCCTACATTTCTTTGTAATACTTTTTTCTTCTTTTATTATTTCATAACTTGTTGTTTTCTTTAAAATTTGTGATCATAATATAATCGCCACGACATACGCATAATGCTAAATAGAAAGATCTATAGTATAAACAAAGTTAACAATTAATAGCCCTTTTTATATACAGTGGTGGTTGGAGAATTCTCATTATAGCTAGTCTCGGGTAGAAAAAGGAAAAAAGAAAGTGGCTTTTCTTTTCCTCTACTAAATTGTTGCTAATTTGATTGATATAACATGTCCTTTAGTGCACTGAAAAAGAAAAAAAAAAGTATCTGTATCCGGCTTATCAATGCTGTCTTTAGCACATTCTTCAACTAATTAATAATTAACGGCCTATGGAAGTAAACCTATATTATTGGTAAAAGGGCAACTCGATACATTAAATTTCCGCCATGCGCAGGATCCGAGTAGGACCAAACAAATCAAACGAATTACTATTAGTATTAAACTAAAAAGATAGGACAGTGAATTATTTAACTAAATAGAGAAAAATTATATTACTCCTTTCGAACTTATCTTTTTTTAGTTTTTCATCCGGTGTCCCGTACCCGTATTGGAATCCGATTATATTCGGATTTGCACCACGTAGGGTAGGCCTCATTTGGGGGAAAGGTGATCCCTATTTTATCATATCCAATACTCAAACCCGAAACCTTTAGTTAAGGGAAGAGCACCCTATCCGCTGCACTACATCCTTTGATGGTATGGTCCTTCAACACTGAACTTCATAAATATTGTACATTGAGCCCTAAGTCCTCGAATTACTTCAAAGTTAAATTTTTCCTCACTTTCACAATGGGATGGACAAAATCTGCTCGAGGAAATTTATCTTTGCCAATAATCACAATCATTATATGTACAATAGGTTTCATTTCTCTCTTATACATTGACAAAATCAGTACTTATCACTCTGTTCTCAGGTTCAAACCTTGTTCAAAATGCACCTTTACAAAGTCTAAGAATTCTCATACAGGTGAACCATCTGTTTTAATACTAGTAAATCAAAACTGCACTACTTCATATATATTTTATCATCTTATTTAAAAGCATTTTATTGTCTTAATAGATGTAAAAAGATTGGAAATTGGTCCTCTAAACGAGTATGAACGATATGAATGCAACCAAACTGATGGAAATTGGGTGTTCAATACTTCAATTAAGCCATTGTATACGGACAGGACTTGTTCATATATTGACAGGGAATATGCTTGTGTTAAGAATGGTCGAAACGATTCAGATTATCTTTACTGGGAATGGCAGCCTGATGACTGTGTTTTGCCAAGGTTAGCAAGTTAATTGAAATGTCAGTTCCTATTCTGTATTTCTATTATGGAAATTTATGTGAAGTTGGTTCTTGTTTTAATTTTTGATACGTGTTACAGATCGAATATAGGAGTCCAATTCGAAAAACTAGTCTATTAGGTGGGAAAATTCATCTATCCTATAAATTTACTAACAGTTTTCTTTATAATTTATGAGAGACTCGATTGATTCATAACAATCATCCAAATCTGAAGATCGAGGACTTTGTTGATCATGACAGGCGCCAGGTCTGAACCCCTCTGGCCAAGTTGGTCAGGGGTGGAACAATTTTGTTTTCTTTTTGGGCCCAATTGGTCATGACTCTCACCCCTCCTAGTTCAAGCCACACTCTTGGCATGCCGTCCCAATTGCTCACGGCTGGCACCCCGTACGGGTCCAGACCACTATTCCGAGCACTCTACCGCTGTAGTAGTTGGAGTTGTTGCTTAAGCATTGATCTAACCTGCTCTGATATCAATTACTATTATAGACTGAACTAGGGAATCTAACTAGAAGAGTGGCTTATTATGTAGGAGAGCCTACTCAACCTATAAACTCATTACCAATTTGCTTGGCCACAATGAGATACTCATTTGGTTCACAACCTATCATACTTATGACTAAAAAATGTCAATTATGAAATGAAAATCTTTCTAGCAATAATGGTGAAATAATTAATGTGTACTTTCTTCTATGACTCGACCAGGTTTGATCCTGAGATTGCCCTCTTAAAACTTCAAGGAAAGAGGCTAATGTTTGTAGGTGATTCACTACAGAAAAATCAATGGCAATCTTTTGTGTGCTTGGTGGAATCAATAATCCCAGAAAACCAGAAGTCGATGAAAAAAATAAGTCGTGGCCATTCTGTCTTTAAAGCCGAGGTAAATACAACATAAAGACCTTGTCTTTTTCAAGAATTCATTTATAACATACATATAAGTCCTGAAATCGAAAATCTGCAGCTTAATATATCCACTCAATTTTAATTCAGGAATATAATGTCAGCATTGAGTACTACTGGGCACCATTCCTGGTGGAATCTAACACTGATTTTCATATCAAATTCAATCCAAATCAGAAAATCGTTAAGGTGGATTCAATTACACAACGTGCCCAAAATTGGCTTGGAGCAGATATCATTGTTTTCAATACTTATGTTTGGTGGATGGGCCGACTCAAGATCAACACACTGTAAGTTGGGTGAAAATTTATCCACACCTCATATTTTACACTAAACTATACTAGTTAATCATGATTAAAATGCAGATGGGGTGAATTTCAAAATGGAGAGGATGGCTATGAAGAATTAGACACACCAGTTTCGTACAGACTAGCTTTGCGGACATGGGCAAATTGGATTGATTCTACAATTAATTCCAATAAAACCCGTATTTTTTTCACCACCATGTCTCCTAGCCACGAAAGGTAACTACGTCTTTTTTCCCTTTAAAATAACCTCGTTGAAGGAGGCTTTGGAGTCTAGAGTTTGTCTTTGTGTGACCTATAGATAAGGGGTTCGAGTAGTAGAAGTAAAATATGTTGTTCGGATCTTCGAAAATGTTGTCGGGTGTGTGTCGCATCCTCCAAAAATAGTGCATTTTTGGAGGATCCGACACTGGCGCGGCAGCATTCTGAAGAGTCTGTGCAATTAGGGGTGTACATAGGTCGGGTTGATTCGGATTTTACAATTACTAAACCAAACCAATTGTATCGGGTTATTAAATCTAAACACCAAACCAAACAAATAAAACTCGGGTTTTTCGCTCTCAGTTTTTCTCGGATTTTCTCGTGTTATTCGGGTTATTCGGATTTTTTCGAATTTTTTTCCCCGTAAAATATTCGTAAAATAAAACATATAAATTGTGCTCAAAATATTTTATCTTTAATCCTAGTAAGATACAACTACATAAAGTATTTTTCAAGAAAATAAGTACAAAATATGAGATATATCATGGCATTATATTAAAATATTCAACAATAAAGTCAATAAAATTATGTAATATGAATATTCCTAATTAAAAAGTCATAATAAAAATAAACATAATCTAAAAGTGCTAAATCATGCTAAAATAAGTAGACTAATAAGGGATTATTAATTACATGACTAAACGCTTAAAAACAAAATAGGTTATGTATTTTTATCTAAATTATTGCAAAAAAAATAAAATAAACATTCAATATACTCTCGTTCGTAGTATTGACGTGAATATCTTTTGTTAGCATTATTTAATTTAGAGATTTTTTCCTATCTATACCATATATGAAACCTTATTACAAAAAATGTGTATATTTGGTAAATTACCCGCCTTGTGCACTATTTTTCTACAATTTTTATACCATTCATTAATTAGTAATTAATAGTAGCTAAATCTTCCTAATATGACGCGCTAAAAATCAGGAAAAGAATATCCTAATTGATTTAGTGACCTTAAGTTCAAATTTAAACGCAAATCCTTTATCTAATCTCTCCCGAATTTTTTTCGTAATTCAAAAAAAAAAACTTCAGCAAATTGAAATCAAATCTGTTCTTCGTCTTTTTTTTCTCAATCCACAAATCAAAAAATAATAAAATATAGAACAATACATCGGCGACACCATTCAATCATGTCCAAAAATCCCAATCATGCTACAATTGAATGGAAAAAATTCTGATTATAAAAAATGGGTCTCATCTCTGTGTTTTTTTAGAAGAAGAATGAATGTAGAAGAGGAAGTGCGATTTTATGTTAATATATACAAAATTCCTACATTTATCTACAAATAAACTATTAATTAATTTAAGTATGTATAAAGCAATATTATTTTTAAGGGTATCTAAAAAATTACTACATATATACTACAATTAAACTACGATCTATGTTGAAAAAAAATGTAGACTACAAAATATTCTATTCATCTATAAAATTCCTACAAAAAAAACTACAAATAAACCACAAATCAGTTTTAATATTGTATAAAGTTGTATTATTTTTAATGGTATCTACAAAATTACTACATTAAACTACAAGGCGGGTAATTACTATATAATGGATTAAGTACAATAAACTACATTTGAATACAATCAAAATACATTTAACTACATAATAACCGAGAACAACTACAATAAAAAATGTCAGTATAACTACAATTTAACTACAAAACCACTGAAAACAACTACAAATCTACCACAATATAACTATAATTTAACTACAAATATATTAACGATTCATATAAAAATATAAAATAACGACAATTAAACCTCAAAATTGAGACAAATTAAAAGGTTTCCAGAAATCAATTTGTACTATAAGTTGGAGACTAATTACATATTTGGATTCGTAAAATTATAGGTTAATAGAATCTAACTTTTGTTTCGAGATTTGACATAAAGTTTCTGTCCACATACTGTATGTGATCAAATTTAACAGGAGTGCAAGGTTCGTACGTATGCAATTATGATTAGAAGATAAAGTAGAAGAAAAAGAGAAGGGATCTGCCATTGGAAAAATTTTCTTTGAACTTCATCAGTGAATACGTCTCTTTGGAAGATATTTACTCCTTATCTTGAAGTTGAGAATATCTTAGGGATTATGGGGATAGAGAAAGTGGGATATATGGTTACCTTTAATTAAGGAGTAAAAAATACCCATTAATTAGACCATTAATTAAGTATGGTATATGATTGGTAATTTGGTATACGGGTTTGTAATTAAATCAAACCTTAAACATTGAGGGTAATAAGGTTTCATATATGGTATAGGAAGGTAAAAATTCTTTTAATTTACTAATGTTAATCGATATAACACTTATTGAAACATTTACAAGTTTTAAGTCCAGCCTTGAAGTAATACCTTAAAAAGTAATTATGAATCTTTTTAAGAAATATTTATAAATTACATCATAATAAGTATATTTATATATTAAATATATCTAAATTTTCTATATATATATATATATATACTCCCTCCGTTTCAATTTATGTGATTTTCTTTTTAGTCCGTGCCAAAAAGAATGACCCCATTCCTTATTTAGAAACAATTTACCTTTATGCAATGATTTATAGCCACACAAAATAAATGTGCCTCATTTTACACCACAAGATCAAAAGTCTTCTCTCTTTTCTTAAATTCCGTGCCCAGTCAAATGGGTTCACATAAATTGAAACGGAGGGAGTATATATATAATGTCGGGTTGGTTTAGTTTCGGTTTGACTTTCTTTAGTTAAGACCAAACCAAACCAATATGGTCGGGTTTTTTCTTCCAATACTAAACCGAATCAAACCAAACTATAGTCGGGTTTTTTTTCTCGGTTTGACTCGGATTATCGGGTAGATGCAGTTTGTCGATTTTCTTTGTACACCGCTATGTGCAATATAGGAAACAGTTGCTAATGCTTGAATTAGGGTAAGCTGTTTATATTACACTTTGCAGCCATTCCCTAGAGTACCTCATGTGTATACGAAATGTTTTGTGCGTCGATCTGTCTTTTTTTCAAAAGTAACGTCATTCATTTTGGTGGAACTTAAACTAACACCACTTTATCAAACGTATATAATATTAATTCAGAAATAAAGATTGGGGCAACATAAATGGGATCATGTGCTACAATGAGACAAGACCAGTAATGAAGAAGGGACACTGGGGATTTGGTTCAAACAAAGAGATGATGAAAGTAGTGGCAAGTGTGATCAAAAGAATGAAAGTTAATGTTACTGTACTGAATATCACACAATTATCTGAATACAGAATTGACGCTCATTCATCAATTTATGGTGAATCATATGGCAAATTATTGACTAATGAAAAGAAAACTGATCCTTTGCATTTTGCGGATTGTATACATTGGTGCTTGCCTGGAGTTCCTGATACTTGGAATCGTTTACTTTATGCGTATCTATAGCCCACAAATTAAAAAGAAAAAAGAGGTCGAATAGTTCATGTCCCATACATATTATTGTTGACGTATGTACTATGACTGGTGAATCCTACCAAATATCACGACAGAATTAAATATTTTCTCGGTTTCCAAGAATGGTTCTAATGGTTTGGGAGATAATTTATATGGTTATTTTGTTGTATTTTGAATGAATCAAAATGGTAAAGCAAAATGTCATTACCATATGTAAATTATAAGTTGGTACATGGTCCAACTTTATTGAAGCAACAGCTAACAAGCCCAACTGATAATAGCAACAAATGATGCTCTGTTTACTCACAACTTTTTTTTTCCTCTTTTATTTATTTATTACTATTCAATAGTAATCAATACCGCCATCCCATCTTGAAATAACAGGAATTGGAAGTTTAACCCCAAAAAAATGATGTTTGTGTCATACTAATGTACTTTGTCATGATTAAGTAGCAAATGCCGTAAAAATACAAGTTAATTAACCATAGTTATTAGGTAATAAATGAGTATGTGGAAGATGCATGCCTGTTATCATTAGTTTAGTATAAATATATGTGGATAAGTTTTTACGAAAATGACTAAGGCTAGTTTTATTACGAGGAATTTTCAAAAATGACTATTATTTAATGCCTATTAACTTGTTATAGCTACTATTTATTTAATTACTTCCTATAGCCATATTTTTACTTGTTATAGAGTGTATTTGATGTATTCAAGCTACTGTATTCATGAATAGAGTAGCAAAACTCGACGAAAAACAAGGAAATCCAACTAAACATAGACTGTATTCATATGTATTCGCGAGATGTATTCGTGAATACAGCATCGAAAATCTGTAAAAAAAAAGGTCTTCAGCTGTTTAAAAACGGTAAGTGCATCAATTAACGTGATAAACTCCAAATATAACTCAACTCACTTCTAACACGCAAAATTGTATTTCCAGTTATAGAAAAGATTCTCAGCCGAAAAACACCCCAAAAACATAGCGATCTTCAGGGATTCAATCCATCCTTTCTTTATTTAGTGGTATCTTTACTAAAAAAAATGGTGATATCTTTACAAATAGTAAGATTTTCAATCTTCAGTCCAGTGCCCTCGTTCCTGATGGAACTCGCACAGGACGTTTGATTTCCTTGTGGCTGGGTCCGATTTTATCTTTTGGGGCCACTGCACCTTAGTGCCGAGCTTCTCCAGTGCGTACACCACTTCTAAGGGTGAAACACAAAAGTTATGTGAAGAAAGTAGAGGGGGCGTACCTCGTTCGTTCTTGAGTGGGGCGAGGTGGCGTTGCACTGCGTCTGTATGACGTGGGGGCGGAAGCAAAGATCTCGTATAGGGTTGGTGTCGCTCCTTGCTGGGACGAGGGGGAAGTTCCCGGCGTCCCTCATGCCGTCGATCTCTTCTTGTGTCCGGGTGCACGGCCGCCAGCCGTCGGGTTGGTCCGTTAAGATCCTCCTCATCTGCCCGTACCTCGGCGCAGTAGGCATTATGGATCTCGTCCCAGGTCGTGGGAGGGTACTTCATGAGCCGGCTCAACAATTTTTTGGTAGCTCTGGAGCTGTCCCTGCTAAGTCCATTCTGGAAGGCCGCTACCGCCATTCCCTCCGACACATTTGGCAGGCTCATTCTTACCCTATTGAACCTGGCGAGGAAGTCCTTGAGGCCTTCGCCTACGGTTTGTCTGACGGCGAATATGTCGTTCACCCTTGCCTCCGCTTTCTTAGCGACGGCATGTGTGGTGACGAACTTGTCCGCCATTTCCTCGAAGGTTGAGATTGCATTGGCAGGTAGTTGAGAGTACCAGGTCAGCGCTCCTCCGGTCAGCGTTTCGCCAAACTTCTTCAGTAGTACTGATGGTACATGTTCTTTAGACAAGTCATTACCTTTTAATGCAGTGACGTAGTGGATGAGGTGATCCTCGGGATCGGTGGTTCCGTCGTACACCTTCAGGTATGGGGGCATCTTGAAGGTTTTCGGGATGGTGTAGGGTGACGCTTCTTCGAAGTAGGGTTGTTCCACAAACCTTCCTACATCCCGTTTGGGTAGTAGTTTAGGCGCCCCGGGAATCTTATCAACCCTATCTTGGTGCTCCTTCATCTGATCGCGGAGTGCCTGGTTTTCGCCTTCTATTTCCTTCATTTTTCTGAGGATGGAGGCTAATGTATCATCGTGTGTTTGCGTCTCGAGGAGTTGGCCGTTGGTCCGTGTTTCTTCATGTTCGTATGTCGCGGTGGTGTTGCTCGTTGCTGGTGCTGCATTTCCGCAACCTTGCGGTGGCTTTTCCACTAAGCTGCTCAGGGTGCTGGTCAGTCATTCTTCCAGTAGCCTCATGACTGCTAGAGGTGCCTCTTTTGGATTGGAGTCTCTTTCCTGCGGGATAATAGGGTTCCCATAGGGGGAGGGTTTGCCTCTGCTTCAGGCGCGGCAAAGGGAGTAGCGTTGATGGCTGTGCTACCACTAGCCTCGTTCAGGGCACTCAGGAAGTTTGTGGTAACTTCTGCCACAGCTTTGGGTCGTGTGTTATTTTCAGCCATTTCCAAACTTTTTTCGATGATCGGATCTTGCGAATGTATACTACGAGTTTGATTCTCGAAATCCCCACAAACAGCGCCAAATTGTTTGACTCAAAAGTTGTTGAACACTTTTGAACAAATCAATTAATATAAATAAAGGGTCAATCGGAATCAATGGTAATATATGCCGAAGATTGATCGTCAGATTTGTATATAGGTTACCTCTATAAGAGGATGATAAAATTTAATCGCGTATAAAAACAAATGAGCAGTAACGTGATGATAGTAGAGAGAAAAATGGTAGAGAGAGAGTTGTATTATTAATGATCAATAATACTTGTGTTACAAATGAGAGGGACCCTCATTTATATAGAGGAGTGGTCCCATCGCCAGCCTATTACATAGCCCTAAGTCCACTACTATTATAGCGAAAACACAAGGAAAGGAGAGTTGAGGACGTCCATCTAGACTGGCACGTCGACGCGCCACTATGGACAGGGGCATATCCTTCTCGACGTGCGGTCGTGAGGGAGGACGTCTCCAAATGTCGTCGGCCTCATAAGGAGGCGGCCCCGGCCTGTACTTCATCCGAGTCGGCCACGTGTATGTACGTACTAGCCTTATTTTGCATCCGATTTGCCCCCATACAAAATCAATGATAGCATAAAGTTGTAACTAGAAATGGCAAACGGTGCAGGGCGGGGCGGTTTTTCAGCATTCGCGGGGCAGGGCGGGTTACATTGTTTGCGGGGCGGGGCGGGGCGAGGCATAATTTTTTTAAAAAAAAATTAACGCGGGACGGTGCGGGTCGTGGGTTGCATTTAATCTAAAAATTAAGAATACCCCACCCCCAACCCCAAAGTTTGTGAAGCTTCTGTTACGTTTTTCCCAATTCTACCAAGCAATAAAAATGTCCCCTTTGGATAACCTAGGAGGATTTACAAACGTACCATGCTATGTTAGCAGTCAAATTATCCATATCTATATTGCTTATACTTTAGATATGTACGATTTTATATCTAGCATAACTTCAAATACTTTTCTTTTCCTTCTTCTAAAACCATGATACAAAGCAGCAAACAATTTGTGGAAAAAAATATATTTTCGGAGTGTTTTGTTTTTAAATTTTGCGTTAACATCTCTTATAAGTACGCATTACTTGAAAAAATCTCTCGGAACTAAATAATCCCAATTTCAAAAGTTATGCTTATCCTTTTCTTTCTCACTTCGGTTAACATATATGTGTATAGAGTCGAGTTTGACCAATCCCTTCTTCAAACGGACACCCCGTCTTCATAACGGACATAACCTGTCGTATGTACAAAGGTCAGGCCCAAGGCTAATTAGAGGGACGACCAAGTAATCACGTCGACCACTCTATAACATTCACTTTATATTTTTATATTGTATTTTATCTTTATATTGTACGCAACTTTCCCGAATCACAAGGTCTATCGTATGCGACCTTACCCTGTATCTCTGCAAGAGGTCGTTTCCATGGTTTACTTGGTTTACTAGATCGGATTAAAACAATTTAAAAATATATATATGCGGGGCGAGGCGGGGCGATTTTTCGCGGAGCGGGGCGGTGCAGTTTTTCGCCGAGCGGGGCGATTAAAATTAGAAAAATTTGTTTTGCGGGGCGGGTTGGAGTCTTCGCGGGTGTGCCCCGCAACCGCCCGCACCGTTTGCCATCCCTAGCTGTAACTTAAAAGAATAATTAATTTTATAAATGAAACTTTATGTAGAGGCATTAACATATCAGAATGGAAAATGAATTGAAGAAGGGAAAAAAGAGGAAAAATTTGTAGAAATCTGGAAAAAAAAAAAGATAAATAAGAATGGCGGCTTAAGAATAAAAGACATGCTACAAAAGCCTTTCAATTGCCCAGCTTTATATAAATATATAAATATATATAGATTTTATTTATTATTTCTCGTTAGAATAATCTTTATGCAACCGGAATATAAAAGACGAACGGAAAAAGAACAGAAATGAGGCAATTGAGTCTTTAATCTAGAAAGCGAATGGAATTAGTTGAAAAGGTAGCCGAGATTTTTGACAAGTCCAAAGTCTACAAAGCATATTGTACAATGAATAAACAACATAGTTTTGAAAATGTCCATGCCCTCTCCAAGTCCCAACTCCCCCGTATTATATTAGTAGCAAAAGTTGCCAAACAAAAAATAGTTGAAAAGACAGAAACAAGCTTTTGAATTCCTTCATGCTTGAAGCTTAGAAGCAACTAAAGTCGGAAATAGCTTTTAAGCCAAAAAGCAATAAGATGTGGTAGAGTGTTAAGACCAAATTATTGCTTTTGGCTTGTTTGCATTTTTTGACTTTGCCAAATAGTGAAAAAAAACTTAAAAGCCAATCCAAACACGTAAATAGGAGATACCCTGTACACCAAGCTTCCAAATCACTGGTTTTTGAAAGACTGCAAAACATAAATCGGAAAATAAATTAATCACTAGCACAAGGTTAGTTATATTTGATTGTGAAGAGCTTCAGATTTGATACCTCAAAATTTTTGGACACATCCTCCACCTTATTAACAAGTTCTTGCCTCTTCTGCTGAGCTGCAAGTACAAAAACAAATGGTCACAACAGCCTAAAAGCTTCAAGAGGACAGGGGAAATGCTGGAAATAGTATTTACCCATTTTAGATAGATCCTCCATTCTTCTTGATGACCTCACTGCAAATCTTTGAAAAGCAGGGCTGCGATAAAGAGGAAGAAGGCATTTTAGTAGGCATTATCCGAATATAACATCTCAAGCAATACCAAAATTACTAAAAGGACTTCCTTTCCTTTTCTTTTCTTTTCACTGTGAATAAAAAAAGTGTACATCTATAAAAAAAATTAGACACACACAGTTCTCCTTTTACCCGACAAACTAGTGACATGATACAAAGTTCCTTAGACTGCGTAATGTTTCCGAAACAACTACGATGACTACCAGAAATAGTAGGCAACAGAACAAATCAGGATGATTTAGTCCAATAGGCTACCACATATTTAAAGTAAGGCAACCAAATTTAATAGGTTTCTTGTTCTTTGTTTACTTAAAACTACACAAAAATGAAAATCACCTTTGACTTTGCTAGTAGTTGCATAGCAAGAGACAAGGATTGGGATGCACTACGACATAAGATTCACATATACGACAACACACAACAAACCACCCTGGAATTGATGAAAGGACATCTTTGTTCCAGTCAAAGCAAATGACATCATGAAAACAAATACTTGGAAAAAGAAATTTCTTTCTCGACATGCACTAAGATAGAATAACGATAAGAAGATGTATATCATCTCTCAACCATTATAAACGTACAAAAGTAAAATGAGGAGACGGCCAAGCAGCCTCAATTCATCAGAATTTCTGAGAAGATGACCAAGGATACGTAACTTTTGCATAAGAAAAATGGTTTCTTTTTCTGGTTCTTTTTTTTTTTTAAATGAGCTTTACTAGCTTCTCTTGTTCAATCACATCTATCATATTTTTGTCACTGTCCAATGATAAACACGAGAAAGTGTCCTACTTTGTCTCACGTTCATAGAAAAAGTGCTCTGCATTTCAGAACTTCAACAATTGGAGGATTAAGAGCCAGAGGATGAGTTTTGTTCCTTCAACCTAAAGTGAGGTTTCAAATTTGCAATCATTTGTGGCGATTTTTTTTCCAAAGTACTAATTTTCTTTCATTTGGAGAGATGTTTCCTTCTCAATATTTAACTAACTATTATCAATTCTAAAGTTGTCATTTTTAGACAGTGTCCGGATTGGATCATAAATAAAAATTCCATATCAAAATAGATGAGAACTGAGCTCATTCAGGAATAGTTTTGAATTCAGTAAAACATGTAACTAATGTCTAATTATAACTACATAGCTCACAAATGAAATTAACAAACACAAACTTAGATTTATTTCATTTTTGGGAGCTACTATCAGCAAAATGCTATAGCGGGCAGCAGAAAGATAACCAATTTCACAATTTCATTTCTGATAGATACTTTTACAGAACATGGGTTGACCTATATAACCCATCACTCAACCCCTATTAGATATGGGCGGCTTGGGTTTTAATCCATTGTTACCCCTATTAGATATGGGCGGCTTGGGTTTTAATCCATTGTTACCCAACCCATTTACAGCATCCGCAGACCCAATCCACCCCAACCAGCCCGTCTGACAGCACTATACATCACCAACGAATAAATGGCAGGTCTTTCATACAAGAAATACCCATCTTAAGGTTCCAAATATTGGCATTTGACACATGCCTCACAAAGTTGGATTATTGCATCTTATTCATACCAACGAGCTTTCTTCACTCCTATCGAATTTTTCTTTATCGACTAGAAAAAATCAAACTTGGAGAAATATAAGACTGTTTAAGAAAAATGAAACAAACTTGGACAACAGCACAACACTTTTGCCAGATCAATCATTATAGTACATGCGCGTCAATCAGGCAAACGAAAAAGAAAATATAATTTTGACTAGAAAAGTATCAGTTCCTCCCATCCCAATCAAATATTAGCAAAAATAAAACTATAATTTTGATTTTAAACAGAAAGCAATATATCAAAGCTCCATCAAATGATCAAGCAAAATTTGAGGTGCAACAAAAAGTAAAGATGATTCTTCTACGTTATATATGCACGAAATTGATTACAGTAACTTATAAAAAAACTCAATATTGTCGCCCCCTTCCAAACAATAACAAAAACTATTCCTCAGTCCCAAAATAGATGGGGTTGGCTATAGAAATCCTCACTTCTTCAATAAAAGCTCAACTTATCTCACCTTCCCTAAAAAATACAATTTTGACTTGAAAAGTATAATAAAACTATAATTTTGAATTTAAACGGAAAGAAATAACTCAAAGCTCAATCAAACAGTTTATAAAAACAATTACCTGTTGGCAAGGCCATTGACGATTAATTCATTGGCGACATAAGAAATAACTCTATGAAGGAAATTTGCTCCACCAGCCATGGATGAGATGCACCAACTATCAACAATTAAGAAAGTGGAGCAATAAATAAACAACTATAGTTTTTTATTAAGAAAAAATCGAAAAGGCGAGCAAACGGAACGCACGAGAATTGATGAAACCCTAACTTGGGAAACAAGGTATTGGCTGAACTGTAGGGGAAATAATAAGGTGACTGCACTAGTGGGCTATGCGGTATGATTAATTATGGGCTTACAGATATGGGCCAGCAGTAAAAAGAGGAAACAACGTAAGTAATTAGGGAAATATTTCACTTGGGTTGCAGCTGAACGTATTTTACACTGTAAGTCATTAAATATTTCTAGTAAGAAATCTAAAAACGATACCCCTTAAAATTAGGCATCAAATATTCCGTTTATTAGTAGCTTCAGTTACACTTAGATTGAGCTTCACAATTAATATAATTTCTAAGTTGGAGGCAGGCAGTTGGTTTTTACGTAACGGCGGAAATATTTCTGTTCTTTGGTATTGTATAAATTATACGAGAAGCAAAAAAAGCAGAAAGAACACAACAAAATATTTGATTTATTTGTTCATCCATGGATAACATAATTACTATTTTGGCTCAACATAGCTGGGAATGGGATATGCAATACAGGTATAAAAACTTCAGCGTTGATGGGTTGTTGATGAATACAGATTGGGATTTTAAATCTTTTCGTTCAGAGATATCAAAAATCCTTGGAGTTGATGCAAAAAGTGATACGAAGGATATTGAATTTTCTGTGAAAGAGAATTTTCCACCAATTAAAATATACGACGATAGGAGTTTGTGCTTGTACATGGAGTTGAAAAGGAATAATTTGTCATTCATTTATTATCCTTTGTGTATAAGCGAGAAGGAATCGGTTAATGATGCTACATGCACGATTTCAGTTCTAAATGAATCAAACTTCAATGTTTTTCCGAATTTGACAATGGTTGACAATCTGGAAACCATTGAATTTTTTAGTTCTGAAAATGAGGAGGACTATGATGTTATGCAGATCAATGAATATGGTATTATTCAGGCCTTCAACCCTTTGCTCCCTAATCTCCTCAATTGAACTTACCGTTTGCAGACGCCTCTGGTTTGCAGACCTTTCAGGAGTTTCATACAGCAACTCAAAGCTGGGGCGAGAAAGTGGTAAAGCATTTTCACTACATCCTGAAGGAGAATCACAGTAGTTATCCCTAATAGCATTGATAGCAGAGACATCCTATTTCAGTTCTCTGCCCAAATAATTATTCAAAATATTTTTTTTTAGTTGATTTGACTTCTCCATTGTTGATAATTCTGCGAAAAGAAAACCCTAAGATTAAATTATTGACAAGTTGATGTAAGAAATAAATTAAATAACAGATTACAGGGTTATCTTACCTTAAAGTTGAAATACCCACATAAGCAGTAGAGAAAACGAAGAGGTAATCGAATATTTATATGGATCAATAAGAGATTTATGAGTTAATTTGTATGATATTATGGCAGGATTCCATATCAAAATTTTTGCCGCCATAAAGAAAATTGATCTATAGAGACGCAAATTAGCGTGAAAAAATACCGGAAGAAACTAATTAGAGAATGATAAATAGGAGAAGAAGATTTATCGAGAATATATGCAGGCTACATCAACGAGATATGTTGAAAGAGAAAGGAAAAAAATAGAGAGAGAAAAAGGTACATAACTAAAAAATAGAGAGAGAAAGGAAAGAATAGGTACTTCCTTGATTTGTGCATTCCGTTCATTTATTAACAATTTAGACTAATTTTTAGAATCTGCTACAAATGTAAAAGAAAGTGCCTTTTATGCAATGAAAGAGAAGTACTATTATTTATTTAAATAATAGTTAAAAGGAGATCAAGCATGTAAAATTTTCTAAAAAGATGAGGAGAGGTAAAAGAAAAAGAAGAAAAAGAAAGGAAAACTACGTAAGATAGTCGCTCTAAAAAAAACTCCTCTCGTTTTAATTTAATTTTTTTTTTATTTTGTACCAAAAAATAGACCTCTTTTTATATTTAAAATAATTTACCTTTATGTAATAATTTATAGTCATACAACGTATAAGTGCTTCATTTTACACTAAAAATTCAAGTCTTTTTTAAAAACTCTATGCCTAGTCAAGTAGGTTTACATAAATTAAAATGGATGAAGTATAATTTTTGTATATTAATGTATAAAATACAAAATAATATACGAATTTTATATATAATCAATGTATGCCTTTTATATATTGGCTTAGCAAAATTATTTTTGGTTGACGGGCCAAATGTATAACGTGCCCTAATATTTTGTTCCATTGGATTGAACAGATTGAGAACAATAACCGTCAAGTATATACAAGAATTTTTAACAAAGAGATTTTTACATTCTTATACACTATATGAAATTATATTGTCCTCTCTACTCAAGTTTTACTTTAATTATATTTTATATACCCAATTATCATTTATGTACATTTTAAGAAACTTAATGATAATAATTAATATCCTAAAATTACTCTAATATATCTTTTACTCCCACATTCTCTCTCTGCACCCTCCCTCACGTATCTTTCACTCACTCACGATTCCACTATTGACAATCATTAAACAGCTTTGAAGCTTTGAATTTGAATTCGAATTTGAGTTTTCAAAAAATATTATTTGTTTGAATTGGATGTTATTGCAAAGAATTGGGAATTCTCTCGACTCCTCTCTCTGTCTTTCAATCCCTAATTTTAGTAATGTAAAGCAAAGGTTTAGACTTGATTTTGGCTGAATTTTAAATCGAAACTCGAAGAAGAAAAAGACATGATACATATTATATTTACGAAATTGTAGAAAAATTATATTATGTTGTTTATATATTTTTCTTTTATTTATTTAACTATTGTATGAAAGTTGAAGAATATTGTATTAAAATTTTATTTAAGTTACATGATATTATAGTTGTATATAATTAAGTAGAAATAATATATACTAACTGTAGATAAGTTGTATATTATATAATTAGGTATGAAATTTATTTTTACGATACATAAATCAGATACAAAATATACAAAAAAATATATTGTATAAAATTTGTATTTAAGTTGTATGTTGTTGTAGTTGTATTTAACTGGGTAGAAATAATGTGTAAAAGTTGTAGAGAAGTTGTAGATAAATTGTATAATATATAATTAGTTTCATGAATTTATTATGTATAAATCAGATACAAAATATACAAAAGATATATTGTATGAAAGTTGAACAACATAGTGAATTCCCTGAAATTCACTGTGATTTTCCAATTCATATTGCCTCTTATTTGTTGCTTTGTTTTTCTGTTTTCTTCTAATTCACTTATTTTCTCCTCCTCATTTTGAGTTAGGGGTTCACATTCCATTTATCGATTCGATTTTGACCCTTATCGATAATTGCTTGTTGATTATCGATTTGTACATATACTTATCGTTATCGTTTTAATAACGTTTTGATTTTTTTGATTTCGATTTATCAATTTTTGGGGCTTACATTTTTGGAATCCTCGTCTCTCCACGAATTCGTACACACGAAGAACTCCCAATTCGGACCACAAATGATCCTTCAAATCCCCATTTTAAGATTTTTGCTCAAAGCCCTAATTTTCTTGAATTCTTACTCAAATTCAGAGAATTAATGGAAGATTCTTTGATAAAATCATGTATTTAACTCATAAAACTTACCTTCAATTGATTTCCAACGAAATCCCTTCAAAACCCTCGACAAAAGCTCCCAAGCTCGCTAAAAAAATGGTGGAAATGAGCTGGGGTTCGCGGATGAACTGTTTTTAACATTGTGCCCGGATCACTGTAGCATACTCTATGCGATCGCACCATGCACTCCGCGATCGCATTGAACAATTACTCCTTAGGACCTCAGGTCCATTTTTCCACTACGCGGTCGCATTGCACTTCCTGCGATCGCAATGAACAACTTCCACCATCTATGCGATCGCATACCATCTTCTGCGATCGCAAAGAACAATCAGCAAGCCTCCCAAAACTCTTCTATGTGATCGCAGTAGCACCCCTGCGATCGCGATGACCAAAAATGCCTGCAACTCACCAACAAAAAATTTGCTATCTCCCATAACCAAAAATAGTCCGTTGAACACTCGAAATTACCCCGAGGCCCCCGGGACCTCGACCAAAACCATCAACATACTCCAAAATACGATACAAACTTGTTCCAATCATAAAAACATATTCTTAAACACAAAAATCATCAAATTAAGGCGGATTTAATCCTAAGTTTCGACTAAAACTTTCGAAACCAACATCCAATCAAAAACCCGATCAAACGATGTCCGAATGACTTGAAAATTTGCAGACACATCCAAAATCACCTAACGAAGCTACTGCAACTGTCAGAATTCTGTTCCAATGCCTGGATAATCTCACCTACCGACCGAATTTCGCCAAAATTTAAACTTTGCCAATTCAAGCCTAATTCTACACCGAACCTCCAAATTCAATTCTGATCACTCTCCTAAGCCACAAATGATCTCCCGAAGCTACCCGAACCATCAAAACTCGATTCTGAACTCTATAACTCACAAATCAGTATCCGGTTGACTTTTCCCAACTATTCCTTCGTCAAAGAGACTATTTGTCTCTTTTACTACCAAAATCAATCCGAATTTACTCAAATTCACCAAACGCATATATTGAAACACGAACAAGCATATAATAGGGAAAATGGGGCAGTAACTTACGTGACGACGGGTCGGGTCGTCACACACTTAGCCATGTACATGTAGACTGAAATGGTCTTGCGAAGACGGTCAATAGTTATCGCGCCCCCATTTTCTTCGCAGAGTTTGGGTTTCGACATTCATCGTGAACAACTCATTTGCTTTTGGGAATTGGGTATTTGAATTTGAAGAGTTGTCACCTAATGGATTTGAGGTATGTTAGGGAACCTAAAGCAAATAACTCATGAAACTGGTTTGCATTACCAGATACTTGGGTAAGGGCTCGAAATAACCTTGAAGGGAAGCTGTTAGGCATCCCTCGCGGTCCACAATGGTGAATCCAGACCGAACTCAATTATGTGAATTAGTCATTTAACAAATAGGCAGTCTAAGCACACATATAAGATAAAGGAATCTTGACAAATAAGCAGTCTAAGCACACATATGCAAATAAGATGAGGGAAGTCCTAGGTTGGTTAGCCTATAAGACCACATCCGTACAATACCCGGTAACCCTTCCTCAAATAGAAGGGTTACACGTGGCATTGGCGCACATGCCATCATATCCTTTACTACCTAATTTCCCTCCCCTTGGTCATAGCCTAAAGCATTCTAGTAACTTTAAGATATATCCTATATGTGCACTACCCATCCCTTTACTTATAGTTCCAAGGTATTTAGGACTTCTAGTTAAGGTGGATCTAGATTCTCCTACAGTAATTAAAAGGATAAAACTCTAGGCGACAAGCAAAACATGTAGGACTGGACCAAGAATAGAATATTTAAAAGGTTCACATTTTACTTCCACAAATAGAGTAAGTGCGCATCTCAAACAACAGATTTCAGATATTTCAGAAAGGCCTTAGAACAAGATATCTATGTGAACATGACAAATGAAGGATATGCAGTATTGTATTAAGGCGAAGTGATATAGACCTACTCAGCTTGCCTATTGAATTTTTTAGAAGTGGATGAATATGGGCAGTCACAAGCAAATCATATTTTCACAGTTTCATTAGACCTTGATTACATATAGGTTTTCCTAGTCGTGGATCTATATGCTGTAATACCCTATAAATATATGTCTAAATGAAATCAGGATTCTAGAATTAGTTTAAAACAAATTGAATTTATTAATTCATATAGGCATGATGATCTAGGTGTTGATCATTACAGAGCTGGCGTACAGACATTTAATCCTAAAACATAATATCTAGGTGTTGGGATTGCTTTTAAATAGGATAGTTAGTGATTTATGCGATGTATACACGGTTTTAAAGCAAATGCAATAACAGTCCTAAAGCAGGATATCTTATGTAGATGACAAATGGACGTTTTGTTAAGCAGTATTATAGTAGTAATTTAATAACAGAATTTCTAGGTGATCATGATTATGCAGAAGCAGAATTTCGTAACAAATGAGTTAATAAAATTTTAACATATTTTCTAGTATGCCAATCAATCCTAAAGCATGGTTTTTAAAGTAAGTAAACATAATAAACCTAAGGCATGATTTCTAATGCAAGTAAACATAATAAACTTAAAGATATGATATCTACCCAATTTCCCTTACAAAAGTCATATATGAATCCCTTCCCCTTTTACTAATTGCCCCAATATATATTTGCAAGGATTATTATTACAGACCATAAATGAATTACATGATGAATAAAGTTATACTATATGTAGCTTGAAATAGGCCTAAAGTGAATCCTGGAAATACCAGGCCTTCAAACAGTCCCAGATGCCATAGTCTCATGATGTCCAGTAAGGGTATCTTGGTGCGTCAAAGTTCCCAAGGGCATCAACCCCTAGCAATGCTCACACCAAGATCCTTTTAAATAAAAGAGTAGTTATGTGCAGCATGGAAGGGCCGGCCCCAGTGCACCAGAGTTCGGAGGAATCTCGTGAATTCCTATGAAGTAAATACTAAATACACTAGAGGGGCAAAATTAAGTAATCTATGAGTAGAAGTGAGAGTACTTGACATAGTTGATATTTTTGAAAATAGTATAGAGGTAAAATCTTTAGGAGTAAAAATATTTTATGAGTAGTAATAGTTTAGAGAAATATATTAGGAGTGAAAAACATGTTGAAACCCTTTTGAGGGAAAGTAAGGTTCAACAAATAATAACATAATCATAAAAGCATCACATTGCCCAGTTTCAACTTTACTTTGCCAATCACTTCTAGATGTACAAACAGTTACACAAAAGGGAGTAGGGGTTGGGAACACAAAACACTTGAAACGGGAGCACATAAGAAGAAGGGTGAAGGTAGTCATGTTAGTTAATAAAGACACAAATGAGGCATGAATACTTATTTAAGGTCTAAATTACAATCATACTTAGTCATAAACATGATATTTAAGAACACACAAGACTTAAGCACTGCAATAAACATGTTGGCTAAACACAGTGAGACACAAGTCTCGATACAGAGGCAATCATGGAAACTTGAAAGCACTTCAGATATACAGAGATTCGACCAACAAATAATGAGAAAATCAAACCCTAATATAACAAAGCGCTTAAAATAGATTAACAGTAAAGAAGTAAGAGAACTTTTGAAGGAAAGTTGTTGACGGACCTAGAATCGCTTTATATCTACAAAGATTTGGATTGATTCATGTACAAATTAGGGTTTTGAAGAAAAAGGAAAGGGATAAAGATAATTTGGCCTTGAACTAGGGATCTGAACCACAAACATCGAAATAGTAACTCACAGACCATAGGCGGACCCTCGAAGAGTTTCGAACAAGATCTGGCTAGATCTCTTCAAGATCTTTCCATGAAATCACAAAATAGGGCAACTAAGGGAAGTAGGAGACCATGAGGAGTCTCAGGAGAAATCGCATCTTGATTAATTGGTATACATTTTGTAACTTATTTATATGATTAATTAATTATATTGTTTCGATTATTTAAATACACTAAAAAAGCAGAACGAGTATAAATTGCGCATTCAATATATGTAGTTTGTTGACATATTGTTGCTTCATCTTATTTTCTCGGGTTCTTTACACTGACTTCTCTTTATTGTCACTAAATATGTAGGTGATATTTGACTTTTTAATTTGGTTTTCGAAAATTTAATGATCCATTTGTCCATAAGAATTTTTTCCTTTTTTCCTAAAGTCGTCTTCAAAATTTTAAAGTTATGCATTAAACTAAAACTTTTAAGACGAGTTTCAAGTTTGAAAAAAGTGGTTTTAACCACTTTTTCGAGTATATAATATTTTCTTTCACAATATCAATATTTGTCGGGTGAAATGCATGTCCGAATATAATTTTAATTTTTAAATATATTTTTTTCAGCTTAATTCATTTTTTTTTTCTGAAACAGCCTTTCTGCCCTCTCGGGTAGAGGTAAGGCCTGTCTACATATTACCCTCCCCAGACCTCACCTTGTGGGAATATACTGGGTTATTGTTGTTGTTGTTGTCATCATTTTTTCTTTTCAAATCTCATTTTTTTTTATGTCCAATCGCCTACTAAATTTCACCAATATTCATGTCGGTTGAATTTACGAACTTTTTTAGTTTATCTTATTAAAGATAAACAGATTTCACAACACATACTTTGTGATTACTTTCAATAATTGGGTATAAGAAGAAATTAAATCATAGATCTAATAATATTTTTTATTATCGTGCGAAGCGCGATAAAATTTACTAGAATAATTATACAGCTAATGCATATATATGACAATAATTAATTCCTTTACGTTCTTCTTTGGGCCAAAATTACTTTTTGTTCGCAGTCTAACCATAGAAGTATATAAGATTTGTATAGTTTTTGTATATAACATAACTTACGGAAGTTGCGGCTATTATTTGTGATCGGCTATATAATGCTATTTTCCCTTATTTTCTTTTCTTGATCAATCTAATTTAGTTCTTGTTCATCTTATATTTATATTCGATCTAACACTAATGAATAGATTATATAACCAAACATTTGACATGAAATATCCAATCATTTTAACTTTAAATAAGTACATACTTATATCCTAACTAAAAATGAATTGAGCCAGTTTTGGATGCTTAATTGAGATGTTACTTGAGTTTACTTAATTTCAATCTTATGACTCAAACATAAGCACTACTTACCCAACCCTCAGATTTAGAGAGATTCAACGAACTACATTTTTATTGATTATGATTGACACTCATAGTATATGGTTATATATAAACTAATATTTCCTCCGGCCCCCTTTATTTGATTTTTTAGATATTAAGAACGAACAAATTTTTTTTTTCAAAGTTAACTTTGAAGTCAAGAATTTTGGAGTGATTGTTATATTTTTAATAAATAAATTAAGGTTAATATAGTCAATTCTATTATTAATTAATGTTAAAAATTGGATACATTAACATGAATGAAAATAATCAAAAAAAATCAAATAAAGTGGACCGAAGGAACTTGTCAACGGTCTGTGGAGGCAACCAGGATTAAATTAATTTCCTAATTGTTAGAGAAATAGGACTCAACTTGTCATTAGAAAAGCTTTAATGAACACATCCAGGAAAGTTGTATGTATTCCAACTTTTTGAATTGAGTATTAGTCGTGTTATTAAAAGCTTAGAAACAGCTTGCACTGCAGGCTGGATCCTTCGCTGATACAATAAGTTTAGTGTACGAGGACCACTACCATATGTAACCCTATATATAATAACTGTATTTGACTAAATATTTGGTACAATATTATTAAATGCACGGTAAGACTGTGTACAATAGATCCTTGTAGTCGGATTGTCGGATCCCGCGTATAGCGCCAACTTAGTGTGCCGAGCTGCCCTTTTATTATTATCTTTATCCCATATAGCAAATGATCCCTAAGTACTTTAATGCGATTTGATCAAGGCCGAGCTAGAAGTCCGTATTCAGATTCAACCGAATCTAATAACTTCTGCTCAAACGGTGTATTTATGTTAAAAAGTTCATTAAATATATACAAATATTGAATAGTATTTGAAGTCATTGTTTTAAAATGGCAGAATAGCTTGAGAGACACTTGTACGTGTTCTGGTTTGTTATCTCGGTCCCTACATTCCATAAAGTTTCATCTTGACACTTCAACTCAATCAAAACAAGACTTTTAAACCCTCCGAAATAGCGTGATGCTCACTTGCTTGACGTGGATGTCAAATCATCATCCATATAAGATTTTATGCCAAAATAATATTATTTAACAAAATTTTAATTTCTTAAACAAAAAATAAAATAAAATAAGCAAAAAATTAAAATTAAAGGAAAGCCCTCCTCCCTTCTTCAAACCCACCTGCCATGACTTCTCCACTTGCCATGGCTTCTGATACAAGAAAATGGTTAGTAAAGCAAGGATGGAACGATGGACGTGACGACGAAGAAGAAGACCGGCGGGGATGGGGTCGTTATTGTTTAGTTGTTGCTGCTCTTGGCTGTTAAGTAGAAGGGGTCGTTTGGGGTGGAAGAAGACGGATTTCAAGGGGTCCTTGCCGGTTTCAGGTAGTCATGGTAGCCGTTTGGTGGCGAGGCTGGCCGGCAAAATGGAAACGCTGGCTGGTCGGATTGACGGCTGGCTGTGATGTGAGGATGGCGACGGCTTAGGGTATTAAGGTTTAGTTAGGGTATTTATTTCTTGGTTTGTTAATGAAGATGACAACCATGATTTTGTCTAAGGTTTTTTTCAAGATTGTCTAAGGTGGGGTGGGGGGCTGAAGAAGAAGAAGAAGAGGAGGAGGAGACGGGGGGCTAAAGAAGAAGAAGAAGAAGAGACGGGGGCTGAAGAAGAAGAAGACGGGTGGGAGGCGGAACGGGGAAGGGGGTAGAACGAATGGGGTAGGGGTTGGAGTATTCTTTATTTATTTATTTTTTATCTTTTAATAAAGAAAAATCATCAGCTCACGTACCTAATGTGCGTGTAAATTACTTATTTTGTCCAACTCAGCCATATTAATTTCACATAAGCTCGGTCAACGGTCAGAAGATTTCAAAAGTCTTGTTTTGATTGAGTTGAAGTGTCCAAATGAAATTTTATGAAGTGCAGGAACCGGGATGACAAACCAGAATAAGTACAAATATCTTCCAGGTTATTCTGCCTTTAAAAATTTAATACTCATAAAATTGAAATCCTAACTTGACATCTATAATTTGGGTTGTGAGTGACAGAGTCCAAATAAACTAATTTTAGTCTCGTAAACATTAATCTTTTGCTTTGTAATCAGTTTTACATCGACAAACATAGATTTTATGAAGCCATTTTCTTTCTCTTTTCCGTTATGAACATACATTTGTCCCTTTTATATCAGAAAACATAATATATTTTTGCTTCTTTATAACTTATCTCTTAAATCCACCGTCTATAAAACCTATCTTTCTCTGTGTTAAGTTTTTATTTATTTATTTAATCAATTGATTTGATATTCAAATTTATTGGCCCGATAATTCGCGCGACAGCTCCATTAAAAAGGTAAATCACCCTTATAAATGATACCTTATTACTTTAGTGTTTTATCTCCAAATTATTACTTCCTCTGGTTGATAAATTTACTTTCAACACCTTAATTAAGAAAATATTAAATTATATATAAAAATATCTAGTATGACTAAATTACTTTTAATTAAATATTTTATATAAGGAGTACGAAAACTTTTTAAATATATATATATATAAGAGTAATTTTATAAAAATAAATTAAATTTTTTTAATTATTAAATAAATATTTATTTTGAACGAAAAAAAAAAGGCAAATAATAATGGACCAGAAGCAGTAACAATTAGATCGTATTCCCTTCGAGTAAAGAATAGCTCAATTCTTTAAAGGAGTAAAGAATAACTCAATTCTTTAGTGACTTCTCAACCTATTGAGTAGTCAACTCCAAATCTTCAACTTTACTTAACATCCTTTAAAATATTGAAAAACAATAAACAAAAACAAGAAACGAATGAGAAAAATAATTAAGTATAAGAAGTGCACGTGCAGTTCCACAAAGATTAATGGTAGTCATGTTATTTCTTTCAAACAAGAATTAAATTTTTTTTTTAAAAAGTAAAAGAAGCATAATTTCTGCAAAATTCACCACGTTTCTCTTACTTATGATAAATATGCCATTTTTCCTCCTTTGAAACTCCAAACAAGAAGAAACACAAAAGCAGGGGAAAAGGAGACAGACCTTTAAAACGTCACCGTTTTAGTCTCCACTTCCTCCTGCTTTGTTCATTTCAATGGCTGAACAAAATTCAACGAATAAAAAAACAATTCCACCATATATGAAAGCAATTTCCGGTTCATTGGGTGGGATTGTGGAAGCAAGTTGTTTACAGCCCATTGACGTTATCAAAACCCGGCTTCAACTGGACCGGTCCGGTTCTTATAAAGGGATTGTTCATTGCGGTTCGACAACTATTCAGAATGAAGGCGTACGGGCTCTGTGGAAAGGTTTGACGCCGTTTGCTACTCATTTGACTCTCAAATATGCGCTGCGTATGGGTTCCAATGCGGTTTTGCAGGGAGCATTTAAGGATTCGGAAACGGGTAAGCTTAGTCCACAGGGTCGGCTCATGGCTGGTTTCGGCGCGGGTGTTCTTGAAGCTCTTATTATTGTCACGCCATTTGAGGTTCGTTAATTTCCACATTTATCTTGTGATTTTAGTTCTTCTGAGTTCATTTATATTAGTTTTCCTCGTATGGCTAATGTTTACTTATCTTTGATATTGTTGAGAACTCGTCTGATTAATTAAAGATAAGTTAATTGTCTTTATCCCATTAAAAAGAAAAAAAGATTATTGAGAGACTGTGGCTGACCGTAAAGAAAAACTAATAAATGAACTTTACATGCAGAAATGATTCTGCACTGTTAAAACAGAATGATTTGGATAGAGGATCAATAACTTAGATTGGTTTTGGATTGTTTTCATACTTGCAAATGCCAATTAGAAGCTTATCTAGTTGGTACACCATATGTTAATAGGGTGTTTACTTTAAAGGTGAGTTTTCGTTCAATCACTTGATCGCACTACCAAATACTGAGGTTCTGTGGAAACCATATATGCTCAGTGCAGACTGTAGCTGATTTATGTGGTTTTCCAGTTGATTAAGCATATTTTGCCAATAAATGGCCGGTAATTTATTGTTAGGTTTAAAGGAAAGGGTTTATTTCTTGAAGAATTAAGGAAGGAGAAAAGCCTTGCTAGTGAAAAGAACATATATTAGGATCGATGATTGTAAACATTTGTTAGTTTGATTATTCTTATTCGATAATAGGAATTTTGTAACCCAACTGTGGACAAAGCAATTGTAATAAAATATATGTATTAGGAATTTTCTACTTCATTCAAATTAGTAATAAATATGCACAGAAGTATTAGTAGTTCTACTATTATTATTTGTGATTAGTGCTGATCAACTGCCAAATGAGTTGAAGGCAGGTAATAAAGTGCCCAAGAAGGACGTAAGATTAAGCTGATTCACCAAGATAGAAGAGGTCCTTAGCTAAGTGGACTTCACAGTTTGATAAAGGGTGCTTACCCTGTGCAGGAAGTGCAAGTGCTCCCCGGTTAGCGTGGGATTAAGGGTGGATCGGTGTATACCATACTCACGATTCTCCTTGGATAAGATAGATTGGACCAAGAAAACAAGGCTTAGGGAAAAAGAAGCTCTGGAGTGTCGCTTCACAATTAACTAGACTGAGAAATCAAAATTTGGATATGGATATGCAGCTTTAGTGCCTTGTAAGAAATTTTTTTTTTGGATATGGTGGGGATGTTGGAATAAGAACACTAGGTTGGATTAGAAAAAATTAGAGGAAATAGAGTAAGACTGCTGAGCTGAAAGCTTTACCAGGAGAGAAGAATTTGGTTTAGTTGACTCCATGCACTCAAAAGTTCTGTGACATATTCAGCCAACACTTTAAACAGATTTTGTAAAAGCAGATAAGAAGAAATTTGCCTCACTGTGATACATCAGAGTTGACCAAGCTTTATCATAGGTTTTATCAATTTACATTGACAACCATCCATTTATTAGAAATTAATGTTACAGAGCAACTCATATTGTCCTTCAAGTTTGATATCCTCTTTTGAACGGAAAAGAGAGCTGAGTTGATGGTGATGGATATCCAGTGATTCCTGAGGAGTATGGAAGGGTCCTCAAAGGATGCTGTGGAAACATTTGGATGGAATACTTATTTTTTAGCTTGACTGTGATGCTTCAACCTTCAGGGCACGTACAAATTGCTTGTATTCTGCACTGTACATGTGTTTCACATTTTTCTACAGAAGTCTTTAAAAGCTAATGAAACCATCTGTAAAATGATTAAACTCTGGTCCATTTGTATATGCTCATTTGTTGAGCTTTACTTTCATTTTCAACTGATGCTAGGCTTGAAGTGGAATACGTATTCACGGTTCCAAACCGAAGGTTGTCCTGTATCACTTGTCTGGAATAGCATCTACATGATATTAATTTCTGGTCATTTGCGACTTTGCATAATATTGGTATTACTGCTAGCATTTCTAAAATGGAATAGCATAGAAATAGACTTTTGAAAGGGAAGTCAGCTTAAATCACTAAAAGATTATCAAACTTTGGTAAGTGCAGGTGGTGAAGATTAGACTACAGCAGCAGAGAGGATTAAGCACTGAACTTTTGAAATACAAGGGACCTATACACTGTGCTCGTATGATAGTTCGTGAAGAAGGCATTCTTGGTCTCTGGGCAGGTGCTGCCCCAACTGTTATGCGCAATGGGACGAATCAGGCCGCCATGTTTACAGCCAAGAATGCATTCGACACTATGTTGTGGAAGAAAAATGAAGGTGACGGAAAAGTACTTCACCCCTGGCAATCTATGATATCAGGATTTCTGGCAGGTACAGCTGGTCCCATGTGTACCGGTCCATTTGATGTTGTGAAAACAAGGCTGATGGCTCAGAGTAAATCCGGGGGTGAGTTGAAGTACAGAGGTATGTTTCATGCCATCTCAACAATACATGCAGAAGAAGGATTACGTGCCTTGTGGAAGGGGTTAATTCCCCGGCTCATGAGGATACCGCCTGGTCAGGCGATTATGTGGGCTGTGGCTGACCAAATAACTGGCTTTTACGAGAGGACATATTTGAAAAATGCACCTTTATAGGTACTACTGCAGTTTTGTCGTCGCCTTTTTTTTCGTTCTGGTTGTTAGTTCATTTTTTGGCAGAAGCTCGGCAAATTTTCCTTTATAGCTCCTTTGTCTATTGATTTAAGGCGTAAAAATGATGGTTCTACGCCTTTATCCACATTTTACTGAGATGCCTAAACCTTAACAATGTTTGTTTGGATTATCTCGAGTTTTGCAGTGAAATTAATAGTTTATGAAGTCTCATTTTTATATGTATGAGCATGGAAATCCCAACTGGTCAGACTGAAGTGCTTCAGAACATTGTTAATTTTTTATCCTTGTCGAAAAAGAAAAATAAAAGACATTTCTTTTTTTTCTTTTTTTTAAATAATAGTCGCTGTAGTATTCTCCAACTTTGACCGGAAAAGTTACTGGTAACAGTTCAATTCCTTTTTCAAATAGAGCAGTTGAAGAAGTATAGCTGTACTAAACATTCATATTTCAAATCTGATTTATGGGTTCTTTGGCTTTGATAGAGCTTCGACTTCGTCTCAAGTCTAATTCAAAATTACATGTTTTCTATACTAATTGACGATCAAATGCAGATAGCTTTTAGTCCTCGCTAGAAATTATTTATATCCGGTAGCCGAATAAATGTATAACATTTACTTCCTGTGGTTCACAATAAGTGACCAATTTACTTTTTTATTTTGGTTCAAAATAAGTGTCTAGTTATATAACTAAGAAAGAATTCAATTTGTTTTACAAAATAACCCCTATGTACATATCCCTAAAAAGTTTTCTTACTCCTCACATTAAATGTTTGATTAGGGTTAGTTTGATCATAGTAGGTGTTTATATGTGATTTTGTATATAAGATACAATATATATATATATATATATATATATATATATATATATATTATCGGCTGTTATTTTACAGAGACTATACAATGTTATATTTTTTTGTTAAATATACATAGTTAACACAGGGAATCGAAACAAGAATAATGCTATATCACAGGGACTAAAATTGTTATTTACCCTTACGATATACTAGTGTTGCACATGTGTAATGCGTTAATCAACAAAAAATATATATATATATATAAAATTAAGTTGTCCGATGTATCCTATACGTTGAATACACAACTATAAAATTACATAAATATTACTCCGTTAAAGAATATGTTTATTTAATAAATAAAAAAATAGTTTCTTTTAAAAAGATGAAAGTTTAATGAAGGAATAGATCTTTTCCTACCTGCGTCAAATGCCTTATAGTGATTTCAGGCTGTGCTTCCGAATATTGAAGTTAATTGTTTGTCTTCTTTATTGAGAGATTAATTAGTAAGATATACTTGACATAAGGAAATTCATGATAATATTATAATACAACATATTCAGATTCTCTCAAATTATATATTGAACTTGACATCAACTGTGAAATGTCCTTTCACCAATGCTTCGATAATTTGATGTTTTAAGATGGTAATAAGAAAATTTATATCTGATAATAACTTTTAGAATATGTATTGATATTGTGATGACCCAAAAGGTCATCTTATGTTTTGGAACTCGATTATGCATTCTTAAGCCTTAAAAATCACATTTTTATCCTCTTCGATTTGCATGTGCAGTCCCGATGCGTTTCCAGAAAGCTTTTATGTTGAAAATAAGAATTTTTGCCCTAAAAGTTAATTTTAGTTGATTTCGGTCAACGTTTTGTGTAAATGGAGCCACATCCGCGTTTTGATGATCCTGGTGAGTCTGTATGAAATATGGGGCCTGGGCGTATGCCCGAAATAGAATTCCGAGGTCCCTAACTCAAGTTATGAATTTTTGTTGAAAATTAAAAGCTTGAAAATCTAATAGTTTTAAAGAATTGATTGATGTTTGGCCTTGTTGATACCGGGTACGTATTTTAGTTCTGGAGCCCGATACATATAATATTTATAACTTATCTGTGAAATTTGGTGAGTAACGAAATTGGTTTAACATGATACGGACGTCCGGTAGTGAAGTTAGAAGTTTTAAAGCAATCTTGAAAATTTTATTTGATTTGGTATTTAATTCGTAGTTCTAGGTATTATTTTATTGAATTGGTCGCGTGAACAAGTTCGTATGATATTTTAAGACTTGTTTGCATGTTTGGTTTGGAGCCCTACGGGCTCGAGTGAGTTTCGGATAAGCTACGGGATGTTTTGGACCTAGGAAAAAAATTTGGTTTTTCGCTTCAATTGTCATCTAGTGTTTTCTTCTTCGAGTTTGCGAAGGAACTCTCGCGAACGCGAAGAGTAAACTGGGGCTGGATGAGTTTCTTCTTCGCGCACGCGAAAATGTGGTCGCGAATGCGGAGCAACGAGGGTGTTACCCTTCGTGAATGCAGCCAACTTCTCGCGAACGTGTAGATATGGGACCTGGATGAGGGGAATCTGATCAATACTCTTCGCGAACGCCGCAGGGCTCGAGAACATGTAGGCCGATGGGTATAAGCCTTTGTGAACGCGAAGGGTATCTCGCGAACGCATAGTTATTTGAGCCGCTGCTTCGCGATCACGGCAGGCCCTTCGCGAACGCGAAGAAGGCCTAACGCCCAGACTTTAAGACATTTCGAAAACTAGATTTTACCCATTTTTCATAAACTCTCTATTAGAGCTCGGCCTAGGTGCAATTTTGAAGGAAAAACTCAACACCAATTTATAGGTTTGTACTCTTTAACTCATTTTCTTCCATTTCTAATATTACCCATTGAATTCTTAGCCCTAATCTTTGTTCTTTCATGGTAGAAAACTAGGTATTTAGGAAGAATAAGGGGTTTTTACAAATAGGGGATTTAGATACTCAAATTGAGATTATATTCCAAAATCAATTATATATAAGGGCCTAGGGGTGAATGAGTAAATGAATTTGGCCTGAACCTCGAATTTTGACCAAGCGGACTCGGGGTCAGTTTTGACTTTATGGGGGAAAATTTGAGAAATTTAAATTTATGCATTGTAGTTGATTCCTTTAGTATTATATTGATGTTATTAAGTTAATTGTGGCTAGATACGAGTGATTTGGAGGTGGATACTAGAGGAAAAGTGGTAATTGAGCATTGAGTGGCCCTCGGAGCGAGGCAAGTGTCCTGTCTAACTTTGACTCGAGGGATTAGGAACCTCTGACTTATTTTCTATATGAAATCCATGTGAGGGACGTATAGGTGAGGTGATGAGTATCTATGTGCCGCCGATTTACCTATTTTTGCCTGTTTATTTCCCGTTCTTCTTATGTTGTCTTCTTCCTGACTTAACTGCTACATGTTTTACTTTTATTCCCATGCTTAATTGCTACTTGATAGACATTGTTTCTCCTTGTTCAAAGTAATTAGTTATTTAGTAGCTTCGTTGTCTCCCATTATTTGCTTAAGCTGGTTATCGGTACTTTTAAGGTATATTCTAGATTGGTCTCGCCGAGTTGTATTAATTGTGTAAAGTCTCAAAGTGTATAAGTTTCCTAATTGTTTTGGTTTGAAGTTGAGCCTTGTGAACGGTTATGTGATTTGAATTGTGAAATTTATGTACATGTTGAATAACTGATACTGATATGGTGGGATCAGGTTGCACACTACAACATGTGGAATAATGATGATCTATTAAGGAGTAATAAGGGTAAAATGATATGTGCCGTGAGATCGCGTTGCACGCCGCAACAGGTGTAATAAGGATGGATTATGGTGAGATAAGGGTGAACGGTGATTATGATTATTGTGATACGGTGAGATCGGGTTGCACGCCGCAACAACCTATATGCTTATACTTTTCCTTGACTGAGTTAGCTAAACAATAGTCTTAAATTGCACTTAAGGAGTGGTAGTAGCTGAACACTAATAATATGCTTCGAGAACTGTATTCATTTCTTACAAGTTACTGCTCTATTTTATCTTGTCTTTCTTTCTGATTTTAGTATACACTGTATGCATGTTATATTGTGATTGCCCCGTCGTAGCCTCGTCACTCTTCGTCGAGGTTAGGCTCGACATTTACCACTACATGAGGTCGGTTGTATTGATACTGCACTATGCACATCCTTTTGCAGATTTTGAAGCAGGCTTGAGTTGATCCAGAGGTTAGCTGTAGGATTCACTTGCTTGGAGATCCAAGGTAGTCCTGTTGGCATCCCTGGGCCCTATCGCCCCTTATATACTCCATACTTTACTGTTTTCTTTATTTCAAAAATGGCAGTATTTTCTTTCGGACAAATACTTGCAGTAAAATCTTAGAATTTTCGTGAATTGTGACTCCGAATTCTAGGTAGTAATAATATATAATCAGGGTTTCTATTTATTCACTTCTGCATTCATTTTGACTTGTTTTAGCTTGCGTATTGTTAATCACCTAAACATAAAGGAATTGTCTAATAAATCTATAGTGTTGGCTTGCCTAGGAAGTGTGATGTTAGGCACCATCATAGTCGCGAAGATGGGACTCCGGGTCATGATAAGTTGGTATTTGAGCACTACGATGCCTAGGTCTCACAATTCACGAATATGCTTAGTAGAGTTTGAGGGATCGGTACAGAGACGTCTGTATTTATCTCCAAGAGTTTCAGGTGAGGTTTGATGGGGAGGCTCCAGCCCAGATCGTTCCAGCAAGACAAGCTCACGTCCCACAGGGGTTAATCGCCATCTCGGTACTATAGGATGCTTTGGTCCGTCTAGTGGGTATCATGGAGAGTGTGGCATAGTCCGGCACATTTCCTGTAGCACCATCCATCTCTCAGGCTAGGAAAGGAACACAAACTCCCGTTAATCACACTCCGGATTAGATGTCTCCCCGTTTCAGGCTCCAACAACTTATCCTGTTAGGGCTGTTCAGCCAAGTGTTGTGGCACATACCGGTGATGGATCGGCTATGTGTTCCGAGGCCTTGTGTAGAATGGATATGTTTACCAAGATTTTTTGATTTATTTCAGCGGTGCATCTTCATAGAATCCCCATGACTATCTAGATAGTTGTCATGAGGTGCTACAGAATATATGGATAGTGGAGATCAATGGGGTCAACTTTTCTACATTTTATTTGTCGATTTCGCCAAGAAATGGTAAAGAGATTATATGTTGGCTAGAGCAGTTGGAACACCAAATCTTACTTGGGGCCAGTTCCTCAGTTAATATTAATTAACGAAATTACAACCCAACACAACCCTAATCGGGGTGTCACAAGTTACGAGCATCTATCAGATTATAAATACAACTACATGACCTAAAAGATACAAGCCGGAATAATGAACCGAAAGAGAAAAGAATGGTGCTGCGAACACAGGCAGTCACCTTGCTACTCCTATAACTCTATCTCTGATCAGCCAAAACTCATTACCGGGTGAACAAATACATGCATCTGCACGCGAGGTGTAGGAGCAGTGAAAATCCCTTTGAGAGAAAGCAGTGAAGCTATAAAACCTTTAGAAATATCTTAGCTTAGTTTAAAACCTCTTTTGAAAATGACTTTTTCAACAGTTATGCAAATAAATGCAGAAACAAATAGTGCAGATAAGCACAGAAATCCGCCTCTCAGGCACCACACTCAGTTATCAGATAATACCGGAACAAAAGGTGAATATTACAAGAAGAAGCACAACAACATATAATGGTAGACAAATGAAATAAGGTAAACACATCAAATAGTATTGGTACCGCTGTGGTATACATCCCGATCCATATATCACTGCGGAGTGCAGACCGATCCATTTAATATCGACGGCGCTCATTGGGGGTGGGTACAGACTCCGGAGGGGCTCCTACAGTTCAAGCGTAATATCAAGCCATTCCGTGGCATCAATCAGGCTCTCGGCTCAATATCAATATAGTATCGCTGCGGTGTGCAGCCCGATCCATAAGAATCCTCACAATATAGGCCCTCGGCCTTACTTAGTCAACAAAATCACGTAAGCCACTCGGGCAACAACAAAATATGATGCTCAGCCCAAAACATTTTATGGAAATATCATTTCGAGTATTTGAGGCATAATAACTTGGATGAGTTTTTAAAACAGTGAAAAATACATGATTGAGTTCAAATATATAATTAAATTAGTTAGGAATTATCAACAATAATCCCCTAAGGGTTCAAATAATTGACACGAAATCCAAATATGGCAATCAACCCAAATTATGATGATAACAAGTAATTTCAGTCAAATGCACAGTAAATTCATCAATCGGGATGGATCGAGTCACAATCTCTAACGGTGCTCTACCCACGCTCGCTATCTAGCGTGCAAGTCACCTCAGTATAGCACTATAACGTGCAAGTTCGGGTTTCAAACCCTCAGAATATCATTTACAATCATTACTCACATCGAACAGGCGAATCTCTAGCACGCGACGCCCTTGCCCCTCAAATTAGACTCCACCCACGTCAAATTTATCCAAAATCAGAGCGAATACATCACAATATGCTAAGGGAACAATACCCAATCGAAAGCAATTGAAAACTATCAAAATTCTTAGAATTAGCAAAACTCGAGCTCCGGGCCCACTTCTCGGATCTTAGAAATTTTCATATCAACGGGTTTCTTATCTCGCCACGAGTCCATACATACCAAGAACTCTCAATTTCGAGCTCAAATGACCCATCAAATCTCAATTTGAAATATCAAAAATTCAAACCCTAGTTTCTTCCATTTTTAGTTAAATTCCATGAATTTTTATGTGGATTTCACAATAAAAATGAGTATTGAGATAAAAAAATCTTACCTCTAATCGATTCCCCTCGAATCCCTCTTTAATCTCCGCCAAGGAGCTCTCAAAATGATCAACCATGGGGAAAAATGACCCAAATCACGGGTGAAATGAGATTATAACATTCTACCCAGCCATTACCGCATCTGCGATCAAAATACCGCATCTGCGGCTTCTGCAAATGCGGTCAAGACGCCCGCTTCTGCGGAATTATTAAACCGCCTAAGTCGCATCTACAAGCATCTTCTGCATCTGCGATTCTGCAGATGCGGTCCCGTTAGCGGCTTTTGTGGTCCAGCTCGCCTGCCCCTTTTTTCGCTTCTACGATGAACAACTTGCATCTGCGGCGCCGCATCTGCGGTCCACCAACCGCAGATGCAAAAATACTAGAAGCACAAATTCTTCAGCTGCAACAAAATTCCAACTTCTCCGATAACCATCCGAAATCATCCTGAGGCCCCCGGAACCTCAACCAAAAGCATAGACACATCCCAAAACATCATTCAAACTTGTTCCAATTGTCAAAACACCTCAAACGACACCAAATCATCAAATCACATCGAATTCAAGCCTAAAGTTCTTCTAAAACTTTCGAAACACGTATTCGATCAAAACCCCGACCAAAACAGCTCCGAATGACATAAAATTTACACATATTCAAAATCACCTAACGAAGCTACAACAACTCTCGGAATCTCATTTCGACTCTCGGATCAAAATCTCACATATCAACCGGAATTCGCCAAAATACTAACTTCGCCAATTCAAGCCTAATTTTACACTATACCTCCAAAATCAATTCTGATCACCCTCTTAAGTCACAATCCAACCCCTGAAGCTAACTGAATCATCGAAAATCGCATCCGAGCCTTATAACTCATAAGTCAACCTCCGGTTGACTTTTTCAAACCAAATATTCCTTAAAGAGACCAAGTGTCTCATTTTCTACCAAAACCAATCCAAATCAACTCTAATACACCAAATACATATAATGAAATATGAAGAAGCATAAAATGGGGGGAAACAGAGCGGTAACTCATGAGACGACAGGTTGGGTCGTCATATGCCTGGGGAAGACTCGATCAGGAAGCCTGAGGTCCGTTGCTACCCAATATATTCAATTTGGTGCAAGAATTGATCGGAATGAAAAGAAAATAGTGTGAGTGAGAGGAATTTTGAGATTGAGCATCGTATTTTCAGGGAATATGGAAGAGAATGGGATGTATCAAAGTAGAGAGAGAAAGAAAATAGTGTAACTGAATAACGTATTAAGTGGCTTAGGGCTAAGAGGTAACCAAAATTAAATACTTTGCTATAAATTTTAAAAGGTATCTATAGAATATAAATTTTTTAAATAATATTTATTTAAAATAAATTAGATATTAACATTTTTACTATATGAGATAAAAATTCCTTTTAATTTTATGGTCTCGCTTTAACATAAACTTAGGGATTGTCTCAATTTTATTATTTAAAAATTAATACGTTAAAATCCTGTGTCATTGACTCATTGTCAGGGTTGGGCCATTTGCTTAACTCTGGACTATTTAATTTAAGGCAATAATATTCATTTGGGGCATATCTTAAAAATGGAAAAGGAGAAAACTTCCAAACGAGTTTCGTGAGTATTTAAAGGGACTCATCTGGCACTTTATTAATTAATATGCATGGTTTTACTCAAAAACTAACTTAGTTATGTTTAGACCATAGCAGCATTAAGAGGGCCTTCGAGAGATTCCACGCATGGACGGATGGACGCTTAACAAAGCAGTGTCACGTGATACCGTTTCGTTACTTTTTTATATTATACAGTAAGAAAAAGGATAAGTAAGAAAAATTACACCATTTGACATAATTTGTCTCTTGGTATATTAATTATGTGTTTGATTTTGCTGTAAAAGGTTCGAGGTTTGAACCTCAACTAGCATATCTTTTTTTGCAACTATTGGAGAGAGCCTCTATAGTTAACAATCGCGATGAAATAGAATTGAAGTCAAAACTTTTCTAACTTAAGACTCAACAAAATTAATAGTCTAAGACTGGTTCTTGTCTAGAAATATGATAATTAAAGTTATTATTATCGTTCTTCTATAAATTTTGACACCGCGTACAAAAATTCCTACGTACACTACTTCCACGTGCGCTCAGTATGGCTTCAACAAAGAGGCGAATTCAAGGTCGACGTGATCTAGCGAGAGACGGGAGATTTGGTCAAGGAGTCATCAGGTCGAGGCCGATGTAGGGGACAAGTATTCTGCTTAAAATAGAATAATAACGGCTAGTTTTAGATGAGACTTCAGAGTAAATATTCTCTGGATCTACACTATTAGGGTTTTTAGACTTATGCCCCCTTACAAATAGAAAAAAGACATAATTATGGGGACATGAGAAATTCACTTGAAGGAGAACACGTTGACTTATCTGTAGAATTTTGCTTTATTGCACATATACAAAATATGCATTTTTCTTACTTTCTTCCGTCCAAAATAAGTAATTTTTTTGTTATCCAAAATAAATGATTTTTCCAGATTTCAAGAATGAAATAATTTTTTTTTCTACATTACCCTTGAAGTAAATAGTATTGAAGTATGTGAGTGTTTATGTGAAGAGATAATAAACGTTAATATAGTCAATTTCATAGCTAATTAATGTTAAAAAGTAAATTTTTTAATCATTGTGAAAACAACTAAAAAATCACTTATTTTGGACCGACGGCCGGGAGTAAAGAACAATCTGAATATTCAAAGGTTCATCAATCATTCATCATTCTCAGAAATAATATCCCCGTTCTCACCCTTTTCGGATGACTCGTATGTTCTTATTTACTTAAATGTTATTCATTGTTATTTACTGTTATTTAATGATATCCCTTTCCTTTTTAGGTCATTGAATGTTGCGAGTATTATCAACATTTGTTGTTACTTAGATATACGTATTATCTTACTATAAAATCGGCTATAATATATCTTTTGGACATTAATATTGACTAAGATTGATTCTATTTTATTAAATCTAATTGTCTAAATCAAAATCTAAATTTTGGGTCACACAAATACAAATACTAAAATTCGAACCAATAAACTAAATGGAGTATAATCAAATTTCGAATTCGAACTTGTACGGTACAAATCCTGAATCCGTCTATATCCCGTGCTAAAAGGTTATTTAATACTCGTTCACGTAAATATGTTCCTATAGGCCCTAGCAAAACTCCTACAGTTGTTTAGTACTTACCAACCTCTTTAGTATACTTCTATTTATTCCTCTTTTGTTAAATCAACTATTAAATTGACATATTGTACAATATTGGGAGATAATAAGTTAATTTCCTCCCCAATGCAAAACCAGATTTTATCTATCATGATTAATGCATTCGTCCCAAAATGTGGGGCCCACATTTAAAAAAATTAGTAATGAAAAATATCGAAACTATAAAATTAAATGAAATTTGTTAGCATGTAGAAAATTGGTTTTACTATATTTACACAATAAATATATGTAGAAAATTTGAAGCGTCCGCAATTATGCGTTCCTTTAGGCATATTATATCCTTAATGAACTAACAGAAGTCTCTTGTTTTGGCCGGGGGGAAAAAATCAAGCAAAATGTGCATATAATATAAGGTGGAAATTCTACTTTTTAGAGGTTATCTTACACAAACTCAGCGCGTGCTGCTTTTCATGTTCATATTTTTAAGAGGAATTTTTATAAATCACTACAATTTAGAGCCTAATAATTATAATTTGCCTATATTATTCGTAATTATTGTTTATTTGTTACTAACTTGTATCACTTATATTCAAGCACGCAATTAATACAACATGTGTCAACTATATTCATTCACGTAACGATTACAATATGTATTAACTGTATTCGTTCGCGCAAGTGTATTCATTCGTGTAACGGACTTCATTCGTGCGCGCAATTGTATTCGTTCGTGCAATGAATATAATATGTATTACTATAACCAATGTTAAATAAAAGGGTGCAAGTGATACAACTTGCATCAACTGTATACAAGAGTATATACAAAGAATATAACATGTAACTAGAGTATTTGTTCGCCCAACGAATCCAACTAAGGTAAAATATAAAATTACAGGAAAATAAAATGTTCTCGTTGAGATTCAAACTCAAAATTTCACTAGCAAAGCATGCACTTTAACTAACTGAGATATGTGAGCTTGTTACTCTCTTATTTCAGTTCTAAATAATTAATCTTTTATTTCATGAATTTGCTGTAAAATTTAATATAGCTACTAATAATAAATTTGCTAAAAATATACTGTAGCTACGAATGTTATAGTGTAAATATTTGAGTTGTGCGTAATTTTTCTTAGTTTTAATTTTAACTATCCACGCGTCCCAATCTTTTATCTTATGAATTAAACCACTAATGTCCACGTGTCAGAGTTGGTAGAACACATTTAAGGCAGTATGGAACTCAACTAGCACTGTCAATTTGTAATGGCTTCTTTGTTCAGCTGCTTCTTGAGGTTGTATTTCTTGCTATTCTTGTTGTACAATAGCGAATGTACAAGAGCAGAAGAGTCTTCATCAAAAAGTAGTGCTATTTTTGAAGAGGGGAGTATTTACATTGATGGGTCAGCAGCCATTGCAAAGATAGATGAGGATTTCATTTGTGCAACCTTAGATTGGTGGCCTTCTAATAAATGTGATTATGGAACTTGTAGCTGGGGAAATTCTTCCCTCCTTAATCTTGTAACCCCTCTTTCACTTTTTCTTTTTAGTTCTCTGTACTTTAAAGTTTCTGTTATATAGCCTTTTAATTAATTTGCACATTCATGACAAATAATTAACATAGAATGATCTGCCTTTATAAAGAAGCCTAGGAACAACTATAAAGTTGTCTTTCTGTGATCTATAGGTCACGGATTCAAGCCATAGAAGCAACCGGAAAGCAACCGGAAGGCTTGTTACATCACACTTCTCGGGGCACGGCCCTCTCCTGGACCATGCATGAATGCGGGATGTTGTCTCTATGTGATCTATAGGTCACATGTTCGAGCCGTGTAAGCAGCGGAAAGGCTTGCTATATCACACTCCTTGGGGCTTGGGGTGCGGCCCTTTCCTGGACCATGCATGAATGTGGGATGTTGTCTCCATGTGATCTATAGGTTACGTGTTCGAGCCTGGAAGTAGTCAGGAGGCCGGCTACATCACACTCCTTAGAGTGCTGCCCTTTCCTGTTTCCTTTCCTGGATCCTGCATGATGCTGTTTTTGTGTGATATATAGGTCTATGAGTTCGAACCTTGAAAGTAGTCGGGAGGCTGGCTACATCACACTCCTTGAGGTGGCCCTTTCCTGGATCCTGCATGAACGCAGAATACCTTGTGCACCGGCGGCCCTTTTTTTTTTTTAGAATGCTCTACTGATGGTAGCTTACTTATGGTTTAATCTATTTGGTGAGTCATTGCTATAATTAATGACTTAGTCCCATATAAGTTTGTAGTATAGCTACTTTCCCCTATAGTACTGATATCTGTAAGAGAGTTCAGAACTTGGTAAAACCACTAATGTACTTGGAAATTTTTGCATATTTTGTTCTTTTTAGGCAGTAATTTTGCATTTTCCTTGAAAAATATTTTCCATTAAAAGAGGGATAAAACACTTTCTCTGATTATATTTTTCCTCCAATGGTACATTTGAAATAGATAGACCCCCAACATTACACCCTAGGGGTGCGGCCTTTCTCTGTACCTGTACCTGCATGAACACGGGATGCTTTGTTCACCAGATTGTCCCTTTTACTTCATTTGAAATAGTTTCTACATTTTACTAGTGTTGAATAGTGAGACAAAGATTCTTCTGATTTTCCCGAAAATAGAGTCATTTCCTTTCTAAGCCTTCTCCATTTTCAGTGATGTTTTTGTCTCTATTCGTTTTAGAAAGTTGACTACTAAATTATTCCCTAGCTTTATCCTTGTCATTTTTATGTTATGTTCAACTTTACATCCCATTGCACTAATCGGGGGCGTTTGTTATTGCAGGATCTAAGCAACAAGGTTTTGTTGAATGCAATTAGAGGTATAAATTATTGGAGAAACACCCATTCACTATGCATTCAAAAGTTTATTAAGCAGTTTTCTGATTACTGAGTAACTATTGAAGTTTCCTCTTGAATGTTGCAGCGTTTTCGCCGTTAAAAATTAGACTCGGAGGCACATTGCAAGACAAAATAGTATACCAAACGGCGCATTATGAGCAACCATGTTCTCCTTTTCTCCTTAATAATACAGAGTTGTTTGGCTTCACCCAAGGTTGCTTACCTTTGTCTCGTTGGGATGAACTCAACCAATTCTTCAAGAAAACGGGGTAACTTTTCTTCATGCAATTGTGTGTATTTCAAACATTAGTGAGGAAAATCGTTAAGGGACATGATAGTGTTAAATTGAGTTTCTTGTTATCCAAAGCTATCTGAATACACGCAGTATATTATTGCAGGGCAAAAGTAACTTTTGGGTTGAATGCTTTAAATGGAAAGACGATAGCTCCTAATGGCTCTGCTTTGGGAGATTGGGATTCCAGCAATGCAGAGTCTTTCATCAGGTATACGGTTAGCAGAGATTATACTATCCTCGGCTGGGAGCTTGGTATGAAACTCTTTCCCGTCTTTAACTAGATATTTTAGGGGTAAGCTGATGTGCAAATTTAGCATAAGGATAGTTCTAAGCCTAAGAGATTTAACAGTGGGGTAAAGGAGCAAGCAGTATGAGAATTGTCTTTTTAGTGAGGTGGAGTTCTTCCTTGTTTTGGTTTGAAAGAGGAGAGGCATCATTTGCAAGTAACTACATCTTCATACAGCGTGATAAGGGACTTTACCATTTTACAGTTCATGTATGATGGATCTAGTTGACATTACGTTCATTTCCTTATCTTAAACAAAAGAATATATATATATATATATATGTACGTCTAAAGACTTCGGTAAGACCATGGCGGAGCTAGCCCTTCGCTTACTTTTTCAGCCGATGGCGGAGCTAGCTCTTCGCTTACTTTTTCAGCCGAACCCAGTTTCGTCCAAACTCTGTATTTGTCTTATTAAATTCATTAATATGTACAACTATTAATTTCGAACCCAGTAACTTAAAAAAACTAGAATCCCGAACCCATAAACTTCAAATCTTGGCTCCGCCTTTGGGTAAGACAGGTTCCAACTGATCATTTTCTTCCATAGGAACAATGTAGTATTAAGAGCCAACTGTGAGATTGTTGAATGCTATTTCATCTGGCTTCTCTCTGCTACATTTGATGCAAATATCTAGTTTCTTGCCAGGAAATGAATTGAATGGAAATGGAATCGGTGCAAATATCACGGCCAATCAGTACAGCCGTGATGTCATCGCGCTTCACAAATTACTTCAAGAAATATATAAAGGGGAGGACGTTATGCCATTAGTCCTTGCACCAGGAGGAATATTTGACGCTGTTTGGTTCTCAAAGCTTATAGATAAAGCATCCAATTATCTTCAAGTGGTTACACATCACATTTACAATGTTGGCGGAGGTACATGAAGCTATTAGATCCATTTTTCCCTCTTCTAGCTCAGCATTGTTGTTGGAATAATAAGTTATTTTGTATTTAGGCAATGACAGCGACCTAGTTCAGAAAATACTTGATCCTTCTCATCTGGATGAAGTCTCCGAAAGATTCAGACATGTTCAAGGTGTTCTCCAAAAGTTTGGAACTTCATCAGTAGCATGGGTTGGTGAAAGTGGAGGGGTTTATAACAGTGGTCGCGATCTTGTTTCCAATAGCTTTGTGTCCAGCTTTTGGTAAAAACTCAACCTTAATGGTCTAGACCTGTGATAATCTTCTTGTAAAGGTTTCATTAGAAGCGATTTTTGCCTCTTGCAAATATGTAGGTATTTGGATCAGCTTGGGATGTCAGCCACGTTCGACACTAAGACGTACTGTCGACAAACATTGGTTGGTGGAAACTATGGTCTCCTTAATACCATAACATTTCATCCAAATCCTGACTATTATGGGTACGCCTTTGTTCTTTGGTTGAATAATTGAACATGAGATTCAAAATTTTGCATCCACTGTTACAATAATCTAGAAAATGCTTCACTTTGGTAATGTAACGTATTCATTTCTGCATTTTACTTATTGTTACTTGCATTCACTTTCATGCACACAGTGCTCTCCTTTGGCACCGTTTGATGGGAAGGTTTGTTCTAGCAACACAATTCCAAGGAACGAAAAAGCTACGAGCTTATGCCCACTGTTCAAAATCCTCTGTAAGTATAATATTGTAAATTTAACCATGAGAGACTTGAAATATCTGTGTGATTACACTAGAGACACAGAGGCGTAGCCAAAATTTGGAGCTTATGTTTAAGTTGTTGAGTTCTGAATTTATAATATGTACATGTTCAATGGATTTCCAAAGATAAATACAGGATTTGGACCAAAGTTACTGCGTTCAGCCGAACACGTAAACTTTATGCTAGCTTCGCCCCTCACTAGTGATTGTGATTCCTAAATACATATTGTTATGCAATTATGTTGCAGGAAGGAATTACACTGTTGTTGATCAACATGGATGGTGGTGCAACAGTTAATGTAAGTCTTTCCGTCAGACTTGCTAACGCAGACAAGGCTCCGCTTCTGCTGCAAAACATAAATGATCAGAATCCGAGACACGAAAACCGGAGGGAAGAATATCACCTTACAGCCAAAGATGGTGAATTACATAGCCAAACAGTGCTTTTGAATGGAAAGGAACTTAGTTTAGATCATATTGGAAGAATCCCTCAGTTGGAACCTATACGAGTGAAATCCTCCGAACCATTAGCTATTGCTCCTTTCTCAATTGTATTTGTTGACATCCCCACTGTTCAAGTTCCTGCAGCTTGCAGTATGTTTACCAGAGAGTACATGTAAGGGTTGCTTCCTTTCCTTGATCATGAATTGATTTGGCGTAATAAAATAAAAATAAAACATTTGATTTCGGTAATAAATACATGCTTACAACTAGGGGTGTACAAAGAAAATCGATAAACCCCACCAAATCGGTAATCCGAGTCAAATCGGAAAAAAAAAATCGATCATGGGTTGGTTTGACTTGGTTTGGTGTTGGAAAATATAACCCGACCATAATTGGTTTGGTTTTGTTTTAACTTAAAAAAGTCAAACTGAAACCAAATTAACCCGATGTTACATTTATTTAATTTTTACAAATATTTTATACATATAAATATTTATTTTTAATACAATTTTTAAATATTTTTTGAACTTTTCACAGTTTTTTCTTTAAGCATATTGTTTCAAGGTTGGATCAATAAATTTTATAGTTCATAAAGGTAGTAATTCAAATAAACTTTACATCAATACTAATGTTAACTAAGAAAACTCAATTGAACACTAGAAATGACAATAGTGTGGATATCTATTTTTTAGTTTTGCATTCTTTTTATTGAAAATGTATAACTTAGTTTATCTTTTTCTTTAGTGATTAGTTGTGTAACTAATATACTTATAGTTGTACTTAATTAAACACGATTTATATAGTACTTTTAGATTATGTTAATATTTATTATGGCTTATTACTTAGTAATATATTTTTTTTATTGATTTTTAGCATTTTTGTTATTGAATATTTTAGTACAATGTTATGACTCATCTCCTATTATTGTATTATTTTCTTGAAAAATATATTATATAGTTGTATCCTTGTAGGATTAGAGAAGTATGTGGAGCACAAGTTATATATTTGTGCTATGAAGACTTATCGGGAAAAAAAATCGAAGACCCAAAAAAATCTGGAAAACCCGAGATTTAAAAACTCGATTTTGTTGGTTTGGTTTGGTTTATAGATATAAAAATTTGACACTGTTGGTTTGTTTTGGTAATTCAAAAATCTGAACCAACCCGAACTATATATACCCCTACTTACAACCTATGTTTTAAAAGGCGGGGGTGTGAGGTGAGGCGATGCATTATGAATAATATAAAAAGTATGATATATATCATAATATGCAAATTAGCTCTAATGTGGTTACAACTCAAATATAAAAAGTAACGTATTCAATATGAAATCTTATATATCTCTTTTTTAAGGAGTAATTAATCTTGAAGGAGTTTCGATATTATAATTTGATATCTTTTAAAAATATTTCTTTTATTTAATATGCTTTCTATTTGAAAGAGAATTTATATAAAAACATAATTCACAATTTAAATATGATTATCTAGCATCATTTATTTTTAAGTTTCAATAAGTTAATAATGTGACACATAATTCACAATATTATACCATGATAATTAACTATTTGTAAATAGTTACTGTGAGCTATTAAATTAATAAGTATTGTATTTCGTAAACGTGAAAAAAATAATATTTAGTAAAACAGTTATAAAAAAAAGTATAGACTATTATATAATAAAGGTATAATAAAATTTAATTAATAAATACTTTTAAATGAAAGAGTTATTTATAATTTTACTATCATAGAAGCAACAACAACAACAACTACCCATTATGTTCCCACAAAGTGGGGTCTGGGAAAGCCTTAGTGAATAATGTGCAATAATTTTACTATCATAGAAGCCTTAGTGAATAATGTGCAATAATTTTTATTTTAATTATGACACAAATTACTCTCAACTTAATGATTTATGATTAAGAAAAAAAATTTGAAAAGCCAACGATTTACCAAGAAAATTTGAGGATTAATAGTTACACGCGATTGCATAAATTTCTATTAGGGAGCCCAGTATGTTGGGCATGTCTGGAGCGTAAGCTTCGGCGGCCGAAACGTAAATCTCACGGATTAAGCCCCACACATAAACTTAGGGGTATTTTACGAGTATTCTGTCCTAAAGTGAGCCTCGAGCAAATTTCAATTCTGCCATTTAAAATAGAGCTTACAACTAAAAGCATGTTTTAAGTTTGACGAAACTTCCAAAATTACTTTTTCTAAAAAGTACTTTCACTAATAGATTTTTAGAAAAATACTTTGTGATAGTAGCAATTTGTGTTTTGTTAAATCATTATAGAAGGAGAATTACGGGGGCGATTCATACAATCAGAATCTCTCCCTCTCTCTCTATTTCTTTTTTTACACACTTTTAACAAAAAACAAAAAATATAGTTTCACCTTATATAGATTACAAAACAAGTTTCTCTAGAAGATTAAAGAACCGTTAAGTAATAGAAACATTCAGATTTTTACCTACATATATTATATATGAAGCGAAACTGGCGGTCACGGAAGCTAAAAACGCGGCTTTTGGGCGCATGTACGAGGAATTGGGAGAGAAAGGCGGGACAATAAGTTATTCCGGTTAGCCAAAGTAAGGGAAAGGAAGGCGCGGGACCTGGACCAAGTTAGGTGCATCAAGGATGAGGATGGTAGAGTCCTGATAGGGGAGTCTCAAGTCAAACAGAGATGGCAGGCGTACTTCCGAGACCTTCTAAACGAGGAGGGGGGCCAAAACATAGAACAAGGGGAGCTGGGACATTCAGAGCGTCATAGAGACTTAGGGTACCACAAGCGCATTAGGGTGGAAGAGGTCGTGGGGGCTTTGCGTAGGATGAGTAGAGGTCGAGCGACCGGGCCAGACGAAATCCCGATGGAGTTCTGGAAATGCATGGGTAAGCCAGGAGTGGAGTGGCTCACCGGGTTGTTCAATGCGATCTTCAGGACCAAAAGGACGCCGAAGGAGTGGAGGTGGAGTACAGTGGTGCCCTTGTATAAGAACAAAGGGGATATCCAGTATTACAACAACTATAGGGGCATCAAATTAATAAGTCACACCATGAAGGTTTGGGAGCGGGTGATCGAGGCTAGGGTGAGGGAGTCGACATTTATTTCCATGAACCAGTTCGGTTTCATGTCGGGTCTCTTCACTACAGAAGCTATCCACCTTGTCAGGAGATTGGTGGAACAGTTCAGGGATATGAAGAAGGACTTGCACATGGTGTTTATCGACTTGGAGAAGGCGTATGACAAGGTCCCTAGAGAGGTGCTATGGAGGTGCCTGGAGGCTAAGAGCGTGCCGGAAGCCTACATCAGAGTAATCAAGGATATGTACAATAGAGCTAAGTCTAGGGTCAGGACAGTGGGTGGCGACTCAAACCATTTTCCGGTGGTTATGGGGCTCCATCAGGGATCTGCGCTTAGCCCTCTATTATTTTTTTACCTTGGTGATGGGTGCCTTAACGCGACATATTCAAGGGGATGTGCCTTGGTATAAGCTATTTGCTGATGGCATAGTCCTCGTAGACGAGACGAGGGTCGGTGTTAACGAGAGGCTAGAGGTATGGAGACAGACTCTCGAGTCTAAGGGTTTCAAACTAAGCAGGTCTAAGACAGAATATCTGGAGTGCAAGTTTAGCACTGAACCGAGCGAAGTGGGAGGAAGCGTGATGATTGGATCTCGGGCCATAGCCAAGAGGGATAGTTTCAGATACCTTGGATCGGTGATTCAGGGGGACGGGAAGATAGACGGGGATGTCACTCACCGTATATGGGCAGGGTGATCGAAGTAGAGGCTTGCATCAGGAGTCTTGTGTGATAAGAAAGTGCCACAGAAACTCAAGGGGAAGTTTTATAGAGCTGTGGTTTTAGACCTGCCACGCTGTATGGGACGGAGTGTTGGCCGGTGAAGAAATCTCATGTTCAGAGGATGAATGTTGCGGAGATGAGGATGCTTAGGTGGATGTGCGGGCTCACCAGGTTAGATAAGATTAGGAATGAAGTTATTCGGGAGAAGGTGGGGGTGGCCCCAGTGTATGAGAAGATGCGAGAGGCGAGACTTAGGTGGTTCGGGCATGTGCGGAGGAGAAGCCCCGATGCCCCAGTGAGAAGTTGTGAGCGGCTAGCGGTGATCGGTGTGAGGCGAGGCAGAGGGAGGCCTAAGAGATATTGGGGAGAGGTAATTAGGCAAGACATGGCCAGGATGCGGATTTTCGAGGACATGACCCTTGATAGGAAAGTCTGGAGGTCTAGTATTAGGGTTGTAGGATAGGGGCTTCTAGATTTTTCGTACTCCTTTCCCTGGGTGGGTGAGGCGTGGTAGGGCTACCCATAGAGGATTCATGTATTGGTTTGTGTTCTCTTATGGTAGTCATTTCTGGTAGTTACTGTTTTAATATTATTGCATGATAGTTTATTTATGGTACATATGACTCTTATGTTTAGATAATTATTTATGCGATGTATGCTGGAGTAACTAATGTTGTTTGTGTAACTGTTTTTGTTTGCCTTTCTCTTCCCTGCGCCGAGGGTTGATTGGAAACAGCCTCTCTGCCCTCTCGGGTAGAGGCAAGGTCTGTCTACATATTACCCTCCCCAGATCCCCCTTTGTGGAAATATACTGGATTGTTGTTGTTGTTGTTATATAATATATGAAACTTATCTATCCCTAATCAAGTTTTAACTTAATTACATAGTCATATACAATTTACCAATTATATAAAAATTAGTTTTAAATGAGTATCCTTCGTTGTAGCCTTTTAATTTAGTAAATCCTAAAAAAAATCCTCACAAGTCCTTACTTAGACAAACCCCAATCTTTCTCAAAGACTTTTCTCTTTTTCTCTTTGAAATCATCTCTCTTTCTATACCGATTCTTCAAGGGGTTTTCTTCTAAAGCTCATAATTTTCTCTAACAATGACGAAGAAAAGGATTAATTCTTTATCAATTTGAATTTTGCCATGACTAGAGTTTGGAGCTTTTCTGGGTTTTCCCTTTTCTTGTTGGTATTCCGGTGGCGGGCTAGCAGCAAATGTATATTAATTATTTGATTGGTTTTTCAAATTGAAATTGTCAATTAATAAATTTTGAAGGTGTTTGAATCTCCACCATTGATACAAAGTTGTGAAGCTTTGAATTCGGATTTTTAAATAATATTTTTTGTTTGGATCGGGTGTTATAGCAAATGATTGGAAATAATATATGGAGTTTATATCTCGATTTTGAGGGTATTTAGTGAAGATTAGATTTGATTTGACTAAATTTTTGGATTGAAATTCAAAGAAGAAGTCGAAGAACACACCACATACGAAATATATGTAATTTATATACAAAAGACATATTGTATAAAGTTTGTATGAAAATTGTGTTTAAGTTGTATGATGTTATAGTTGTATTTAACTGTATAAGAATGATGTATGAAAGTTGTAGAAAAGTTGTATATTGTATAATTAGTTGTTTGAAGTTTATTTATATATATGTTATTTTAAATATATCAAATTATGCATTAAATTTTGAATGATATTTGTTTTTACTTTGTATCTTGTTGTACCATACGTTATTCTTTTTTTAAAATGGGTAATTATAGCAAAGAGAGAGAAGATTTGCGCTATTTATGGCTTAAAATAGGTAACACAATTAGAGTGAGCCTTATTTAGATGGAAGGACAATTTGGATTTTGTTCCCTTCAATTACGCCCTTTTCCAGGAAAAAATACCTTAATTTAAGGTACTAATAATAGATTGTATATAATTTGTAAGTTATTTGGAGTGGGTAATATACGATATTTTGGACAATTTTAGTAAATAAATTTCAAATATTATATACGAAGGAAAAAGTTCCTAGAAAGTTATATGCATTGAAATCTAATAATGAGTATGTTGGTCTGAAACGGCCTAAAGATACTCTTGCTTGATATATATTGTCCTATTTGGGTCAAGTCATGGTTTTTCCTAAAGGCCTCATACGATCAAGAAGCTTTTTTCCTACTTGTTATGTGGGACTTTGTTCGGACACAACAATTTCTTACTCTATACAAGTTGTTGGACTAAAACCCAAAGATACTCTTAACATGGTATGATATTTTTCGCTTTAGGCCAAGCTCGCATTGTTTTTCTCGAAAGGCCTCACACCATTAAGAATATTTAACTCCTTATAAGTAACTTAGTTTTCTTTTCTACTTTCGATGTGGTACTTTGTTCACACACACCTAATACAACATGGGTTAAAACTTTGAAATCTAATCTATTTGAATTTAAAGATTAAAAGGAATATTTAAAATATTTATATATCAGATCAGAACAATTTCATGAAGCCAAATATGCTAGGTGGTTACTTTGTCTATTGTGGCGGCTGTAATACCACAGATTCTCTTATCCTTTCAAGACGGCAAAAATAGCCGAACAAATGTACTGAAATCTGAACCATTGCATTAAAAAACGAATAGCTAAACACAAACAATACTAATATTAGATCAATTTTGAAGCATCTTCCAATTTGCATCTCTTATTATATATATATATATATATATATATATATATATATATATATATATATATATATATATATATATATATATATATATATATATATATATATATATATATATATATATATATATATATATATATATAAGTCTCCAAAAGAATCTTATTTCTAGTTTTACTCTCCCTTTTTGTGATTAACTATGGTGAGTTGTCCCTATGCCAGCTTCTTTGGAAACTCCTCGGATTTCCTAAACTTGAGAGCTATTTATATTTAAATTTTAATTACTTCAAGAACAACAATAACAACAACGACGAACCTAGTGTAATTCTAAAAGTGAGGTTAGGTCTGCGGTGAATAGTATGTACGTGGACATTATCCCTACTTTGTGAGAATATAGAGGTTGTTTCCGGTGAGAACATTACGATGGAAATTCAAGAAAGAAAGATGAAAGCACAAAAAAGACAGAATGTTGTATTAGTGCCATGTCCATTCCAGGGGCATTTAACACCAATGCTGCAACTTGGTAGTATTCTTCATTCTCAAGGCTTTTCTGTTGTAGTTGCGCATACTGAATTCAATGCTCCTGATTATTCCAATCATCCTGAATTCGTCTTCCATTCTATGAACGACGGATTACAGGGACGTGACATGTCAATGCCGAGTCTAGAAAATATGTATGATATGAACGAAAACTGTAAGGCGCCTCTTAAAAGTTACCTCGTTAGGATGATGGTGGAGGATGGTGATGAAGTTGCTTGTATTGTTTATGACAACGTTATGTTCTTTGTTGATGATGTGGTTACTCAACTGAGGCTTCCTAGTATTGTCCTCCGCACTTTCAGTGCTACATATATACACTCTATGCTCACCATTCTTCAGTAACCAGAAAAATATCTTCCTTTTGAAGGTATGAAACCAGACACAACCTCTCCTTCAAGATTTAAATGATAAATTATTTCAGATTCAATACAACGAGCTAAGTACGTCTTAAATTCCAAAAATAAGTTTGGGTCAGCTATATGAATTTTCATTGATCATGTTCTCCATTTAAGAAATAAAAAATAAAAATGAAAATTACCTGAAGTTATGTATATTTCCTATTGGCATAAGAATCTCTAATCAGTTACAGCCTCTTTATGAATATTCATAAGATAGGGTAAAGTCATATACACACTACCCTTCCCAAACTATACTCCCAAACTATACTTATGGGATTTCACGTGATTTTTTGTTGTTGTTATCATAGGCGAATCTACCTGTAGAATTTTGGGTGCTTTAGCATAATCTATTTCTTTTCCTTATATTCTAGGCTACTTTCTTTCTTGTTCTTTTTTTTTTATTTTTAAATATTTCCTTAATTATGTCTTCTTTTTATTTTTCAAGCACAAATTCTTAACCCAATACATTTTTTTTGGTTAACCTTTGCATTAACTTTATATTTTTCTTTTAATTTAACTAATTCTCTATAGCAAAGAAAAACAATCTTCTTGAAAAAAGATCTGAAAGTTCGATCCCTTTTAAATATGAAGAGTTCCTTTAGAAAGGTAAAGAGGTTGTTTGGATGGGCTTAAAAGCTGGTCAAACTAGCTTTTAAGCACATTTTAATTTCTTGGAGTGTTTGGCAACAAAAAAAGCTGCTTAAAAAAAGTTAAAAAGTGTTTAAAAAAAGCCAAAAGCAACAAGTTGGTTAACCCCAACTTTTTTTATTTTGGCTTAAAAGCTATTTTAGTTTGACCAATAAAATTACCATCTTGCCCTTATAAGTTTTTATAATAACAAAATTACCTTCTTATTTCCTCTTCATCTTCTTTTTTATAATACCAGAGTTTTTATATTTTTATCTTTTTAATAAGAAAAAATGTTTACCATCACTTGTTTGCCAAACACTTCAACAACTTTTTTTAAGCTTCAGCGACTTTTATCCAAACATGTAACTACTTATTTATAAAATAAACTTCATCACTTAAAAACTACTTTTAAGCACTTGGTGCTTAAAAGCCAATTTTTTTATGCCAATCCAAACGGGCTCAAAGTCCATCAACCTTCTTTTTTCTTTTTTCTTTTTCTTTTTTGGGCCAATTGCATTTTTATCACAGATTTACAGTGTCCATAATATTAAAATATGAGTTTTCTTCACTTTTTTACAGGTGTGTTCAACTAGTCGTGTACTTATATAACTTATTGTAACTTCACGTCAAAAAAATTAAGCATCCACGAGCTCAAAATCTTATATCTGTTAATTAAGCATTCACGAAATCAAAATCTTAGATCCGCCAGTGGTTGTTATAGGAATCTCTAATAGAGCTAAAAGACTTCTAAAAAGCATAGGAGCTAAAGTGAATGTATCAACCTGAGTAAATATATTCTAAGCTAATTGGTATTGTCCATATAAATCTTTTTCTTCTTTTGTGCCCTATCTTTCGCCAAATCTTCGTTGATTCCAAGAGACTGATTACTCACTGCGATTCCAGATTCTCAGCTGCTGGATCCTTTGCCGGAGCTTCATCCCCTGAGGTTTAAGGATATACCATTTCCTGTCATCGATAATACAGTTTCAGAACCGATACTAGAATTCTGTCGAGCAATGAGCGACATAGGATCATCTGTCGCGACTATTTGGAACACCATGGAAGACCTGGAGAATTCATTGTTATTACGCGTTCAGGAACATTACAAGGTGCCCTACTTCCCCATCGGTCCTCTTCACAAAATGGCACCTTCAACCTCATCGACTAGCTTACTCGAAGAAGACGATAGCTGCATTGAGTGGCTCGACAGACAGGCTCCGAATTCAGTACTCTATGTCAGCTTGGGAAGCCTGGCAAGGATCGAGGACAAGGAACTAATTGAGACTGCTTGGGGATTAGCTAACAGTAAGCAACCGTTTTTATGGGTTGTTCGACCTGGCTCCGTCTCTGGTTTTCAATGGACTGAGGCCTTGCCCGAAGGTTTTGAGAAAACGATAGGAGAAAGAGGTCGGATAGTGAAATGGGCACCACAAAAACAGGTGCTTGCTCATCCTGCGGTGGGAGGCTTTTTCACACATTGTGGTTGGAATTCTACACTCGAAAGTATTTGTGAAGAAGTCCCTGTGATATGCAGGCCAATTATAGCAGACCAACCAGTGAACGCGAGGTATCTGAGCCAAATATATAAGGCTGGCCTGGAATTGGAGGCCACAGAGAGATCGGTTATAGAGAAAACAGTAAGAAAACTTATGTTAAGTGAAGAAGGTAAAGAAATGAAGAAAAGGTTAGTAGACATGAAACAACAGATTGTTGCTGGTATGCAGATTGATGGTTCTTCACATAAGAACTTGAATGATTTAGTACACTTCATTTCTTCCTTGCCTTCGCGCGCTCCGCCAATGCCTGCTGTCCGGGGAATCCTCACCTCAAACTATATACCAAGCAAGACTATCATTGAGTCATGAATCAAAAAATTCTTGTAATCTGCTAGCCTGGCAATGCAAGAAATCCTTATTAACAAAAGAAGTAAACAGACTTTATATATCAATATTCCAAAACAAAATTAAAAATGCTTTCAAATGTTCGATAGGTTAAACATGTCAGGGCAAGTTCTAGTTTAGAATTTATTCTTGATAAGCCTGAAATCGAAAAAAGAAAAGCAACTTCACTGGGAGGTTGAAACAAGAAACAAAATGCCCTCTGTATACCTAGCCAGTTTCTTTCTTTGGCTGAAGATTGTAACGAACATTTTATCGCTTGTCTCAAAACTCAAGCTGTTGCCAAATTGATATGCAACTTCAATCTGGTTGGAATCTTATTATGAGGAAGCCATTTTTTTTAGATTTGTCCTGCAATGGTAAATGTTTTTAGGGAAAAGGTCCAAAATTGTTACTCTACTATGGTATATTGTTTACTTCCGACAGCCGTTATACTTTTCGTCCAAATCTATTCCCATCACTAATAAAGTTTACATAATTGCTCATAACCTAACGTGTCTATGCTGTGGCATATCAACAGCCAAGTAAGTAGGTCCCACCAAATAAAATTTCATGTTAGCATTGGATTTCCTAATCCAATCTCACATATGGTTTTGTTGAAAAAATTTCGATTAAATTCTCAAGCTTAATGCCCCGGTGAGGAGTTGTGAGCGGCTAGCGGTGGTTGGTGTGAGGCGAGGCAGAGGGAGGCCTAAGAGATACTGAGGAGAGGTAATTAGACAGGACATGGCCAAGATGCGGATTTCCGAGGACATGACCCTTGATAGGAAAGTCTGGAGGTCTAGTATTAGGGTTGTAGGATAGGGACTTCTAGATTTTTTGTACTCCTTTTCCGGGGTGGGTGAGGTGTGGTAGGGATGTCCATAGATGATTAGTTTGTGTTCTCTTGTGGTAGTCATTTCTGGTAGTTACTGTTTTAATATCATTGCATGCATACCTGCTTATTGATGGTATTTATGCCTCTTATGTTTAGATAATTTTTGCGATGTATGCTGGTATAACTAATGCGATTTTTTTTTTTGTTTGCCTTTCTTTTCCTGAGCCGAGGGTCGATTGGATACAGCGTCTCTGCCCTCTCGGGTAGAGGTAAGGCCTGCCTACATATTATCCTCCTCAGATCCCACCTTGTGGGAATATACTGGATTATTGTTGTTGTTGTTGTTGTACATTCTCAAGCTTAAATTGAGTGATGGGTCATATTAAATTCTTGATTTGGATTTCCAAAAAAAAAATTGAACTTTGATCAATCCGTCCTAAAATTTAAAAGATCACCCGATCACATTATCCCCAAAACTTATTGAAATCATAAACGACCAACAAACATACCAAATGTGGGACCTGCCAACCTTCGTCATCTTTTTCATATGTTCAAAATTTTTCACCATTGCCAAACACGACATATGAAGGTACCCAACTCATGGTCTGTTACTACTGATTCTACAGCAAGTACCAAACAATTTGAGTTTGAACTGAAGTTGTCCTCACGTGAAGAGTGCTGACAATAGTGGGCTTATCAATAGCTTAGGTTTATATAAAGTTGCGGTTACAGTACCACCGGGAAATTTGCTTGCTAATTTATAAGAATGAGAGGATGACAATATGGTCGACAACGAATAGTTCACCACCGGGCCTGAACGGTGGTGGTGCAGATCTGAAATGCCAAGAAATTTTTAGTCATAGATCTTGTAAAATGTGGCCTTAGTTTTTAGATTTTTTTAATTGTGAGCCTTGTTGGTACATTTGTGGTCGTTGTATTTTGAGAGGATGTGGTCAATTGTTGGTCAAGCATTTCTTTCTTGTCTTCCTATATAATGAGCATTCTTTGCTCATTTTCAAGACACACCAAAACAAGATTTGAATTATTCATTTCTTGTTTTTTCTCCTCCTCCTTTAGCAAGTAAGATTATTTTGTAAGAGAGTAAGTGTTGGGAAACACTTGTGTGAACCCTTCTTTGGAGTGATCTTGTGAGGTTATTATCTTGAGGTATTTGGAACTAGTTAGAGTATTTACTCTTATTTTGTACTCTCTTTTGCACTATTATTGATATAGTGAAATTGCTTCTCTCCGCTTGTGGATGTAGGTCTTTTTGACTGAACCACGTTAAGATTGTGCCTTCTTTATCTGCTTTAATTACCGTTATTATCAACTTATATTATCTTTGCTATTGTCATTATAACGCTGTTTGGCTAAATTCCGCACTACCCGGGTTCCCGATCCTAACAAATTGGTATCAGAGTCGGATCTAATGGGTTATTTTAAATAGCCAAAAATGACTCTAAGAAAGACTTATGTTGAGAAATTTGATCGAAGTGCAAACTTCGGAATGTGGCAATTAAATATGGAAGCTATCCTAATTCAGGATGGCTTAGATTTGGCACTACAAGGAAAAGAGAAGAAACCCGAAAAAATGACGGACGAGGAGTTTGCTGTCATTGACAAAAAAGCAAAAGCAGGTATCATTTTGAACCTCTCAAATGAAGTTTTGCGTGAAGTTTCTGCAGAAAAATTAGCCAAAGGCATATGGGAAAAGCTGAAAATCCTGTATATGAAAAGAACATTAGAAAACAGGCTTTACCTAAAGCAAAAACTCTACACTTTTCGTATGGTTGAAGGTACCTCTATACTTACACATTTTGATACTTTTGATTCTTTCTTATGGATTTAAGTAACATAGATGCTGAAGTCAAAGATAAGGATCAAGTCGTATTGTTGTTTGTTTCTTTACCCCAGTCGTTTTAGCATATTAGAGATACTATGCTTTATGGAAAAGATAATATCTTGTATAAAGATATCAAATCTATTTTGAAAGTAAAAGAACAAATAGATAGAGATATTACTAGGGAAACTAGTGGGAACCAAGGGGAAGGCTTGTTTGTAAGAGGTAGATCCAATAAGAAAGATTCAAGTAGTGAGAGACTTAAATCAAGGTCAAAATCCAGATACAGAAATATCATGTGCAAATACTGTCATAAGAAAGGTCACATTATTTCTGAATGCTTTAAATTGAAAAATAAAAAAAGGCATACAGAAAAGAAAAACGAGCATAAAATTACTGATACTGCCAAAGCATGTGTAGCTGCTGATGAGACTGAGGAAACTATTTTTTAGCAACTAATAATAGTTTTAAATCTAACAATGAGTGAATTTTAGATTCGGATTGTTCTTATCATATGTATCCCAATCGGAATTTGTTTACCACATATAAATCTGTTGAAGGCGGAGTTGTCTTGATGGGCAACAATGTTGCCTGCAATGTTATTAGTAAAGGTACAGTCCGAATCAAAATGCACGATGGTGTGGTGAAAACTCTCACCGATGTTAGACATGTTCCTAACTTGAAGAAAAATCACATCTCTTTGGGCACTCTAGAATCTCTTGGGTGCAAGTACGCAGGTGAAGGTGGAGTCCTAAAAATTTCTCATGGTGCTCTTGTAATCATGAAAGCACGCAGATCTGGTACGTTGTATACTCTATTGGGATCTATTGTTACAGGTACTGCTGCGGTTTCAACATTAGATAAATCAGATTATGACGTCACCAAATTGTGGCATATGCAATTGGGGCATATGAGTGAAAAAGGTCTATCCATCCTCAAAAAAAGAGGTCTGTTGTATGGCCAAAATACTGAAAATATGGAGTTCTGTGAAGACTGTGTGTTCGGAAAGCAGAAAAGAGTCAGCTTCAAATCTCCAGCAATTTATAGAACAAAAGGTACTTTGGATTACATTCATTCAGATCTTTGGGGTCCTTCATGTACCCCGTCAAAAGGTGGTGCCAGGTATATGTTAACTTTTATTGATTATTATTCAAGGAAAGTTTGAGTTTATTTCCTAAAAAATAAAAGTGATGTTTTCTTAACTTTCAAATGATGGAAAGTTTTGATTGAGAAGCAAACAGGAAAACAGGTTAAGCGGCTTAGAACAGACAACGGATTGGAATTATGTAATGATGAATTCAATAAATTCTGCAAGAATGAAGGAATTGCTCGACACCGTACTGTGAGAATGACATCTCAGCAAAATGGTGTGGCAGAAAGGATGAATAGAACTCTTTCGGAAAGGGCTTGTAGTATGATTTCAATTGCTGGATTGACAAACGCTTTTTGGGCAGAAGCTATCTCTACAGCTTGTTACATTGTCAACCGTGCTCCTTATGCACCATTGAACTTTAAGACTCCAGAGGAAATGTGGTCAGGTACTCCTGCTAATTATTCTGATTTAAAGATATTTGGTTGCCCCGCATACATGCATGAAAATAATGGAAAATTAGAGTCAAGGGCTAAAAAATGTATTTTCCTTGGGTATGCATCTGGGGTGAAAGGATACCGACTATGGTATCCTGATCCCATGACACCAAAATTCATAATTATGTAACCTTTGATGAATCCTCTATGTTACATTCCAGAAAAAAGTCTTCTAGTTCTTGTAATACAGATAAAGGGAAGGGTACAGAGAAGCATGTGGAGGTTGAGATTGGCAATCCTTCTGAGCCAGGTTCATCAACTTTGGAGCAAAATACAGTTGAAACTCCTGAAACTCCTAAAATTGAGTCAGAAGCTGAAATTCTTGAAGTTGAGACTCCTCAAGTTGAACCGGAAGAAGATGAGTATTCTATAGCCAAACATAGACCAAGAAGAGAAAGTAAACAATCATTAAGGTTTGAAGATTATATTGTATTTGCTTTTTCAGTTGCACAGGAAACTGAAGAAATCAGAGAACCATCAAAATATTCAGAAGCAGTTTCTGGTGTTGACTCAGCCATGTAGCTGATAACAATGAATGAAAAAATTGAGTCTCTCCACAAGAATGGTACTTAGTCTCTTGTGAAACCGCCATGGGGAAAAAGAATTGTTGGTTGCAAATGGGTCTTCAAGAAAAAGGATGGCATTCCAAGGGTTGAAGATGCGAGGTATAAGGCACGATTAGTTGCAAAGAGCTATAGTCAGGTACAAGGAATTGATTTTAATGATATTTTCTCACCCGTTGTTAAACATAGCTCTATTCATATTTTGCTTGACTTAGTTTCCATGTATGATTTGGAATTAGAATAGCTTGATGTTAAGACGACTTTCTTACATGGTGAACTAGAGGAACAAATAAACATGCATCAACCCGAAGGATTTGAAATTGAAGGAAAAGAAGATCATGTTTGCTTGTTAAAGAAATCCTTGTGCGGATTAAAACAGTCTCCAAGACAATGGTATAAAAGGTTTGATTCCTTTATTTTGGGTCATGGTTATTCAAGGAGCATGTATGATAGTTGTGTTTACTTTCGGAAGTTAAATGATGGTTCATTTGTGTACCTATTATTATATGTTGATGACATGCTTATTGCTGCTAAGGATTTGATAGAAATTCACAATTTGAAAAGTCAATTAAAAAGTGAATTTGATATGAAAGATTTGGGAGCAGCTAAGAAAATCCTTGGCCTGGAGATCAAAAGAGATCGAGTAGCTAACAGGCTATTCCTGACCCAGAAGAAGTACTTGGAGAAAGTTTTGGAGAGGTTTGGCATGATAGATGCTAAACCAGTGAGTACCCCTCTTGCTGCTCATTTTAAGTTATCCGCTGCTCAGTTCCCGCAGTTAGAGGAAGAAGAGAGGTATATGGCACATGTACCTTATTCTAGTGTAGTCGGCAGTATTATGTATGCAATGGTTTGTACACGTCCAGACATTTCACAAGCAGTGAGCGGGGTAAGCCGATATATGGCTTGCCCTGGTAAAGCACATTGGCAGGCTGTGAAATGGATTCTCAGATACTTGCAAGGTACATCAAACACATATTTGGAGTTTGGTAGAAATACTAACACTTTGGTTGGTTTTGTAGACTCAAATTATGCAGGTGATCTTGACAAAAGAAGATCACTAACAGGCTATGTATTTTGCATTGGTGATTACGCTATCAGTTGGAAAGCTACATTAAAAATGCTTTCAATTGTTCGATAGGTTAAACATGTCAGGGCAAGTTCTAGTTTAGAATTTATTCTTGATAAGCCTGAAATCGAAAAAAGAAAAGCAATTTCACTCGGAGGTTGAAACAAGAAAGAAATGCCCTTAGTATACCTAGCCAGTTTCTTTCTTTGGCTGAAGATTGCAACGAACATTTTATTGCTTGTCTCAAAACTCAAGCTATTGTCAAATTGATATGCAACTTCAATCTGGTTGGAATCTTGTTATCAGGAAGCTATTTTTTTCAGATTTGTCTAACACTTTGTAAATATTTTTAGGGAAATTGTTTACTTTTGCGAGCCATTATACTTTTCATTCAAATTTATTCCTACGGTTAATAAACTTTACTTAATTGCCCCTAACCCTAACGTATCTCTAGTGTGGCATTTGACTCCTCTAATATTTTATTCATATCAACAACCAAGTCAACAAGCCCCACCAAATAAAATGACATGTGAGCATTGGGTTTCCTGATCCAATCTCACATATGGTTTTGCTGAAAAAATTTCGATTCAATTCTCAAGCTTAAATTGAGTGATGGGTCATATTAAATTCTTGATTTGGATTTCAAAAGAGAAAAATGAACTTTGAACAATCCGTCCAAAAATTTAAACCATTACCCGATCACATTACCCCCAAAACTTATTGAAATCATAAACAACCAACCAAACATATGCCAAATGTGGACCTACGCCAACCTTCAACATCTTTTTCATATGTTCAAAATTTTCCACCATTGCCAAACACGACATATGAAGGTACCTAACTCACGTGTCTGTTACTACTGATTCTACAGCAAGTACCAAACAATTTGAGTTTGATTGAAGGTGTCCTCACATGAAGAGTGTTGACAATAGTAGGCTTATCAATAGCTTAGGTTTATATAAAGTTGTGGTTACAGTACCACCTGAAAATTTGCTTGCAAATTTATAAGAATGAAAGGATGACAAAATATGGTAGCCGACGAATCGTTCACCACCAGGCCTAGACAGTGGTGGTGTAGATCTGAAAGCCAAAGAAATTTTTATTCATAGATCTACCGGATCTACATACTTCCAATGAACAAAACCAAACCACATCGCAAAGGATGGCTATTTTCATTTATTTCCAAAATGGTAACGCTTGTGAAGGCGTGGTGACAGTCACCGGATTCTGGCAGCATGGCCCGATGAATTAAAATAAAAGGGGAACAACGGCTGAGCATATGAAAGATGGACGAGCACCTAGTACAAAGGTCCGCTGGCTAGCCGATGACCAAATCCGGCGGCGGCGATCACTGCAGAGAAGAGGAAGAAGGGTGCCACCCCTTTGTTCTCTCAAAGTGAGAGAAATCTCAAAATAGTTATTGCATTTACTAAAATAGAATTTTTGTTTTTTTTATCTTTTTCTAACTTTGATAAAGAAACATAATTTATTTTAGGATTAAATTACTTACAATGCTGACATGGTATTTTATTTGGTGGGACTTGCTGACTTGGCTGTTGACATGGATAAAATATTACATAGTTCAGCTTTCACAGTGGAGGGATGTTAGGGTTAGGAACAATTATGCAAACTTGTTAACGGTACGAATAGATTTGGACGAAAAGTATAACGGGTGACAGAATTAAACAATATACCATAGTAGATGGGCAATTTTGGACTTTTTCCATGTTTTTATAATCTATGTACCCTATATACACCCAAAGCGTAGGACTTTCCCAACAGCTCCTACATAAATGATGTGTTAAATGTTGTACCTTTTTTGGTTTATGGCAATGCGTTTGACTACAGAAGTCATCTACCTTGTTAAGAAATTCATCGAGCATTATAAGGAGAGAAAGAAGGATTTGCGTATGGTGTTCATCGACTTAGAAAAGGCGTACGATAAAGTTCTGAGAGAGGTTTTGTAGAGATGTTTGGAGGGTAGAGGTATACATGTTGTCTAAGTTAGGTTGATTAAGACTTGTATGATGGAGTAAAGACCTGAGTGAGGACAGTGGGTGGGAACTTGGACCATTTTTCGGTTATGATGGGGTTACATTAAGGGTCGGCACTCAGCCCTTTTTAATTTGCTCTGGTGATGGACACACTGATGTGTCATATCCAGGGTGAGGTGTCGTGGTGCATGTTATTTGTAGATGATATTGTATTGACTGACGAGACACGAGATGGTGTGAATGCGCAATTAGAGGTATGCATGCAAACCCTAGAATATAAAGGTTTCAAGTTGAGCAGGACCACGACAAAATATTTTGAGTGTAAGTTCAGTGGCGAGACTCGAAGATGGGAAGGGGAGGTGAGGCTGGTTTCAGAGGTCATCCCTAGGAGACGGAGTTTTAACTACCTTGGGTCTATCATTCAAGGGAACTAGAGATTGATGAAGATTTCAGACATAGTATTGGGGTGGGTTAGATGAAATAGAGACTCGCTTCCGGTGTTTTGTGTGACAAGAAGGTGCCATCAAAACTTAAGGGTAAGTTTTATAGAGTGGTAGTCAGACCAACGATGTTGTATGTAGCTAAGTGTTGGCCAGCCAAGATCGTTCATGTCCAGAAGATGAAGATAGTATAGATGAGAATGTTGAGATAGATGTGCCGGCATACACACCAAGTTTGATAGGATAAAAAATGAGGTTAATCGCGACAAGGTGGGTGTGGCCCCTATTGAGGACAGGATGCAGGAAGCGCGGCTTGAATGGTTTTGGTCATGTGACGAGGAGGACCACAGAGCCCTGATGATGAGGTGTGAGAGGTTGACATTAGAGGGCCTATGAAGGGGTAGTAGGCCAAAGAAGATGTGAGGAGAGGTGATTAGACAAGACATGGCGTAACTTCAACTGACTGAGGACATGAGCCTTGACAGAAAGGTATTAAGGTTGAGAATTAGAGTAGCAAAGTAGGTAGTCTAGAGTGTTCATAACAGAAGTATTCGCATACAGTCTCGCTTTCTGTTGGTAGTAGGTTTTATGACTAACCGTTATTTTCTTTCATTGTTGATCACTTTATTGTCTTGTTATTTTTATTCTACTTTTATATGACTTTTTTGATACTGTTCTTTCTTGTTTATATTTTCATTAATGTGGTGCTTATGCTTTTTTGAGTCGAGAGTCTATTAGAAACAACTACTTTATTCTCACAAGGTAGGAGAAATGTGTGTGTACACACTACCATCTCCAGACCCCACGGTGTGAAATAATATTGGTATGTTATTTTCGTTGTTGTAGTAGGAATGCAATATCAAAAGAAGTAGCAATGTTTTAATTTAGGCAAAATACATAAAAAATAAATTCAAAAAAAAACCATTAACGTTGTCCAAAAATTAAGTTTTAAACACCTAAACTAAACGTGTGTTATTTTACCCCCTATTCTTGTTCATATGAAATTAATACCTCCATGTTAGACCTAAACCAATCATAAGTTGAGGGTGCAGTACACTTGCTCCACGTAATCTTCCAAGTCATAAAATCATTAAAATTTTAACAATTTAAATTCCCTTGGTAATCTACTTTCTTCCTGACCCACCCTACCTGTTTCTTCCTCCTCTCCTAAATAATCCACCATTTCCACTCTTCTTCATACCCAATTTGAAGTTGGCTTTTTATTTTGAGTCTAGCTATGTTTATTGACTAAAATGAAACACCATTCCTTCAATGGTGGCTGGTTGATTTTCAATTCTTCATCAAAATAAACTCTTATCATCAAGCAATGGAGAGACTTGAAGCGGTTGATTCATACTTCAATGGTGTTAATGGTAAATATAAGAGGAAGAAATATGCTTTCAGAAGTGAAAAATGGTGGACGAAAATTTAGGAGTGGGTTTGTAAGGTGATCGAGGAAATGGGGGTTCCGGAGATGGCCATGGAGCGGTGGAAGTTGCTGGGTGTTGCTGGATTTTATTGCGGTGCGATTTATGGAGTATGTATCTGAAATTTGGGGCAATTTACTGAAGGATTTGGGTGGTTTCGAGTTGGATTAAAGCTTCAATAGTCTATAGAATTATCTATGAAGAAGAAAATGATGAGGGGTGAGGAACAAGGAGAAAGAAACTTTTTTATGTTATAAAAGAATAAAATAAATTATTGCAGAGCAAAGTAAGGGAGAGTGAATTTTTATTGATATGTGATTAATTACAATGGAATATAATTCTCTGTTTATAGGGAGAGATTGATTTAGCCACCAAGTAATAACCCCTAAAATCTCTCTAAGTATGGACATTCACCAAAAATAGAATTCTATTTATAACACTCCCCTGAATGTCTATTCAACAGATAATGTGCGTCATTAAAACCTTAACTAAAAGAAAGCTCAATGGGGAAAAAAATTCTAAAAAGGGAAAAACAGTACACGTGTTTAACAATACGCTTTTTGATTGCCTCGTTAAAAATCTTGCAAGAAAATCCAGTGGGACAAAACATTGTAAGGAAAAAAGAGTGCAACGCGTCTTAACTCCCCTTGATGAAAGCATCAATTCACATCCTTGAGCATTTGCATTCCAAATCGTGTGCACCATCTTCAAAAGATCTTTGATGGAGATTTGATGAACAAATCAACCATATTAACTTGAATGAATATATTGCACCTCAAAATCATTATTCTTGATAGAGATGAATTGTCTTCGTATGATCTTGTTGGAATCGCCAGTTCAATATCTTTACATAGAGGTGAAAGCTCTTGCTATCATAGTATCATGCATATAGTTATAGCAAGATACATTTATGCACAAATCGCACTGAGGAAGTGGTACTTCAAGATCAAGAATTGTATATGCTTCAAGCAACTTAAATCCTTTATGGATTGTCATATAAGTTAAGCCATATAAGTCATATAATAGACTTTAGATGCATATCAAGCTTTCATGGCATGCTAAACATATAAGATTTGAAAATCGATTTGCACATACCATTGACTTTATACTTTCAAGTGTTTGAATTGCAGGTATAAAACGACATGTCTTTCATATGAAACCAATTCTATTTGAATTGTGTCTCTTTCATTTGGCTAATATTTTTGTGTCTGTAAGCGACAGACTTAAGATCCTCATCTATACTTAGCGCTATGACAGATGTCGTCGACGAACATTTATTCTGTTCCAATAAATTTTCATAAAGACATAACAAAGAGATCTCTTCATATGTTCAGGTACCTGAATCTCTCATGAGATTTTATAAAGTGTTATGTCATGTGATCTTCTAGATCACTTGCCTCCTTTATTATGATCATTTTGGTCATTTGCGCACCTTCTTTATCAAGAAGTTTATATTTGAAACTGATTGTCTATACGCTTTAAGCTTACCATAGACTTTGTCCTTCTAGGACTTAATATGAGCATTTGCAATGAGAATATAATTACTTTCTTTGGACCAACAAGTATGTTTGGCATTCTTTATAATATATTGCAGATGAATTATCCTTTTTATGAACTTCAAGTTCATATTATCGTATTCGAGAATCTAGATATACAAATGATAATTCATTCCATGTAACTTTTTCTCAATTGTTTATCTTGTCACCCCCTCATGTTAGAAAAACTAACTTGCTTCCTCAATTTTAAAAATTCATATTTATGTGTTATGATGTTAAAATATACACCGCACATCAATAATAATAAGATAGAATTATTTGGTTCGTAACCTTGAACCGGTTGACGGGGAAAAAATAATATACTTTCGTATATAACGTATATCGAAATGATATACAAAATTTTATTATCATAAGCAATGGTTTAGCTATTAAGTGAAGGCACTTAATAAATCATTTTGCTAAACCAGATGTGATGTAAACCAATTTATCAAGATAAGTTATCTTGAATAAAGAATCTAGAAATTATGCTCAAAATCAAATTATTAAGCAAGTTACCTCGCAACTATCATGTTGCGGGTTAATAATAATCGCACATGTAAGCATCTCATATATGCATCTTATGTGGTATACATGGCAGATGAATGGGCCCATATTCACCTTTGATATTTTCATCATTTATGGGATTCAATCACAATTTTAGTTGATCTATTAATTAACGAGAACAAGCAATATAAGAGAATTCGTAAAGAACTTTCTAGTTTTTTAATATTTACCCATCTGAATTCTCTATGATTTTTGCACATCATACTTAAATTGATATGGCTAAACTAATCAGCCAACTGAATAAATTATCAATATTGATCAACTTCAGGTTTACACCATGACGTGTGCAATTATCAATAAACTCCAATTTTATTATGATATGAGTTTTTATATCAATAAACATCCACTTTAGTGTGGTATTCTTTTATTTGAGTAGTACAAATTGGGGAATAAAGCGGACGACTTGTCATATACATATTATCCCGCTACAAGTTATAGTAATGGAGGATATTAACTATTTTCTTTATTTATAATCTCAATATAATTAACCTTTTTCGCGTATATTTTGAAAACTGAATAAGTTTCTTTGAGACTTACTACAACACAATACCTTATTGGTAATTAATTGTGTTTCTCCAAAATAGTATAATTGGCTCTTGGAGAATTCTTAATTAATTTTGCAGTACCACATATTTATCAACACCTATATGGTGAATATCTCTTTTAAAGAGAAAGTTATACCATTATGGTTATGGTCAAAATTATATGCAAGATCTGTTTCTTGCATTACTGTTGTCTTTTAATAATCACAATGCCAAAATATTTTGGCGTACAATAGGCACGTGACCAATGACCATTCATGTCATAATAATGATATTATTTTCTTATACCATCTAAAACCTCATTCTAGAGGTGAGTGTGGTATATTCGCTACCACTAGCACGTTCATATCCTTTGAAGAATGAATGTGTATTCATAAATCAGATGTTGTCACATTCACATCATGAATGAACCATAATCATCTATATGTGCTTTATAAAATCTCATGACAAATGGTTGACAAATATTATTTTTACAAAGTAAAGAATTATTTTGAGAATCCTTATTGTTCTCATTACCATAATGATGACAATTATAATTTCGTCTATTGCCACATTCACATCCATTGATACATTCATAGTAATAATTTTGTCTTCTTTCAGACTTATCACATACTGCTATCATATTATCTAAAGGGAATGAGGATGGAACAAATTCAATGAGACGAATTTTCAATTCTTTGCCCACAATCATACATGAATTTGGTCATGGCAAGACATAGAAAATTTACCACTTTGGGTAGCTATAATTTCTTTCAAACTCCATTAGAGTTGCAATCAAAATTTATCGTCTATGCTTGTATTTAAAATTAAATTATAGAATGTCAAAAATTTGAAAGAGAAAAGTAAAATACTTACCTTAAATCCAGAATTTAATCATGAAAGAAGTTTATAAAACAATTGATAATCATTGTGCTCAATCCCAAAGCTTCGACTCAATTAGTTAGAGTCTCGTGCCAATAACGTGTTATGAAACAATAAAAGGAGAAAAAGAACATTACGAAGAAAAGGGGAGAGAGAGAATTCTTATTGATATTGGATAAATTACAATGGAATAAAGCCCTCTATTTATAGGGAGAGGTTGACTTAGCTACCAAATAATAAAACTTAAAATATTTTTAAATATAAACATTCACTATAAATAAAATTCTATTTATAATATTTTATTTTTTATTTTCCGTGTATGCGCTTAATTAGTTTTCTTTTTATTTTTTTTCCACATCAACTGTTAAGAAGGAAAATAATTAACTTCAGATATGTTTGGGGGTTGGGGGGTGTGTAAAAGAACACCTGTTTAATTTAAGCGTTCAAACTTATTTTTTTGACAAGTTTAGCGAGGTCTTTATGAATTTTGCCTTTAATTTAGAATATTAAAAAGGCTCTTTATTATTTGCTTCGTGCCATAACATTTCATTATGAAATGTATACATATTTTCAACGCATTATAATATAAGCTAAAAAATTAAATTCAATGCATATAAGTGTATTTCAGTTTAATTTTTAATAATAATTCATTTTCTTTAAACCACGGTAAAACTCGAAAAAGGCGGAAAAGAAAAAGAGAAGTGAGGCACATTCATTAAAGGCAAAACCCTAGCGCTCGAGCCCCACTGTATATAATGAAGCTCTGCTGTCTTCAGAGCTCAAACCCTAGCACCACTCAACTGAAATTGAGCCAGCCGCCATCTACCTTCTCTATCCTCTCTCTGGTTATAATCTATTCGATTCCATTTATCCTTATTCAATTGAAATGTTTGTATTACAATTGCTTGAATTTTATCATTTTTTGAATGTCTAAAGGACGGACGTAAATCCTAAATGATGAGAACTTGAAGTAAAGCTATGGATTAACATCCAAATGAGGCTTTTTTTGTCATAGTTACTCTGATAGGAGTTATTCCTTCTATTATTGACTGTTTAGTTCCAGATTATTGTCTCTATTTCTCTCTGCACTAAATCTTTTGTCAGGTAAGTATATTTTATGCTGTATTCCGAATCGGTGTGCTTTTCACTCTAATTGCTCAATAGAACACACACAAAAAGAAAAAAAAATACAAAAAAATGAAACTAGGGCAACTTTGCCGAGGTGATCAGTTCTGTAGATACTCCTCTTTTTCCCTGTTGCCAATATTATAATTGGACAAGCTTGGAACTGCTTAGGTTGATGCCTATTTTTAGTTTTGCATCAGCTTATCTTAGCATGGCTACATCTATAAACAAAAATTATCATTGTTGGATGAATAAAGATTTCATTTTTATAGTACTATTTTAGGTTTAATCTTTTTTTTTTTAAAATAGGGCAACTTTGCCGAGGTGATCTGTTTATTGTTGATTCCCTCTTTTCCCTGTTGCCAATACTTAAATTAGAAAAGCTTGGATTTTGTTTTGGTTGATGAATACTTGTGGTATGATACCAGCCATATCAAGCTTGGCCACAATGTGGTTCTTATGATATTCTTGTTTGTTTATGATTTGCTATGTGATGAACATATTAATGGCTATGGATTATCATCCAATTAAGCTGAATTGTCATAGTTACACTGATAGCAGGTCAAGTCTTTGCTCTCTTTGGGTTTTCTTGTCTAGTGCGGGGAACAAAATATCAAAAAAAAATTCTGTAATGAAAAATAGTCTTTTAAGATATCTACATGATCAACCAGACAATTGAAAATATTTCAAATGAAGCGGGACAAATTTGTTGATTTATACACATTATTCAAGACCTAACTCCATAATTATAACATGGTTCCTCTTATTGGAAAACACTCTTGGATACAGGGGCATATCTAGGCCAAAAAATTTGGGTTCATGTGAACCCATACTTCTCACTCTAAATCATGTATAATTATGTTATATTTTATCAAAATTGGTTGTTCAAATTCCACCGGAATACGTGAGTGCACCCATGTTCAAAGACTCATATGGTGCAATAATGATTGGGTGCGCCTTCACGAATAAAATTGGTTGTTCAAATTCCACCTTTGCTTATTTTTGGCACATGGCATTGATGTATATATGAAAATCACCAAAAATTTTAAAATTGCCATTAATATATAATTTTTAAAATGTGGTGAGTTTACGTTAAGAGATTAATGTAAAACACGTAATTCTAGATGTCCCTCTTCATGCTAGTACAAATCCTGAATTTGCTTCTACTTGGATAGATTGTAGTAATAAAGTTGTAACCGAAGCAATTTAGAGGTTTACAGTTGCTTATGTCTAAAAATTGTAAAAGTTTATTCTACGATAAACTAAGTAGTCTTTTCTTTTATGAATCCACATAGTAAAACTGGGAAATGTTGTGTGGGCTATGGGTGAATGATGTCAGACACAGTTTTACTTCAATTTAGTCTATCAGAGTCTTTTCTTTTAAAAAAAACAAATAGGCATTTTATTCGTCTTCATAAATAGATTACATTGGGCTGATTAACTAGCCAAATTACCACACTCCCTGAAAAGAGATCTCAAAGGTAGATAACAGTAAAACACTATCTTTGATCGAAAAGATAAGGTGAACTGGCACTATCGTACTTAAGACAAGAATCATTAGATATGATTATTTCACTAGCAAAATACTATCTAAAAAGTTACCGCAAGAACACAATACTTTAATCATGGTGAATCACAAACAATGTTAGTTATTTTTTCTTGTTAGATGTGTGAACAAACCAAACCGATAACTCGAGTCAACCCGAAAAAAAAACCCGACTAGTGGTTTGGTTTGACTTGGTTTGGTATTGGAAAATAAAACCCGACCACAATAGGGTTGGTTTGGTATTAACTAAAAAAAGTCAAACCGAAACCAAACCAACCCGACATTACATGTATACATATTTTATATATTAGATAGAAAAATAATATTTATTAAAATGTGAGTTATAAATATTTCTTAGTTTGTATTATAATTTCTTTATATAGCATAATATTTAAATTGGTATTATAGCCCATGTAAATGTTTGTTTTTGTTTGGCCCATAAAAAAATAATTGAGCCCAAACCAAAACCTAATCTTATAGGCTATGCCTGAGAAGCATAGAACTGCGCAGCTTTTGCAAAATAGACCCCCACCCCTCGATTTGATCTTCTTCCTCTTATTGAAGAGTTGAAATATCCATGGCTTTTTGATAACCAAAAAAATAGAGATAACCCACCCCTGAACCGGTCTTCTTCATCCACCCCAAACGACCCCTCCCCCAATGACAAAACCATCACTAGCTCACCCCTCGTTACCGTTCCTTCTTCTTCACCTCACAGCAGACCGGCTGGTGCTTCCTCACTACCGATAACAATGAAGTTCGTTTGAAGCTCGTAGGGAGTTCGTTTGAGGTTGTCGACTGAGTTTCACGTTCGTCGTTCCATTTACTGTTACATTTCTGTAGACATTGTAGGCCTCTAGCTTTGTTTGTTGGGTCTGTTCATTTTCGTTGGACATTGCTTGACAGATCTGGGTTCCATTGAGTATTCGTTATCCTGGTTTTAAGCATTTTCAGATGTAAAATTACTTCGATTTGAGGTCCGTCATTATCTTAACCTTTATTTTTTATTGTGTCTTATATGATGTTTAAATAAAAAACTTGTGTCTCATTTGCTGTCACAAGTAAATTTCATGAGTTAAATATTAACTGGATATGTTCTATTTGCAGGAACTCTTTCTTAGAATGGAAACTATAACTTTTGGAGCAGATGCAGATGTGGTTGTCAATAATCCATCGTCGGTGGCAGCTCAAAAACAAAGTGTAGACACTCCTCATCAACACACTCCTCCTAAGAAGCAAAAAAGAACGACTCCATCAGAAAAATCTAAATCTGGAAATAGTGGCAGAGAGACGTCCGAGATTTGGAATCACTTCTCCAAATTTACTGCCAAAGGAGGTAAATGTAGGGCAAAATGCAATTATTGTCCTAAAACATTTGCTGCAGGTAGCAAGAATGGGACTACTACATTATGGTCGCATTTAACTTCTACATGTCACAAATCTCCCTTTAGAGCCATTGATAAGAGACAATCAACATTAAAACCTATTAAGGAAGGGTGGCTAGAAGGTGGTTCGGGTGCTACTGAAAGGGTAGTGTATAATGTGGATGACATTAGGAGGGCGATTGCCGAATTTGTAATTCTTGATGAGCAACCTTTTAGAGTTGTTGAAGGAGAAGGATTTAAGAAATTAATGGCTAAAGCCTTACCTAATTTCGAATTACCTTCTCGTGTAACCGTTGCTAGACATTGTTTGAGGATTTATCATGAAGAGAAGGCAAAAATTAAAAATCTTATTAAGAACCAACGGGTATGTCTCACTAGTGATACATGGACATCACTACAAAACTTAACTTATATGGTTGTTACTGCACATTGGATAGATGATCAATGGAATCTACAAAAGAAAATTTTAAACTTTTTTCCAACACCGGATCACAAAGGTGAGACTATTGCAAAGGGAATTGAAGCATGTTTATTTGGCTGGGGCATTGAGAACTTGTTTACAGTGACCTTGGATAATGCAAGTGCTAATGATGCTGCCATTAAGCATTTGAAGTTGCATATTGATGATTGGAAAGGGGCAATACTTGGAAATGAGTTTTTGCATGTTAGATGCAATGCTCATATTCTAAACTTGATTGTAAAAGATGGATTAGATGAACAAATTGAGCCCATTACTCGTGTAAGAAATGCGGTAAAATATGTTAGGTCTTCTCCTTCAAGGTTTGCTTCTTTCAAGTCATTTGTTGAGAAAGCTAAGATAGATACTCATGGTCTTGTAAGTCTTGATGTTGAAACAAGATGGAATTCCACATATACAATGTTAGATACAGCTCTAAAATTTGAAAAAGCCTTTACAAAAATGTATGTGGACGACCATAAATATCAAAAGTATTGTCGAGAAATAAGTGCTTTAAGAGGAAATCCATCTGCAGACGACTGGAAGAATGTGAAAGCTTTTATAAAGTTTCTTAACATTTTCTATCAGACAACTTTAAAATTTTCAGGCAGTTTATATGCTACATCCAACTCTTTCTTCCATGAATTTTTCAATCTTCGAAATGCTATTATAAAGCATAGCAAAAGCGATGATCGTACTTTGAGTGATATGGCAGGAAGAATGAAAAGTAAGCTTGAGAAATATTGGGGTAAGTTTGAGGATATGAATATGTTATTGCTTGTTGTTGTTGTGTTGGATCCTAGATACAAGATGAAGTATGTGAACTTCATTCTTATTGATGCATTTGGTTCTTTGTTGGGAAGATTGAAGTCCGAAGATGTGGTAAGCATTTTAACTCGCTTGTATAATAACTACAATGATTCTTTTTTCGAGGCTTCTAGTGACAATATTGGAGGCGATACTAGTATGAGTGAAGTTGGTGATTTGTTGCAATCAAAGTGGGAGAAACTTTTGGAAGATGAGGGAAATATTAAAAAAAATCTGATCTTGAGATATATTTGATGGATGGTGTGGTGAAGATCAAGGATTTTAATATCTTGGCATGGTGGAAAATTTCATCTAGTAAATATCCAATTGTTTCAAAGATTGCAAGGGATGTTCTTTCTATTCCTATTTCTACTGTTGCATCGGAGTCTGCTTTTAGTACAGGTGGTCGAATTTTGGATTCTTATAGGAGTTCTTTATCACCAAAAACAGTGGAAGCACTTATTTGTACTCAACAATGGATACGATCACCTTCCAAGGAATATAAGTTTGAAGACATGTTAGAGGAAGTCCAGAAAATTGAGCAAATTGAAGAAGGTAATAATTTATATTTAATTGTTAATGTGTATAGTTATTTTTTACATTAATTAATATTTAAATATGTTAATTGTTTCTTCTTCTTCTTTTTCCAGAATATGTAGACTCACCTTTGAGGATTGATTAGAGGGATGATTAACTACAATTTGCTTCATGACTATTTTTGGAAGGTCATTATGCCTTTACAAGTATTTTGGAAACATGCTCATGTGGTTGTAATATCTACTAAGATGCCCAACTTCTTAGACTTTAATATATTCTCTTTTAAACATGCTCGTGTGGTTGTAATATTTACAAGTATTTTGGAAACATGCTCTTTCGGTTTTTGCTGGTGCGAGTTTGAAATCAAAATTATTAGATGCTATATTGAGTTGTTCTTTTGTGATATAAGGATTTTGCAACAGTGAATGTTTTATTCATTCTTGCAATAGAAGCATTAAACATATTTCCTTGAAAGGCATTGAAACTTCTTGCCCAGATGAATTAAGTCTATTTATTACCATTTCATGCTTGGCAGCTATACATAGTTTGGAGCACAAGTTTATCGGAACGAAAAACCCGAAAAACCCGAGAAAACCCGATATTAAAAAACCCGACTTTTGTTGGTTTGGTTTGATCTATAGATTTAAAAACCCGATACACTTGGTTTGGTTAGGTAATTGCAAAATCCGAACCAACCCGACCTATATACACCCCTAGTGTGAATATGGGCTTTAGCGTAACGTGAGGTAAAAATATTTATAGTTAACATAATGTGAAGATTTTAAAGTAAATAAATAGGTTTAAAATAGAAAGTAAGGGTATAACTTATCCTTAATAAAATCTTTTTCTCTCTCTTCTCCGTCGAATAGCGAAGACCCTCATTCGACGAGTAATCATGGGGAAATACCCCACTAGCAGCCACGAAACTTAGCATTGAAATTACTGAAGGAAAACCCTTTTATCCTATAAGGGTAGTGCTCCTCCATCTTCAACATCGAACCCTACCCGATCGGAGAAAGACAAAGTCATTGCTAAACTAATGACGCACAATGGGATACCATCTGTGATATTCAAGGCCAAAGATTACTATGGCACTATGGTAGAATCCTATAAGTATGCTATTGTAGGCGGAATTCTTAAGCCCCATACCCAAATCGATTGACTTAGGTCTAGATTCAAAGAATTGATCACTTTGAAGGGTGATGCTAAAATTGGTGCCTATGGCAACTATAATATTTTTATCGATCTTTACAATGAAGACGGTTTCAAAATTGTATGGTTTAAGAGGGTTGATTGAAATTGAGGGTATGCAAATGTGGCTTCAAAAATTATCACCAAATTTCAAACCGGATGAGGACCTCTCTATTGCTCCGGCATGGGTCTTGCTACCAGATCTTCCTTTTCACGTACATGACTGGCACTACGTCAAATAACTCTTGAGATCAGTTGGTACATCCCTGGCCCTAGATGTAATTACGTTTGGAATAACAAGGCTGAGTATGGCAAAAATTAGAGTTGAGGTTGATTTGTTAAAACCACTACTTGACTCTATTTTTGCTAGGCAAGAGTATGATAAATCTCCTTTAAAAGGTTATACTCAAAAACTGAAATACGAGGGTGTTCCTAAATATTGCAAACACTGTATAAAAGTAGGACACAATATGATCAATTGTAGAACATTGGAGAAGAAAAATGTTGCCTCAAGTGAAGAAAAATAAAAGTCTGCTAAGAGACCACTCAGAACAAACATGATGTGGAAATGACCACCCGAAATGGCAGTATCAAGCTAAATGAGACTAATGATACACTGGTAAGATCAGGAAAGGAGAAGGAAGATGAACTCATAGGCCAATCTTAGAAAATCAGTAAAGCACAAATCATCGAATACAATAAAAAAAGAGAAATATTCAAAGAAGTGAAGAGAACAATAACACATTCACTCTCAAGGAGGTAAAAAAAACCTCATGAACCACAAAATCAGCGTCAGGTACAACAAAGAAATAAAGAAAAGTGGGGAAAAAATCCAAAGAGATGCCCAAAAAGAAAAATAAGGTAGTATTTAAGACTATCTCCAGAAAGTACAAAGAGAAACAAAAGAAGGAAGAGGTAAACAATGGTAACAATTCCGAGGAGACCAAGAAAGAGCGCTCAATTTTCAGTCACAAATAAGAATGATAACCAAAAAAAAAGAAAGAAATAAAGACAGAGAACAAAGAACAACAAAACGGAGTGTCGACAGAAGAAACTCATGTTAGTAACACAGTGGAAGTGCAGAAAGAGAATGATATTCATTCTAGGGATACTAATAGAAAATAAGACCATCAAGAAGGGGATTCTAAGAAATCTGAAATTGTTAGTTCTCCTAGTCTACCTTCAGTTATCAAGAATCAGGAAAGAATCGATTGGGGAACTGATGTGTGGCAACAGTCCAAAATTGACAGGTAATGCTAATCCTAAAGTAAATGGTGAATTTGGGAAGAATACTGCAAATGGCGATAAGGAAACAATGAATAAGGATACTATTGAGAACTATAGTGAAGAACTTGTGGAGGTAAACTCCAACACTCACAACATGATGAACAATCAATAATTCAGAAGAAGGAGACTTGAGAGACGTGTCAATCTCTTAAGGATTATCTCTGAAGATTCCAGATCCAGTAGAAACAATGTTCCCAATGACCCTAATGATCCTGACTACATACAAATACAAGGAAGTTTGGATGATGTTTCATCTAGAGGAAGAAGCAGGATCAAGAAAAAAAAACAAGAGGAAGCACTTCAATTTGAATCTCACTTAAGGAAATAACAATATTCTAGATTGAATACCTCGAATCATTACTGCACAAGACAATCTGATGTTGACTAGTATGCCCGGTGAGGAAGAAATCAAGCAATTAGTATTTAGCATAAGCAAGACAACTCCTTAGGACCCGATGGGTATAATAGTATGTTCTTTCAAACCTGCTAGAATATTATTAAAAGTGATATTACTGCTTTTGTTGAAGAATACTTCTATGGTAAATCTTTAACCAAATTTTGCACACATACTTTGTCACGATCCAAAATTCACTAAGGGTCGCGATGGCGTCGGACACCGCTGTTAAGCAAGCCAACCAAAAATACGTACTTAAATTCTCATTTAAATATTTTCGAAACCACTTCTTTTATGCGCTTAAACAATACGTGATAAATTCAACTGGATAAATGATGAAACATTTGACAATTTTAAATTTTTGGATAAACACCTGGTGTCACAAGTGCATGACCTATTTCTAAGAAACAATACAATACAACATCCGTCCGGAATACAAATGGACAGAAAGTAAATACAATATACTGGAAGAGGCTATACTAGTTGCGGGCTGCCTCGAGTAATGCAACTCACCTAGTCCAAGTATCATCCATGGTGTTACCCTAGTAGGCCACTAGGAGTATATGTGTATGTGCAACAAAAATGCATAGAATTGTAGTATGAGTACAAAAATACGTGTATTTTGTAAGTCCTGCATAATCTCGAAGAAGTAGAGACCAGATGGCAATTTTGACACTTACTGAAGGTCCAGTAATAGTAATATTAACACAATGCTCACAGATTTATTAAGATCAACAGTAGATTCAAGTAAATTACTAAACGGGTAAAAGTTCCTCTGTATTACAAGTCTCCGGATTTATAATCCATTTAATTAACAATTATCGCAAGTTGAGAGAGCGGATATTAGTATTAACAAATATCAAAGCAAGCAATACAAGCATGCGCAACTCATGCCGAGTTCGTACGGCCAGATCGAATAATATTTAAAATGTGCACTGCCGAGGGTCGAGCGGCCCGAACCATAGATGCATCTATTACCCCGCTCGCGAATCATACATACGACACAATCAAATTTAAATAAACAATCACCCTGCTCATGTACCATACATGCAACGCATGTACACATAGAAACACATGCTCAACAACAAATTAAGAACGAGAAATATTTATCTCATTAGAAGTGAATTCTCTTTTAATGATTTAAGGAATAAAGTTCAATTCTCTTAGAAATTTATTTACCAATTCGATAGGATATCGGAAATTCATACTATCAATAACATTACAAGTATTCCAAGCACAACATGCTTTTGGGTCCTAGACTACCCACACAATAACATAATAGTAGCTATGCATGGACTCTCGTCACCTCGTGCGTACGTAGACCCAACAAATAGGAGTACATAACCAATTATTTCACCTATGGGGACAATTCCCGCTCACAAGGTTAGAAAGGAGACTCACCTTGCTCCAAAGATCGATAACCGGCCTTCCACGCCCTTCCGAAACTCAAATTGATGCACAAAGCCAGTATTTGTGCAGATCCATTAATGTACGATAAACTACTCATATTAATCCAATTTATAACAATTTCTAACCCCGATCAAAAAGTTAACAAAATGTGCCCTCGGGCCCACGTGCCGTGATTTCTAAAAATTTTGAAAAATAAGTTTACCCATAGCCTCAAGAACTTAAATATATAATTTTCTCTTAATTTCATACCCAAAATCGTGGTCAAATTCCAAGAATAAAAATTATTAGGTTTTTCTACTAAAACCCCAAATTTTTAATAATTTACATGCTAAAATCCATGCATAATCGATGTATTTAACTCAAGATGGATGAGATTAGCTTACCTTATCATTGATGATGAAAAATCCCATTTGAAACTCTCCAAAAAAATTGCCCAAAAGGAAATATGAGAGAAAATGGCCAAATCCCAATTTTAAAAACACATCTGTGCCTCCACCATTTTCTATACTTGTGGTCCCTTGACTGCTTCTGCGGTTACGCGGGTCCGAGCCTGACCACCACTTTTGCGGTTACAAAATAAAATCTTTAAAAAAGGTGAAAAAAATATTTTTCAAAAGCGAAAATATTTTGTTGGAAATATTTTTTCAGTTTTTAAAAAACAAAAATATTGCTGGAGTAACTAATGCGGTTTTTGTTTTTACTATTTTTTTTTCAGATTTTACAAAAAAATATTTTTTGTTAAAAAAATAATTTTTGCAATTTTTTTAAGTTTTACAAAAGGAAAATTCTTTAAAAAAACTGAAAAATAAAAATAGAGTCCGGGTTGTGGGTATTTTGTAAAATGGGTTGGGTAAAAAAAGGATCATTTAATGCGGTGCTACCATGTGTCACTCCATCCAAAAAAGGGATTTTTTTTTTCAAAATATGATGGTAGGGGTACCGACAGTCTAATAGTATAATGAAGGGTACATATAAATATATTTGAAAGTAGAGGGATATATTTAAAAAAGTTTTATATTTTATTAAAAGGAAAAGACTTAATGGGACCCACAACCGGCAACCACCCACCCCACTCAACGCAACTCTTATGAGAATCATCATTGGTTTTAGTTAATCCCCTCCTTAATTACTGTCATTTGTCAATCCTTCCCAACTGATTCTTATGCTTTTCCTAGTAGGGTTGGGAACTGGGTTTTCACAGCTCAATATTTGTCAAAAACATTAAATCCAATTGAGAATTGGGAATGGAAGGGTCAAACGAAGCGGATTGGGAAATGAGGCCGAGCGGCATGCTTGTTCAAAAGAGAGAAGATGATTCTGCTCCTTCTAATCCCGCCACTATTACAATCAAGGTCTCTTATGCTTCTCAAGACTTCGACCTCCCTGTCCCCTCTGAATTCACTTTTGGTATGAATTTTAGATCCCTTTGCTTTATTATAGTGTATATGTCACAAACATCTGTGCTTCTCTTTTTTTGATTTATATTCAGTTTAGTATGTTAGTATTTAGTATGAGTTTGTGTTATTCTGATACAGACCTATAAAGGGTTACTAGGCCAAATCCGAGCAGTGGCAAAAAAACACTAGGTGATTCCTTTTTATTGTTTTAAGCCTAGAATTGAGTTATTCGATACTTGTGCTTGTGGGCGTTAGCAGATACTTGGCGGAATAATTGAGGTGCCCGTAAGCTGGCCGGAACACCACAGCCATTTAAAAAGAAGAAGAAAAGATAAATGATTATAAGGCATGGCTAATCTGGTTGCACTAACTATGCTCCACTTGGTTTATTTTCTCCTTGATAGGTTACATGTTTTTGCATCTAAGTATACATAGTTTTACTTATATGTTAGTCATTGTGTGCCTAGTCGGATTTCTGCTTTCTTTTATATGTGGAAGAGGGTGAGATTGACTGTAATTTTAGGGTTTTCATGAGGCCAGATGGTTAAAGTTTAAGGTGATCGTCTAGCTGTGGATGCTATAAGTTCAAAGTTCTCTGGCTCTAAGGTGCCTAGTAATTTTAGAGCGTGGAAAGAGGTTATTTTTTTGGTAAAGCCTCTTCACATCTATCCTTAGAGGGTTTCTTCGAATGGAAGAAAGGTGTCAATTACAGCTGCAACAAAAACAAAGAAGTCAGGCGTCAAAGAAAGAGAAGGAGATGGATATGAGGGAGGTGACAGGCGAGATAGGGGCAAGCACTACAAATCCTTCTCTGGATGAAGTTAAAAGTCTTGAGTTGGAACGTATGTGGGTTGAATGATGTTGGGAAAAGGGAATCACTAAATTCCCTTCTTTGTAAATGGAAAGCTGATGTAATTTTCCTACAGGAAACTAGAATAGAAGACTGGTCGAATAGGCTGACGCTTCAGGTTTGGGGGAATATGTGGACAGGTTGGGCAGAATTAAAATCATGTGGTAACAGAGAGGTATTTAGGAGTGAACTAGTTGCTATTAGAGGCCTTTGGAGTGATCACTAGGTTGTAGGAGGGGACTTCAATGTTTGCAGATTGAAAGAGATAGATACAACTGCATCAGAAGATTAAAAGAAATGTCAAGGTTCTCTGATATCATTCAAGACTTGGGCATCACTGATTTTCCTCGCTAGGGGGCTTTCTATACTTGGTCAAGAGGGGAAGATTCTATTCAAACATCCAGAATTGACAGATTCCTTTTCTCCCTTCAAGAAAGTATCTCAAATTGCTCTTCCCAAAGTCATATCTGATCACAGACCAATCATACTTGAAAATGGTGAATGGGAGACTAACCTAACCTATTTCAAATTCCAAAACATGTGGGTGCAGTGCATGTAGAAGGTTTTCTTGACAAAGTTGAAACTACCAGAATGGTAGCAAGGTTATTCAGTTGCAGGCACTCCAGACTATATCCTAGTCCAGAAGTTGAAACTACTGAAAAAAGACATCAACTTGGGATAGAGAAGTATTTGGCAAAATTGAATTCCATAGGAGTAGGGCGCCAGAGGATTTAATGTTTCTGGACCATGCTGCTATCACCCATGGAACAGTCCAAATTTCTTGATGCGGAGGAAACATCACGGAGATAGAAATCAAGATGTTTATGGCTAAGTGAGGGAGATAGAAATACCATGTATTTTCAAATGATGGCCAACAATCACAAGAGAGACAATTGCATTGACAGGCTCAAAGTGGGGAAGACATTATTGAGGACAAGAACCAGACGAAACAGGAAATACTAGGCTTCTAGGAAGGCCTTTACAAGCTGAACATTGAAGACCAACAACTTACTTTGAAGATTTGGCTTGCATCTCAGAGGAGGAAAAGGAGGAGCTTGAAAAAGAGTTTGGGGAAGAAGAAATACTAACCACCATCAGGTCCTGTGCTCCGGATAAGGCAGTAGGTCCTGGTGGATTCACCATGGGATTCTTTCTGAAGGCTTGGGTCATAATCAAATCCGATGTCACTGGTGCTGTGAATCATTTACACCAACACTGCCATATGGTGAGATCTTGCAATGCTTCATTCATTGCATTGATCCCAAAAAGAAAGGGTGCTAAAAGATTATAGACTTATTAGTCTAATTGGCAGTATCTATAAGATTGCTACAAAATTTTAGCTGAAAGGTTGAAAACTGTAATATGCAAGCTTGTTTCGGGGAGTCAAAATGCTTTTCTAAAAGGTAAACAGATGCTTCACTTATTGCCAATGAGATACCGGATTGGTAGCAAAAGAAAGGGGAGCCCGGAATTCTATTCAAGCTAGACATAGAATAAGCATTTGATCAAGTAAATTGGCACTATCTTTTCACTATCTTAAAGAAGATGGGTTTGGGGGAGAAATGGCTCAAGTGGATAAAGTTCAGCATTACAACAGTCAAGTATTCAATCGTAGCGAATTCTAGTTCAATTGTTTCTTTTTTCTCCCCATGAAGGAATTAGGCAAGGGACCCTGTCCCCTTTTCTCTTCATCCTGGCCATGGAAGGGTTGAGCAAAATACTAGACAAGACCAGTGAATTACAATGGATTCAAGGTTTTAAAATTGGCACCAATGCTGAAAAATACAATTAGTATTTCTCATTTGCTATACGCAGATGGCACTCTAATTTTTTGTGGAGAAGAGGTACCACAATACCTCAGGTGCAATATTTAAATCTGACATTGTTTATATTTGAAGCCCTGTCTGGCTTCCACATTAACATGCTAAAGAGCATTATATACCCGGTTAATGAAGTACAGAATTTGGAAATGCTGGTAGATATTTTATGTTGTGAGATAGATTTCTTTCCAGTAACCTATCTAGAATTACCTTTGGGCGCTAAGCACAAATCAACTGAAATCTGGAATGGAGTGGTGTAGAAATTTGAAAAGAATCTAGCTACATGGCAAATGCGATACTTATCCATGGTGGAAGACTCACACTCATCAACAATGTCCTGGGGGGAGAGTGACACTGCCTAAAACACTTGGAGGCTTGGGCATCAAAAACATTGCCACACATGACAGATGCTTACTCATGAAATGGCTATGGAGAAATGTGCAAGAGGAACAATCAACCTAGAAGAAAGTGGTGAATGCAAAACACGGGGTCCAGAGTAACTGGTGTACAAAAGTCTCTAGGGCGGCACATGGGGTTGGACCTTGGAAATACATAATCAAACTATGGGGGGAGTTCACCCAGAGCAACAGATTTCGAATCGGTAATAGGGCTAATGGTAAGTTTTGGAAAGGCAAGTGGCTAGGGGATTCAACTCTACAAAATAACTTTCCAAACCTCTATCAAATAGCAAGCAGACCTTATTCAACTGTCTCTCAGAGTAGAGCAGACATTCTTGGTTTCCAATACTCAGAAGAAATGTGCAGGAATGGTAATTATTACTTAGCCTTCTGTAAGAACTAGAGAAATGCATGGTCAATGAGCAGCTTCCAGATAAACTCACGGGGAGCAAGTACTAAAGGAATATATACAGTGAAAGTATGATACCTACACAATATTAGCCAAAATGAAATGGTGGACAATTGGTCTTTGAAGCTCATCTGGAGAATAAAATTACTCCCAAAGTTATATGTCATAGCCGGACTGCAGGAAGCGTGCCTCACTCAAGATAATCTCTGCAAAAGGAGTATTCCCATAATTAATACTCCCTCCGTTTCAATTTATGTGAACCCATTTGACTGGGCACGTATTTTAAGAAAAGAGAGAGGACTTTTGAACTTGTGGTATAAAATTAAGCACATATATTTTGTGTGGCTATAAATCATTGCATAAAGGTAAATTGTTTTCAAATAGGGAAAGAGGTCATTCTTTTTGGCACGGACTAAAAATGAAATACGTTCACATAAATTGAATCGGAGGGAGTATATGCTACATGTGCTAGCAAGATTTTGAAACAAACAGACCCCTATTTTTGCATTATCCAGTCGCTACGGATATCTCGAACATGTTCCTTTCAGTTTTAGGACTCAACTGGGTGATGCCTGAGAGTATTAAAGATGCTTATAGTAGCTAGAGTCTATGGAAAGTTGGTAAATCCATCAGCAAGATCTGGAAAATGATTCCTCAATGTATTTTTTGGGCTATTTGGACAGAAAGGAATAAAAGATATTTTGATGGTTTAGCAACTCCAAATTACTCCTTGAAGGCTAATTGTATAATTTTGTTCTATAGCTGGAGTAATCTCTCTCTTATTAGCTCTGCTGAATTATTTTGGGATTTTGTTAGCTCCTTAACCCTAGCATAGCGCCATCTATACAGAACTAACATATCTTCTTTTGTATTAGCACCTGGACAGTGCTCTTTTGCATCTTCTTGATGCTTTTTATAATATCTCTTACTTCATCAAAAAAAAAAAAAGTGCTCCAAAATAATGTGTGACATTGTCATCTGTGATCTATTTCAGCATGTGTACGCCTTTCTGAACTTAAACCAATCTAGTAAAGGTAGTTTTTATTTTCAACGTAGTCAAAGTAATATTTCATTGTTGGATATACTAAATTAACTGATTATAGATCACCGTTGCATCTACTATAGGTATACATGCAGGGTTGTAAATTGGTAATGATAATCTGTCGTTATGCTTCTAATGCCAATCAAATATGGATACAGGTGAAGTAAAAAGTGTCATTTCCCAAATAATTGGTTTGGAGCCTAAGGTGCAAAAACTTCTATTCCGAGGAAAAGAAAAAGAAGATCATGAATATCTCCACTTGGCTGGTGTGAAAGACAATTCCAAAGTGTTAGTTATGGAGGAAAAAACAGTTGAGGATAAAAATCCCGAAGAGGTTAAGGTAACCACTGAAATATCAAGAGGAGCTGAAGCAGTTGCTGAAGTGAGAAAAGAAGTGGATAAGCTCTCAGAGCAGGTTGATTCCTTTCGTTCTAGTGACTATGACACCATGATCTCGTAATTGAAGTCTTACTTTGGTCTTCATCACTACAGGTCTCTGCTGTACAAGCAGTTGTTTTTGGTGGTTCCAATGTTGAGGAAAAGGATATTGTCTGTCTGACAGAGATGCTGATGAGGCAGCTGCTGAAATTGGATGGAATTGATGCTCAAGGAGAAGGGAAAATTCAAAGAAAGATGGAGGTTTGTTTCCTAGACGATTAAGATGTTCCTAACTGTCAAAAATATTTAGAGCCCGTTTGGTTAGGCTTATTGTAAGTGACTTTTAACCCAAAAGCCATAAGTTAGGAACTCTAGCTTTTGGCTTACTTTTGTCATTTTAGCCTAACAACAAGTGCTTAAAGCACTTTTTTACTTTATCCAAATACTACAAAATGGCTTTAAAGCTATTTTGGCTTAAAAACACTTAAAATAAGCTAATCCAAACGGACTCTAAGTCTTCTCTTAGCTTGACTTTCTACTGTTGCCAATTATTTTATATGCCATTAGCTGGACTTTGAAATGTATTCGATATCCTTCACCTGGGTAGCACTTGGTTTTACTTCGGTTGACTTAACACTTGCGTAAAACAGAGCTGAAGAGTTTTGCTAGTCATGTGTTGAGAACCATGTGAGATTGAGAAAATGTCAAACCCTCAAAGTTTGGAGATCTGAGGCTGTAGGCATAGTTTCCTTGGTGTGTTTTCTTACAGTATTATGCTTTTTCTCATATATTATATTTTCAGTAATCCTGGATGTTGTTTTATAGTTTATTGCATGCGACTTGATTGTTTGTATTCAAACATAACTATGTGACACAACTTGGAAGTCTACCAAAACATATCTTGTCCCTTTAAATCTTGTATTGAGTAAAACCAGCATCAAGAGAAAGCTGATAATTACATTCCAAAGTATCAACATAACAGTTAGCCTTCACGGGTTCTGTAGTGAGTTGATAAAGTCTTAACATGGCTTCAGAAAAATTACCTTCATTTTGACACCAAAAAATGCATTAGACCCATCTAGGTGATTGTATACACAACAAGAATGCCTTTATCTCTAGCAAGTTGGAGTTGACTGTATGAATCCTCACTTTTTATGTCGCTCCTTTTAAGCCCATCCAGTTTTGTGAAGAGCGTGAAGCAAGAAAGAACGACAAGCCCCTTTTTGCTTAAAGCGAGAAGCGAAGCGCTCCCTTTTTTGAAGTGAAGTGGAACTTAAAAGAAAGAATTAAAATAAATACTGCACAGATAACACATGTAACTGTAAGTAAGTTTTCAATACTTCAATGTAAAAACTAAAGAGTAGCATCAATTAAAGCACAAAATGAGCATTCTATTCGTTTACAAGATTGTCAATTTTTTGTATTCCACTATCATTATTATATTGCTCGCCATCTTCTTTAACTTCTCCTTCATCAACCAGGGACAAAGTAGCTGCTTCTTTTCCCTTCCTCTGCGAGCTTGAAGTTGAAGTACTCCCCCTTAAACCATAAATCCTCTCCCAAATTTCACGTGCCTTCACAACATCACCCCAAGTGAATTTAGAAGTTTCCTCAAATACTTCTTCATCTGCATTTTTTTCCGGGACCTTTGTTAGCCATTCATTAGCATCATCGATGTTGTCCAAACTAATTGGATCAATTATATTGCGAGCGTTGTAACGACGCCTCAATGTTCTATTGTACTTAATGAAGACTAGATCATTGAGACGCTTCAAGGTTAATTTGTTCCTATTTTTTATATGAATTTGAAATAATAAGTAATTAGTAAGATTAGGACAATTGAGATATAATTTAATTATTTAAATATACTAAACATTTCTTCTTAGTTCTTACATTTTCAAGCACGCTCTAATTCCTATCACACCCGGATGAGCTACACGTTACACTTAGAACTTTGATGACAAATTTTTGTAATTTTGGAGTGGAATGGCCATATTACTTCTACCATTCAACTGTAGACGTAGAACAAATATTCAAAACATAATATCTATAAAGAAATAACTTATTAACTATAAAGCAACATATAAGCTAAGTTGTTCCGACTCAGGTGCGTATATCCGATACGCGGACTGATCCAAGTATTGGATTCGGTGAAATCTAACTTTTAAGATTCGCGGGTACGGATCCAGATATGGATACGGGTGCGGGGATTCGACTAATAAAAAATAGAGCTATCAAAATATTGTAAATTTTGAGAGATATTATGTGAAAAACTTACATGGATATTGTAGAATTCAATCTTTCATTCTCTAAGATGGACATTATTCTTTCATTCTCCTAAATCTGTTTTATTTTTTTTGAGAAATCACAATCTCAATTTTTCTCACATATTTGTCGATGGACTCCGGTGAAAGTGTCCGAAGTAAGTTGACCTAATCCGGGACGTATCCCACTCCAATACCCGTCTCGTATTGGGACGAGGACGACATCAAAATCAAAGAGTCCGCACAACTTAGCATATAAGCATTCGCTCACCTGGTGACTTCATCTTTATTTGTCTAATAGCCATGTTTTTTCCTAAAAGCTGCTCAGCATTCCTAAGTACTAAATTGCTCTATTATTTTATTTTGCACAGATTCTTCAGGTATCAACTTCTCAATACATTTAATGTATCCATTCCACAATTCTTCTAACTCTTATAATCCTCTCTTTATTTCATAAAACAGTTTCGGGTTCAAAACAAGTCCAGCTGCATGCAAAGTGCGATGAATCTAATGTGTCCACCTTTTATCTATGTTCTCAAAGACTTTTAGATTTTCTTTAATCACTAAAAGAGTCTCGAATAGCCTCCTTTGCCCGATCCATTGCTTTATAAAGGTAGCCCATTGGTGGTTTTTGCTCCCCATCATCCAAACGAAACACTTTAACTAATGGACCACCAATCTTCAATGCTTGAACCACGTTATTCTAGTATGCAAGTAAAAAGCATAATATCTGCAGATTCTCTCCCTCGAGCTTCCCTTCCATAGGCATGGTTAGTGTACTCATCTGAAACAAACTTTTTCAAATTGCTTTTTTGCTTATACATCATATGCAAAGTCAAGAAAGCAGTAACAAGTCTTGCCTTTGCAGGTTTCACCAAGCTTCTTTGTTTAGTGAATCTCTTCGTTATATTCAATAACAAAGGCCTTTGAACAATATAGGAATGCACTCTAACAGGGGCGGAGCCACCTTAGCTTAAGCGGTGTCATCTGACACTGCTTCGTCGGAAAATTTATCTATATATATTTGATTAGTATACGAAAACGAAGTAAATATATTAAAATAACGTTACTTGTCACAAAGGAAGGCGCAACTCTAATGGTTAAGCACCTAAACTTATTGAGAAGTGTTGTGGGTTCGCACCCAAATAGTTACGTGTCTGTGTTTTTAACTTTCCAGCATATAGGGTCTAGGGCTAGTTTGTATTTCACTTGCTACTACTTATCTTGCATCTTTTGTTCTTGTCTTTTTTGGCAACGAAATTGATCAAGATTGATTTGCAAAATCAAAAAAATAAGGAGTCTTTAAGGGATTATTTTTGGTACTTAAATAAAAGAAATATTAAGTACTATTTTAATTGGGATATTACGAGTACATTCCAAAGGAGTAAATATAAACTCGTTTAGGATAATTATAGTAGTGTACTTTATTAATATGACCTGAATTATTTTTTTTAAATATATATAATGTCATTAATATGACCTGAATTATATATATAGTAGGGGTTGCTCTGATGGTAAGCAACCCCCACTTCCAACCGAGAGGTTGTGAGTTCGAGTCTCCCCAAGATAAGTCCAACTCATTACCTAATGAGTCTGTTATGAATTTAAAAAAAAGAAGTATTTGTCTTATTTTTTATTAGACAAGAGGGGTTGCTCTGATGGTAAGTAACCCCTACTTCTAACCGAGAGGTTGTGAGTTCGAGTCTCCCAAGAGCGAAGTTCTTGGAAGGAAGGATGCCGGGGGTCTATTTGGAAACAGCCTCTCTATCCTAGGGTAGGGGTAAGGTCTGCGTACACACTACCCTCCCCAGACCCCACTAAAGTGGGATTATACTGGGTTGTTGTTGTTGTATATATAATGTCATTATATTGGATTGTTCATCTATTTGGTCAGATGTCGACTCCGCTTAAAAGAAATCCTGCGTACCGCCCTGCACTCTAATTACCTGATTAAAGATTCCAAGGGTCTTTCCTTGAAAATGTCACCGAAGATCAAATTAATGCAATGTGCTGTACACGGAGTCCAATAAAATATAAGGGAAACGCTACAGACATCAAATCACCAGCGTTAACATTTTCACCAGTGTTGTCCTTGACATCTCGAACAACATTTTCTGCTCCAATATTGTCTATTGTACTCTTGAACGAGGAGTACATTTTGGTTTAATCGGTAGAAGAGTTGTTTGCATCAACAGACACACGAAACAAGCTTCCCTTAGGAGAATTCACCAAGATATTGATGATCATTTTTCTATTTCTTGCCGTCCACTTATTCTTCATAATGGAACAACGAAACTTGTTCCATTCTACTTTGTGCTCCTCTACAATTTTGTTAGTCACTTCCACCTCATTTTTTGATATGGACCTCTAACTTCATGATAAGTTGGAGGTTTCATTCCTGGACCATATTGGCCTAGGGCCTCAATAAAAGCAGAAAAAGTGTCAAATAATTAACACAATTAAAAGGAAGACCTGCATCATACATCCACACCGCAAACATTGCAACTGCATGATCCTCAAAATCGCTTTGGTATCAATTTGACGATTACCACTTTTTCCTCCCATATCTCTTGGTTTCTGTGGGAAATAACCATCCATAGAACCTTTAGTCTTACCAGTGGATCCAAAACATGCAGACATTGTTTGTATCCTTCCCCACTTTTGTGATTTTAATGGAAGTGACGAAACATAGTCACCTTCTTCTATTTCATCATCGTCATCATCAATATTATGCAATTGTTCTTGTTCATGATGTATTTGTATCTTTAAGTCTTTTCTTTTTTTGAAGGTATGCATTCATTTCTTCCTTCACATGCGGTAGATCTTTCGGACAAGATGTGACTTTTGGATCACCACCGATTAGATGAAATTTTGACGATAGATTCCCCATTCGAAATCTTGTCACAATAAAGACATCTAATTGCCATCTTGTTGTTCTCGCTAACTCTCACCGAATAAGCCCAAGACGGGTCTTTCCTATCTTCTTTTGGTGCCATAAAAATAATAATTGAATATCACATAAAAATGGCAATATGAACTAAGAATAAATGAAACGAAAAAAATGGCAGTAACTGAAACAAAAAAAATTGAGCAGTATTTTGCTGCAATTTATCACTGAAACACTTAAAGAAAAAGAAGAAAAGAAGAAGAGAATGAGAAAAAGAAGAACTGAAGGGAAAAAAAATTTACCAGCATTTCGCTGCTATTTTGGGACTGATGCTGCTATTCCTACCCTTTAGCCAGTGTGGTTTGCATAAATATATGGAATCTTGGCAGTGGCCTGATGAGTGAATAGAAAAGTTTTGGCCTGCTATTTTGTGTGAAAAAATTGGCTGGCTATGCATGGTGCAATAATCTGTGTTATTGTTGCAAGGGTAGCTTATTTGTGGATCTGTCTCAGTTTATCGATTTTTTGGATTTGTTAGGAGGGCTGTAGCGGATGATTACTGTTTCTCGGATGCTCTTTGTGCCTTTGTCTACCACCTTGGTACCTGATGAATGAAATTTACCTTGTCAAAAAAAAAAAAAAAAAAGAGCCAAATCCATATAGAGTTTAGCCAAACTGCAAACAATTAATCCCCTTGTTACTCCTAGTTGACAGTAGTGTTGAATCAGCTAGGCCTAAATTTGATATTCTGATCATGGAAGGGGTGGAATTGTGGCGAAACATGGTTACTGCTTAAGGGTTGAGAAATCAAAGTATATAATAGATGCTAGTTTTGGTATCAAATTTAGTTTTCTTTAAATTTTGGTAGTATAGGCCATTGAAATGTCACTTTTTCTTTGCAAACTCTGACATGTTCATAATGACGACCTCTATGTATTGGCTTGGTTATCCATGAACAAAGGAAATATTTGGTCAGAAACTCCCCCTTTTCTGTCTCTGCTTGGCTTAGTCTCTAAGTAAGTTCCTCAGCTTCTGACTTGAACTGTCACTTTGCTGGAAAAGCAGATCACAATCTATTTTATTCCTTGAAGTTTATTTCTTCAGTCTCAGTAGCTTCTTTTTCCGCATAAATTGCGAATTTCTTCTGAGTTTGGCTTTGAATATTTAATTTTTAGCACGTAACTAAGCTGTTTCTTGGGGCTAAGTAATTTGATTGCTGCATTGTTCTCGACTGTTAAGGATCTAAAACTAACTTTATATGGTAATCCTTGTTGTCTTCATAATCTTCTTTGTTGATCATTTTGTGTTCCAGAAACATCACCTTCATCTTTGAGCTGGAGATCCATCATGAAAGTGATTAGAGAACTGGAGCATTGTTAACTGCTGCATTCGATACTCGCTTCTAGATAAAAACTGCTGCTTCTGCCTATTTGGTTTTGCATGATTGCACATATTGATGATCAACGCATTGATGTCAAGTGTTAACTTTCTTGTTCAGGTGCGCCGCGTCCAGAGCTTGGTAGAGACAATGGATGCAGTTAAGGCAAGAAATGCCAATCCCTTTAGCAACAACAGTAATGCCGTGTCAGTGACTACTCAATGGGAAACATTTGAGTCTGGGGTTGGAAGCCTGAACGCCCCGCCACCTCCTAGACCATCTTCTACTGTAGTGACTGAGGAATGGGAACAATTCGAATAGTTGTAGATGTCTCCAGTTTATTATTTAAAAAGTCAAAATATGGCAGTTATTAGGCACTGCATACCACTATTATTTTGTCACCTTCATTCTATTATTACAGTTCTAAATTTTTGTTGACTGTAAACAGATGACCAGAAAAACATAGAGGTTTAATGAAATGGTGATGGTTTATTACTCGTGTGTTAAGATTTAATAAAATTTAGTGCACAATTCATTTACGCGTCCGTCTTGGTTGAAAAGTCAAATTTGGTGTTGTTTCTTGTGGAGAAGTTTGAACCAAAGCCAAGCAAGTTTTTGGAAATAATATCTCCATCACCCTCAAGGTTATCTCCAATGAGGGGATGATAATCTTGAGGTGTCAAATTGACAGGTTGAAACAATTTTAAACATGTAAAATTATGGGAGTCCTTTTGATCCGACCCATCCAAATTTGCTTGGGTCACCACACGTCTACTTGTGGATGCTGCTTATTCTGTATAGTTTTCAAATATTTTCTCTTTGTTCAAAACTTAAAATTATTTTGGATTGAAGTTGTAAATATTATATCGGAAACAACCTCTTTACCTTTCCAGGTAGGTATAAGATTTGCTTATACACTACCATTCTTAGACTCCACGTGTATGATTATGCTGGGTGTGTTGTTGTTGAAGTTATAAGTATTATGTTTTCTAGATTGAGATTATTTAATCTTAATTGAGATAGGTTCTAAACATCAAGCACCTTGACAATGAGGCTTATAATACAGTTTCATAGGCCAACAAAGCTCTTCTCATGTTCTATAACTAGAGGTTCGGACTTCTTTGACCTTTTCTTCTTGTTAATATTTTTTTTTCTTTCTTATTCCTTTTGGATTCTTGTTCCCTTTCTTTTTCGAAAGCTAAAGGAATAGTACTTAGGTAGGAATTTACTGTTGGGTCATTGCTCATCTTCCTAAGCAAGAACTGAAATTTATACATGTCGCTATTGTTTACATGCAATTTTGAGGTTCTAGCTAGTGATTTGTTTACAATTGAACTTAAACGTCAAATTCCAAATTCTGACGAATTTAATTTACTAGGAAGTTAACTGTGTGCACGGCTTTATCTGGCCCAAGTGACATTGACCTTTTTTTGGTTTTGCTTGGAATCATTTTCACGTTTTAGTATATCTATGGTCCATTAATCTCTACGAAAAGTTATCTCCAGTCCAGATTAGACGCGTGTCATTGCATTATTCCTCCAACGGATCAAGCTGATAGAGAAGGTTGGACCAATTGATAAAAAGCTTTCAACCAGGGATGGAGTTGGAAGTTCGGATGCGGTTTCGGCCGAATTAGTAACTTTTGCTCATACAGTATATTTATGCTAAGAAATTTATTAAATATGCACAAATATTATATTAAGAACTCAATTATTAGCACTTAAATTCGTCGTTCTAAAATTCAGAACTCATAAAGTTAAAAGCATGGTTCCGTTCTGCTTTCAAACAGACCGAGATGGGGATAGCAGACCGAGGTGGGGGATAGGGATGGGGGATGAAAATGGACAATTCAAGGTGGGGTATCACACAAGTTGTACATGCTAAGAAACTATCTTAAAACTTCACCTTCTTAAAGCTAAACTGATATTCTACATCCTAATGAAAAAAGAAAAAGAAAAATACCATAAAGTTTGTTAGCACTATTTTTGGTGATGTATCCTTTGAATACACCCTCCTACATGATTCCGGATGATTTTTCTCAAAAAGATGACGCAATGCTATCTGCTAAAAATCATAGTTTTGCTCTGAGTGGAGAAATTATGTTGCTGGTACTTGTCATTCTTTTCATCCTTTTTCTTGTCACTGTGATTTTCATACTCTGTAGGAAACGTTCAAATTATTCTTATACCTCCAAGTCTCAGAGTTCTTCACCAGACCAAATTGCTTCATCACCTTATCCCTAAAACTCCACTGTCAAATTAATTTACGCCTTTTATCGCGATACTCTGGAGTTTGATAGAGCAACACACACACACACACACACACATATATATATATATATATATATATCATGAATCAGGTTCATCATATTCATTATTAGATTTGATTGTCAACAACAATCCAGTACAACCCCACAAGTGGGATCGAGGAGGATAGTATGTATGCAAATCTTATCCCTACTATAGAGGTTAGAGAGGCTGTTTCTGATAGACTCTCGACTCAACAAATTGTTGAAACTTGTTAGAATGTGTCTACTTGATGAAAATAAGGAGAGCATCTGTTTTAACACAACGCAGAATTAAGGTTAGCCTTGGTGGCAAATAGATGTATGTTCAGGATTTAAGCTTAGATAGATTTGATCTTTAAAGTTCTTTGTATTGAACTCTCTGTACTTTGGAATAGTGAACTCAGAATTCAGTAGTAGTTGTTAAGTTTTAGTGATATTTTATGTCCGTGCCGAAAGTTAAGGGTTCAATTTGAACCAGTTGGTAAGAGGCTCTTGTAAATGGATAAAATTTAGGAAGAAAAACAATCTTGGTGTAGTTTCGCTACTATTTTAGTATGGTATAATTTGATTTTCTGTACGGGTTATTATCACTTTTAGCCAGCGCTAGAAATTATTTATATTCGGTTGCTGAAAAAGTGTATAAAATTTGTATAATTCTGTATATAACATCGATATCTACAAAAAATATGCAAATTATATATATATATATTTTCCGCTACTATTTTTACAGCGGGTATGCATGTCAGTTTTCCTTTGTGTACTGTGGAAGGATGCATTTACTATTTCAAGGCAAGAACAAATGATTTTTCTAACTCTAGCATGAAACTAATGTACCTTTCTATAATTTTGCTAGCCTTGTACCTTTGTTTGGTTTTGCTCTTATCTTTGTACTTTGTGCTATTTTGAGGTGCCCACTAGCATATTGCTTCGGCTGCTCTATTGGTTGCTTTATGTAACATGGTTTTGAAGTTTTCACATGAAGTTGAGATGCTGATTTGACAAAAATCAGTGTAAAGGAGATTTTATTTCAATTATGAGAATCAACTTAATTGTTGTGAATGATAAGTTTTAATTATCGTTAACCTGAGGTTCAATGTTGTAATCCTAGTTATGCTGAAATATTACTACTTAATACATAATAGCAATCAAAATCATAGTTAAAACAAATGTGAATCAATTATTGCAAAATGAACGGCCGTTGCATAAAGTATTTCATATTTACGTAAAGTGTAGTAAAGGGCTGCATCCATACTAACGTGATGTAAGATAGTCTACCCTAATGTAAGCATTAATGTCTGATTTCACTGTTCGAACAACAGAGAACATTATTAATAATTTTGCATGGTCTCTTAATGAGTCTTTGTCGGATAATTTGCACAAATAGAACATTTCGGTGTCATTATTGATTTTTGATCCAGCCTATCTCATAGGCAAAATTTCAAGATTAACAAGTGTTGTCGCTCGCGTGCCCACGACGACACCTTTTATCTTTGATCTTAAAGGTCTGCCTATTGAGCAAGTGGGGGTCAAAGAATTAAGATCATTCATTTTTAAGGTCATTCTGACGTAATTTTCTTTTTCGTGTCGTTGCTTTATTCGTGGATCATCCATTGTCGACACTAGAGCTGCTAAAACGTCCAAGCATCGCATGAATATTAATAAAGTTTAAATGAGGCTTAATTAAAGGAATCGTGCATTAAACATCAGAAATAACAAAGTATACATCTCTTAAGTTCCAAAGCTTAGTTTAGCTGAGAGTTCACTCCAAAAACTGAAAAAAGACAATCAAGTTTTGCACTCTCAGGAAAATTAATGACACAAAAGAAAAATTAAACAAGTTTGGTAGCTGTATATTTATTTTCCTAACTGCTTACTCTAATACCTAAACTTTATAACAAACTTATCTTTTTTAGGCTAATAATCAAAATAGATGACTCAAACTGTTTATTACAAATTACTTTGTCCCTGACTAGGGACAGACAACAGCACCAGTGGTCTAGTGGTAGAATAGTACCCTGCCACGGTACAGACCCGGGTTCGATTCCCGGCTGGTGCATTCCTTTTTTTGTTTACAGCTGACAATGATAATGAACAGATACGATCCCCAAAAGAGACAACTTTGACACATGCCAAATCTGGTTTTACCACATATTTATATTTCATAAGTTTGCAATTAGCATTACAACTAGAGGCTCGGCTCAGGAAAACTTAAGCGCCCCATTAATTAAAAGATACAATTAACATTACAATTTAATCCAAATTCAAGATTATTCACACAACTGTTTCACAGAGAAGTCGTAACTACAACAACTCAAACAAAAGCAATGAAGAGCTAGAATATTCCCTTAAGGCTTTACAGATATATGACAATCTCAATGATCATAGCAAGTTGACAATGCTAGAATTTATCTACAGCGACTCCATCTCTCAAGACCTCATAAGCTTCCTTACTACGGGTTTTCTTCAAGCCAGCCACGAAATGAAGCTTTGACTTTTCAGATGAAATAGCAGTAACTTTTACCCACATCATCACTTTTGTTTTCATTCCTTCAATGTCGACTAGCTTTCCTTTTTCTAAATATCCGGTAACAGCTGTAGAGAAGCGTAATACAGAGGAATCCCTGTAACCAACCTCACATACTGAAGGAATATAGACAGTAAGCTTCTTGGTTTCTTCATTAAACTCATAGTTGGTGGCATCACGAGGGAAAATGCCTACTGGAAGGTCATACTCCTTGAGCAGTTCTGGCAGTGGCTTTTGCATTTTTCCTACAAATGCAAAGCAGGGATGAGAAGGCTCCTGACTATTTTGACAAAGAAAGAAAGAAAGAGAGAAAGAAGAAAGCTCATGACTTGTACTGATGAGCATCCTTAGATGATTACCAACAAAATGACAGCATCTTCAACAAAATTAATCAATGTTGTTTCTATGAGTAAACGGAGAATTCGATATGAGAAAAAATTTGGGGCATACCTTTTAAGAAATCAAATAATTAAAAAATATTATTGAATTATTCAAACCATCCAGGTAAACAGCTTTAGCCTCTTTTTCATTTCAAGAAAGAATTGATTTTTCTGAGAAAGAGGCTAGAAATTGATGTGTTTTTTTGGGGACATTCAACATGGTTTATCACAAGCTAGTTTAATGACTTAATCCGCAATCTGAATATCCGCAATCAACTATCCTATACATAATGAGACAGACTGCACAAAGAAGTAAAAGGTAAACATTTTATTGTTCGCTAGAGGGAGGGGTGCTAGCACGCATTGTTCAGATAGTGTCAGAGTTAGACCTAAAAGTTTAGAGAAGACAAAAGAAGCTAAAAGAGTAATGAGGAAGAAGACTAACCTTTAATCTTGTTCACCAGCCATTTGCTTCCTCCTTCGATACTGCTTTGCAAGGACTAATTTTAAAAGGGGGAATAAGTCTCAGACACTTATAAAAAGAAGACGAGAAGAGAGAAATTCCACGCAGAGAAGCGATCTCAACAATATCAATAAAAGATTTTCAAATGGTTTCTCCGAGCAAATTGCAAATTAGTAAACATATTTTGTTTTACTAACCAACAAAAAATAGACATACTTCTTTCTGTTAGGGCATGTATTACTTAAATAGTCTCACCTCAAAAGCAGATTGACACACATCAATATTTGAATAAAATTGGAAGGAACTTGTTTTAATTTATTGCATCAATTTCAATTAATAGTGTCACCAGTGCAGGAACTTGAAGGTGGATCTTGTAATTACTTCCGTCGGTAAATTGCTTTTCATACTAGTAATACGCAACATTATGAATAATAAAAGGAGAAGAAAAGCCATATCCTAGGCACTATACCTAGATTTTCAGGAAACAAGTTCCTATTCAATAGTAAAGCTTCAGCCTTCGGGATCTAGGGTACGATAGGATGTCAATAACAAGGGAGGACAAGACACATAGCATGTTTTCTACCTTTTTACATAAGAAATTTTCTTGTGCTTTGAAATCCAAGAATGCAATAATAGAAAGAAAGAGGATGTAATTCAACAAAGTTTATGCCCAAGCATTCCAACAATTCTTTTGTCTGCAATTAAACAAGTGATGATTGCAGCAAAGATACTAATCCATCTAACCCAGCCTGGGAAGATCGAGGAAAATAAAATTCATGCGAAAGAAAAGAGTATTGGCCCAAAACATGATAAGCAAACACTATCATATGGGAGGTAACAAGATTTATTAAAAGTTTGTCAAGCTGCGGTTCTGTATTGGACTATGAGAAAAATTTGAGATCTTCATGGTATCATGTTGTTCGTAATCTATTTCCCACTATTTCATTCACTCTTACAGGGAGAGAGTCATTTCCTCGGACATCTTGTTCTTGAAAGGAAAAGCAGGTTAAGGTGCTTAGCTGGATGACTTGATTAATTCAAATAGATATTTTATGCATTTGCATTCTCAAACGTTATACACAAAGAATCTATCATATCAAAATTTTCGTTTACTCATAGGGAACACCATCGATTCATTTCTCGAGGATGCTTCATTTTTCCTGTAATCATCTAAGAATGCTCATCAGTACTAGGAGGATGCTTCATTTTTCCAGTAATTATCTAAGGATGGCCATCATTATAAGTCATCAGCTCTCTTTTTTTTTTTTTTTTTTTTTGTGTGTGTTATTGCCAGATAGTCAGCAGATCACCCATCCTTAATTACCAGTAGATTCTAAGGAAAAATGCCAAAGCCTCGTGACATCTGCTGAAGGAATACGACATTCCAACAGGTATTTTTCCTCATGATGCCACCAACTATGAGTTTAATGAAGAAACTAAGAAGCTTACTAAGTATATTCCCTCAGGATTCGTCTGTATGTGAGATCAGATACAGGAGAGCCTCATGTCTCTCAAACATATCAGTAGCTAAACCACGGATTAGATAGAAAGCTCACTTAAAGTTCAGTTCAACTGGAGTCCAAAATTGAAAGCAATCCCTCCATGACTAATCTCAATGAAAGATGTTGCAATATACTTATTAGAGAAACAAGCAAAGGCACTTCTCTTGTAGACAAAGAGACAATATGTCACAGGAAAAAAGTTACCAGCACCTGTATTTGCGCTAAACCAATAAATGCATGACATATGTCTTTTAAATAAACTTTTTATCAGCATGCCCTTTGCATTCATATCTACAATTATCACATTAATTTTCCATTCCTTTCTCTAGAGACATGGGACTAAATTTGAAAGACTTCCCCTAAAAACAAGCACACAAGAAAGAACAGTTTAAAAAAGAAAAAAGCAATTAAGAGAATAAATTTCTAATTAAGAATATTCAAAAAGAGGGTACTTGTATCATCACCATTGACCATAAAACTTAATCTTTACCGGTAAATCAATCAATTGAAACCCGCAATCCAGCGATTCCAATTAAATCTTGGGGAAATCAGACATAATGAGAATTGGTGTAAACAGTAAACCCTAGCGGAGCTCAAAAACCCATAAACTAGTGAAATGAAATTGGGGAAAGAAGTAAATAGAGAAAAAGAGACGTACGTTAATGTCATCGCCGACGGAATTGATCTCTTTGTTGGCTTTCTGACCTATCCAGTAAGAACCCAACTTGTTCAATATCTGATCCATATATAGCCTCTGAATACAAATTCCGTACTGAGTTCAGAGAGTAAACAAGTCTTCTTCGTCGTCGGGTTGTCAGCTCAGCTCAAAGATAGAGGGAAGAGAGAAAGGACAACTTTCAGTACCAAACAATACCAAATTTTTTCTTCATTTTCTACATATGTAATTCTTCTTACCTGTGGGGTCCGGGAGTACAATATATATGGAGTGCTTATCGATGTTATTTCTAGGAGATACTCTTGCTCGAGAAAACCACAAGACGAGATATATTACTACTATCAAATTCATAATAAAATAACATAAATTAATATACATAATATAAAATATCATAAATTAACAAAATAACAGTACTATACGAAATTTAGAGAATATGAAAAAGATGAAAGGTATAACAATATCTACCTAATCAAGTCCTGCATGACCACTAGTATCTTATGACTAATTCCTAATTGTCTAGTCTTACTCTAGTTCCTTGTAGAAATATTCACACTTTTCCTATCATGTAACCTTAATTCTCGACCTCCACAGTTCCCTGTCAAGAGCCATGTCCTCACTAATCCTAAGTCGTGTCATGTACTGCCTAATCATCTCGCCCCAATACTTCTTAGGTCTCCCTCTACCTCTCCTCGTGTCCACCACAACCAGTCGTTCACACCTCCTCACTGATGCATTAGAGCTCCTCCTCTGAATGTGCCCAAACCATCTCAGTCTTGCTTCTCTCATCTTGTCTTCCATGGGGGCCACACCCACCTTCTCTCGAATAACCTCATTCCTAATCTTATTTTATCCTTGTATGCCCGCACATCCACCTCAACATCCTTATCTCTGCTACTTTCATTTTCTGGATGTTCTTAACCGGTCAACACTCGGTACCATACCTGTTGTTACTAGTTTGTAAATACTTATCCATATTTATTTTACATCAAACTAGCAATTCAAACTTAAACTTTACTCCCTCAGGTCCAAAATAAGTGACTTTTTGGCCCTTTTTTGTCCAAAATAAATGATTTTTTCATATTTCAAGAATGACTTAATGATTTTTCCTACATTGTCCTTAAGAGTAAATAGTGTTGGAATATGTGTTAGGAGTGTTTATGTGATATATTAATGTTAAAATGGTCAATTCTATTGCTAATTAATGCTAAAAGGTGACTTTCTTAATATATGTAAAAACATCCAATAAATTACTTATTTTGGACCGGAGGGAGTAACAATTAAAAATACATGTAACTTGACTATCATTAAATTATAAGATGTCTGTGTATAAATTTAATATATTTCATTAGGTGATGATATAAGTACCCTCCTATAATTTAATGTAGGGGTGGGCATATATCGGTTCAAACCGATAACCCGAACCGTTAATTCTTTATTGGGTTATTGGGTTAACGGTTCGGTAACGAGTAAATTTTTTTTATTGGGTTATCGGTTCGGTCTCGGTTTGTATTTTTGTTATTGGGTAAAAACCGATGACCCAATAAGAATTAAATAATTTACTAATTTACCCTTAAGTATATACTAGGGTTTTATTTTCCTAATTCTCTTTCCCTCTTCACAGTTCACTCAGTCTTCAGAGTTCAGTGCTCTCGAGTCACCCTAGTTCGCCGCAACCCCAACCCCCAAGAGTCAAGAGTCTCACCACCAGTTCTCCGCTTGTCCGCCATACTCCCTCATCGTGTAAGTTTTGGCTCAAGATTATTTTTGCTTTTGTTTGCTTCTGTCAATCGCACCAGTTCTGTCTTCTATTTTCTACTTTGCTTGTTGTTAATTGTTATGTTTGCTCAATATGTTTGCTTCTGTTTGCTCAAGATTTTTTCTGCTTCTTGTTAATTGTTCTGTTAATTTTTCTGTTTGCTTCTTGTGAATTATCCTTCTAGACTTGTTGAATCATGGTCTGGTAATAAACCTTGTGATGGAAGTTGGTGGGGATTAAGCCGTGACAATAACTATAAGGTTACTGTCATAAACTTGCCTAGGTCTAATATTTCTGGGACCTTGAGTCCTTCGATTGCAAACCTTGAATATGTTACTCACATTTATCTTGGATCTAATAATCTTTATGGTTTCATTCCATCTACTCAGTTGTGTCATATATAGCAGCTTTAAAATTGTTATTGGTGTTATGTCTTGAACTTGAGAAAGCAGTGGTGTTGTACTCAGCAGTAGCGTTGCCTAGTTGTGAGAAATATTTTAGGACTGGTAGCGTTGCCCAGTTGTGAGAAAGCAGTAGCATTGCCCAGTCAACTGAACTGCCGAGTTATAGTTCGTGATTTCTTTCATTTGAGAAAGCAGTAGCGCTGATTTTTTTAGAAAGCAGTAACGCGGAATCTTTTAGTCTTTGTGCAGGCTAGCAGCTGGATTTGAAAACTAGCAGTCTTCTGTTGCATTCACTTTTAATATGAAGCGTTCATCACTTTTAATTTTAGTTTTGCCTTATCGGGTAAACCGATAACCGAACCGATAATAATCAATAATCGATAAACCAATAGCCGATAACCAATATCTTATCGGTTTGGTTATCGGTGATGATATTTGTAAACCGATAACTGATAGGCAAAACCCATAATTTTCAAAACCGAACCGAACCGACTGATGCCCACCCCTAATTTAATGTCATCGTCGATCAAATTTGGTTTGGTTTTAATTTTAGTCAGAAAAAGTCGAACCAAATGACTATAAGAGTAACTATTTTAAATTTATTATTACGGTTATATATATATATATACAGAAAAAGTCGAACCAAATGACTATAAGAGTAACTATTTTAAATTTATTTATACAAAGTTTCAAAAAATTAATGGTAAATATTAATAGTTTGCACTTAGAGTACAATTTTTTACCTTTACATTCTAGTTTGATTGGTAGTTTTTTTTGTTAAGCGTAAGAATCAATTTCGTTTAAAAATATATATATTTAATTGAGTCCTTAAATTATTCATCACTATATGATTCAATTATCATCAATATATCTTGGTAAATAATAGATTTTCCAAAAGTCAATTGCTTTGATAGTGTTGCGTTGAAAATGTGATCGTCGTAATATATATTTGGTAGTGTATGTCTTATATTTAAGAAAAAATCGACAAATAACCGAAAACCCGGCATAAACTAAATCGAAAAAAAACCGACTTAATTAGTTTGATTTGGTTCTAATATTTGAAAAATGACTTACTTGGTTTGGTTTCTTTTAAGGGAAAAATCGATGCAAACCGAACCATAAACACCCTTAGTTCAAACATTAATACCTCTTTAAGTTTTGTTCAATTTCTCATTTCGAGCAAATAATATTTCGAGCAAATAATAATGAAGAACTAATCCAAATAGCTGTTCACCTAATCTTTTAATTTAAAATAGCAAATGAATGTATAATTCATGTATAATATGTGTAGTGAGTGTATAATCAACATATACTAGCTAGAAAAAGTATATGGTAAATCTGGCTGGCTTTTTGGTTAACAATTACTAATATAACTCAAAGGGAAGTTTTATAGGGCTGTGGTTAGACCTGCCATGTTGTATGGCGCGGAGTGCTGGCCGGTGAGGAACTCCCATATTCAGAGAATGAAGGTTGTGGAGGTGAGGATGCTTAGATGGATGTGCTGACTCACCAGATTAGATAAGATTAAGAATGAGGTTATTCGGGAGAAGGTGGGGGTGGCCCCAGTGGATGAGAAGATGCGAGAGGCGAGGCTTCGGTGGTTCGGGCATGTGCGGAGGAGAAGCCCCGATATCCCGGTGAGGAGTTGTGAGTGGCTAACGGTGGTCGGTGTGAGGCGAGGCAGAGGGAGGCCTAAGAGATACTGGGGAGAGGTAATTAGACAGGACATGGCAAGAATGCAGATTTCTGAGGACATGACCCTTGATATGAGAGTATGGATGTCTAGTATCAGGGTTGTAGGATAGGGGCTTCTAGGTGGGGTTTGGTAGGGGCTAGGTGGGGTTTGGTAGGGTTCTCCATAGATGGCTTGCGTATTGTATTGTGCCCCTCACGGTAATTACTGGTCGATATTATTGCATGCCTTTTAATTTATGGTCTATATTTAGATAATTATTGTTGCGATTTCTACTGGAGTTACTAATACTCTTTTGTTTTTCTTTTCTTTTCTTTTTTCTGAGCCGAGGGTCGATGGGAAACAGCTTCTCTGCCCTTTCGGGTAGGGATAAGGCATGTGTACGTATTACCCTCCATAGACCCCACTTTGTGGGACTATACTAAATTGTTAAATTGTTGTTGTTGTTGTTAATCCCTATTATAATAAAACTTGTTATAATTTGAATAATAGAAAGTGATTATACAATGATTTCCTATATTAATATTACTAATCTTTGTAATCTCTGGGAAAACCGATCAACAACAACAACAACAACAACAACCCAGTATAATCCCACTTAGTGGGGTCTGGGGAGGGTAGTGTGTACGCAGACCTTACCCCTACCCTAAGGTAGAGAGGCTGTTTCCAAATAGACCCCCGGCATCCTTCCCTCCAAGAACTACCCACCTTGCTCTTGGGGAGACTCGAACTCACAACCTCTGGGTTGGAAGTGGGGGTTGCTTACCATCAATAGACTCATACTAAAATAACATAAAATACATACCATCCCCCCCCCTACCCCCCCACCCCACCCAAACCCATAATTTCTATTTTTTCATCTTAATTTGATTTTGCCCGCAAATACTATCTCGCTAACGTGCTCTCATTTTTATAAGATTTATGTATATCTATTGTTAACTAAGAGAAATTTTCTATTCTCAAAATACTGTAAGTGATTTCAATAAATTACCTAGCTTTTATAAGGGCCGTCTAGCCTAGTTGCACTTTACACTAATTCTATTTCTTTGGTTCAGTTTTGAATACTTTAGGGTTTACACAAATAGTCAAAAACACATTTTCATCAGTGTATAAATACTTATGTACAAGACAATTTCCAAAAACTTAGTACTTTCAAGGATAAAATCGCAAAAAATAAATTTCCTTTTCAAGGTATCACTACAAGAAAGCATGGAATTTGCAACAAATTTATTTGTTGTCATATATTGAATATTGTTGCGAAAAGTACTTTTGCCAACAATAGAAAAGTTGTTGCATGCTGTTGCAATAAATGCTGATGTGAAAAGTTTTTGCAACAACCGCAACAAGTTGCCATTAATTATATTTTGGTCACATAATTGTAGTTTATGAAAATATTTAGCAACAACGATTATTGTTGCGAGAAATTATCATTTTTCTGCAACAATATTAGTTGTGGCAAAAACTTTTAACAACAAGGATTGTTGTGGCCACAGATTACTTTTTGCCAATAATATTCATTTATTTGCAACAATAAATATGTAGTTGCTACATACGCAATTTACATTTTCTATCCTTTAAAACATCACAAATATATATATATATATATATATAAATTGGTATATGATATATATGCAAAAGTCAATACAACTGAAGCACCAACTATTTTACATACTTTTAAAAATTAAATACCACTAAAACATGTGTTTTTACTTATAAAAAATAACAAGAACATCTCCAAGAGTCATATTTCTATTCTAATAACAATCTTAAAAGTAAATTTTCTTCCAATAACTTGTGCATTGATGAATCATATTGCCAGCTATGTTGGTTTACTCACGCTCATCCTACAAAAGAAGATAAATTATAATTATATTTTTTATAAAAAAGAAAACTGTAAACTACACAAGTCCAGACCAAAAGAGAGAATTTGGGCACCAATGTATAATACATATATTGGGGGGGGGGGGATCATGACTAGATTGGATCAAAATAAGCATGATGGACAAAATATAGTTGCATATGAATTTTATACGCTTCTACTAGTAAGTGGTTCAGAACAAACTAGTATGATAATTATTAGATGTTTGGACTCTGAAAGGAAAAGATTACTTGAATTTTAAGATAATAGAAGATTTTTGAGATCAGTAAACTCTTTTTGGTCAAGGGAGTTTCATATACAACACTTTTTTATGGAAATGGTGCTGCCAAAAGCTACTAATTATAGCAGTAAACAGCATAAAAAAATGAAAACGGGCAATCTAAGAAAAATTGCAACAGAGAAATGAACTTAGTTATTACAACTTTTCTCTATACCTGTAACTTTTCTTTTTGAACTTAGGTAAGTGAAAATTAACAAATAATGGAAGAAGATACTGACTAATGACATTTTAGACATTTGCAGGGGTAAATCTTCTTCTAAACTATCATAACAATCAGAATCCTAAATCTAATCCTTCTTTTTTCACTTTGGATTCAACTACTGAATGTACTAATCTAATTTAATTAAAGAAAATATTCCTACTAACTATTATCAGTGTAAATTCTACTTAGGGACCACAAAGCCACCCTATAGAGAATCATTTCTAGCTCCAAAATAATTTAACATTCAATGTTCAACTGCCTTTTAATTTGTATATAAAGGTGGCCTTTGAGACAAAGCCAGCAACTAATTTATTTGTGAGAGTGAAGGCTAAGTTCATGATACGAATGGTGGTGGCAACAACGACAAGATACTAGATGGAAATATAATGCAATCAAGATAGTGAACAATATAAACCAAGAAATCTACTTTTACAAGAGTTAGACGAAGTTTTCTTACCGTTACGTCATCCATAAGTCTTGAACAACTTGCTTCATCGGAACCACTTAAATTAGAAATAATATTGAGAATTCCAGTAGAAACTCCATTCTGTTAAACATAGTAAAATTACATAACTTAATTTGTCGTACAAATCAGAAGAGAGGAATAATACAGGAACAAGAAAGAAACAGAGATAGTGCGACAAGAGAAATTTATGTATTCGGTTGTTTTAATATCTTCTTTTTAATAATCAAAGTATTTTCTTTCGTAGTCTTTTTGTATTATTATGTATTTACTGTTAGTGAACCTCAACCCTTACAGAGCTCGAAACCTCTTGGTGCTCTGTGTTCATTATTCCCTCACTCAGTTATGAAATTTATGGTCATGACAACCACCCAGAGGAGAAACAATGACCAACTTGGAATGAATGAGGAACCATAATAAAATCCCACCTAACAATTAATAGGAGAGAGTTTCACACATGCTCCTAAATAGTCGTCCCAGCAATACAAATACAAATTAATTTCACTATCAATCACTTTAGCATTAGATTTAGTCCATGAATGTTGATGACCTTACACCAAGACGTGAACACAATTCACAAATGAAAGCATTTGCATTCAACGCCATGAGAGGTCCACATTGCTGCTCAAAGTATCATTATTTAATTAACATTATGGCTGAATTTTAATGCACCAAAATGATTGCATACGTTAATCTTCCTCCATTTATTTTATTTTTCTTTGAAATACTATAAAGGCTAGAGGATTGTGAATATGATATAGGGAGGAGATAATTTTTTATCTAATACTTGGTTTAGTAAACTAACTCCCAAGTAGCTCCCTTTCTATTATATCACATTCTAGGGATAAGGATAAGAGTTTCGCACATACATTTAATTCCGCAGAGGCATCATTAACCCAATATCCGTTCTTCATGTGCGTCAATTCCAAAGTTTTTGCAAGTTTGACTCTTTTTCAGTACTTTTATTTCTCTACCAAAACAAATCATTTTATGTTATTAAATAAAAAATAACTAAGATCATCAAAATAAAGACATATGTTACCTGTTCAAAAGATACTGCCTGGAAGGATTTTCTGCCGCAAATATGATTCATTTCTTGTTTTTCCTTATTGGTTTTGTTTCGCTCACTCATTCTCTGTAATAAATATGAATCTGTGAATATATTTCTTGATGAGCTATAAGAAGTAGAACAAGAAAATAAATAATTTGCAAGGTTAAATCAATTTAATTTTTGCGTATCCTAATTAATTACCTTAAAAGTATCAGAATTGAAATATTCAACCAAGAATCTCCATTCAGCTTCATTAACATCGGGTGGCATGTTTTGTAAGCATTCCTCCGTTGTAGCATATTTCTTGAAATGATCATGGAGCCTACTACGGCGATATCAATATAAATTATTAGCTGTTTTAAGGATAGTATCCAGATTATGTTGTGTGTCTAGAAGTTGGAAGATGTCCTGAATTTGAAAAGAACATAACTGAGCTTACTTAAAATAGAATTCAATTTTCTACCACCAATGAGCTTACAGAATAATTGACCCAATCTTCTTGTCAAAGTATTCACATTCCTATTAGCATGTTTTTCTAACTATACTTTGATGCTAAAAATACAACATGCATAAAGGAAGGATACTGGCAGCATAACATAAATTGTGAACAAAGACAAAAGAAAAATGATAATATAAACGAAAGCTTCAACTAATGGATCATATGCATCCTTTGGCAAATCAATCAGGATATAGCTTTTGCTCTGCATTTTTTAGTAACCTATAAAAAATTTTAGCTTCTGTATTAGGCTCTTCGCAACTAGACTCGTTATTCTCATCAAACTCATGACTATTAGTGGGAATACCATGATACAAGTCATGCAACATTTCAAAAGTGGAAGCATCATCATTTCCTATATTTGAATTTATACTAGCATTTGTTCCATCATCCGAAGATGAATCCAATTCACCATGATAAATACACCTATCATATGTTGAATCAATTCCTTGCCTAAGTAAATCTGTCTTTACTTCTTCTCGTGTTTTCAAAAGAACATTATTACACTTAATGCATGGACATTGGATTCTTATACCAACATTAGGATTAGAAAATGCAAAGTTTAAAAATTGTTCGATACCATTCAAGTATTGAGGTAACATCCTATTCTTAATGTATATCCAGCTCTTATCCATCATGTACTTACCTACAATAAAATATAAAAATAAAACTATAAGATTACCCTTAAGAGTAGAGAAGTTGTTTTCAATATACCCTCGAGCTAAAGAAAAGATGAAAAGAGATAATGACAACAAGTAGAACCTCACTAATGAATTAGCTTACCAGATTCAACACCACTAACTATTGCAAGATTGTCCAATTTTTGGCATTTCCTTCACATGATACATATTTTAGTCAAACAATATCTAATACATACTATTACATGTTGAGTTATATACTAACTGATAATTTTAGTCAGTCTCATTATATGATTTTGTTCCAAGGCTATGGAATCTGTTGGCTATCTGTTACTTGTTGCAACTTAACACTTGATTTTTTTATTTCCTTGTGTAAATGTGAATCTCAATTGTCTGAAACACCTACTTTTGATAATATTGATAATACTCCATATATTTTTTTGCATAATACCTCTTACATTTTTTATAACAGATACTTGCTCTTGTACTGGCAATTAAATCACCACTGCTCCAGTGTTAGATGTTTTTACAATTTATTTCATCTCACTATTTATTCTCGCCGACTAGCTGATACCATTCTTTCAACTAAGGCCTCTCTTTTTTTTTAATTTTTTAATAATAAATACCACTTTTAATATTCTTATTTTTGAGCAAGAAAGTTTCTTGCTTACACCTTGCTACTTTTCACATTAATACCAGTTCTATAGAATCTCAATCAAGAGTTTATAACATGTCACTCTTAAAAATACCTCTTTTCACCTTTAAAATATCACAATTTAAGATTTTTACCATACCCAACTAAGTACTTCAATAATAAAGAAAATAAAAAATGGTATTTTCATAATTCGGTGAAGCAGTAATCGGGTAAAACAATTGAAGATAGAGTTCTTACCAGTTCTTTTCCAATAAGCAGCAATACGATGCAACAAGAAGGACGCAACAGAGAAGTAGCTCGTTCAAGAATAGTTGATAAGAAAAATCCTAGGCAGAATAATTATTAGAGAATGCGCTAAAATTTTGAAAAAAGTTATTAAAAAGTGAAAGTTTGTCGCGTTTGATTTTGGCAAAAAATTAGAATGTTTTAAGCCACAACCCACGCACATTATTGGCATAATAATATGTATACCAACAAATAGTATCATATAATCCTTCGAGGAAATAATATCACATTCATATTATTGCAACAATAAAAAAAGGTCCATTAAAAAAGGAACAATAATCTGGACAAACTTTAAAACAATAAAATTATGCAATGAACAATAATGTGGAGAAACTTTAAAACAATAAACTAATGGAACGAAGAAGAATCTGACAACAACAAAACAGAAAACTTATGCTAAAAACAACAATGTGGACAACATTTAAAACAATAAAGTAATGAAACGAACAAGAATCCGACAACGACAAAAACAGAAAACTTATATGGAATTATAGGAGAAAAAAACACAAATCATACTCTGGCGGAGAAGAATTTAAGATGTCCATACCCAATTAAGTACTTCAAGCCACAAAATTCTCCAAGATTCTAGTGCAAATTTCCTTTGTTTTGAAAAGAGATAGGCCCGATAAAAGACAATCACAGAAGATAGAGTTGTTACCGTTCTCTCCGATCAGCAGCAACAAGACTTCTTACCATTCTTCTTAATAGCAGAAATAACAGGGGATGAGCTCTTTGAATTAGAATCATAAGAAAAACCCTAGTAAGAATATTTACTTGAGAATGGGCTAAAAAACTGGGAAAGTAATTAAAAGGGTTTTGGTTTTGCCGCGTTTGTTTTTGGCGGAAAATTGAAAAGCTTTAGGCCACAATTGTATCCACGTATCTGGAAATTTAATATTTATTGCCAACAACAAAAATTTATTATTGCCAATTCTATTTATAATCTAATTTTATTATGTTAAAAATTCTATTTTTTGCAACAACTAAAATTAACTGTTGCCATTTATTAAAATTTGGCAACAATACTATAGTTGTTGTTAGAACGTTGTTGCCATTTTAAAAATTTAAAATTTATTATCTAAATCATAGCATATGACAACAAACTTAACATGTTTGCCAACAAAAAAAAATTGTTGTCAAAAAGTCTATGCTATAGCAACAATTTTTTCAGAGTTGTTGCCATTTATCAATTTTAGCCAATAATATTTTAGTTGTTGTTAAAACTTTGTTGCAAATTCTGTATTTTCTTGTAGTGTATGTGATATTTTGTATTTAAGCTTGAGAAAAAAGAAGATAAAATACATAGTTTACCCCCTCATTTATGGACCAAATCCCCATGACACACATTTTGGGATAGAAATTATTTTACACATTCAATCTTTTCAAAGTGTGTATGAGGCACACCACTTTTGCCAAATGACCGGCGTGTGTTTGACAAAAATGACTAAGTGCGTAAAACCTCTAAATATTCTGTCCAAATCCTTATGTTAGCCCACGTGTTAAGATTTTCTTTATTTTTCTTATTTTAATAGAAAAGAAAGGAAAAAAAAAAGGTATCAACCCTTCATCTAAATTGAACCACTCCCATCCCTTGTTGTACCCCCACTTGAACATTGCCGCCCACCATTGGCCTCCCCGCTCCCATGTCTTCCTCTTCCTTAGACCCTTTTTTCTTTTTATGTACCTTCATTAGTCTTCTAACCAAATTTTCTTTTTTTCGTTTCTTCCCAATAGCTACTTCATAACTACAATCAACCCTTGTGACCACATTGTCACCACCTACTCTTCACTAAATTCTTCTTAAATCAGAAGCTAAATAATGACTTTATTAGTTAAAATAGAATTGTAATCAGGGTGGGCAGAAATTAAAAATTTATTTTGTTATTTTTGTTTGTGGTTTCGGTAATTAGCTTAAAATATTGAATTATGATTTTAGAATTTATTGTTGTAAAGGTTCTGATTTACAGAAATTGGGTTGTATGTTTGTTTATTGCTCTATCATACGGTTTCGTTGCTTCTCTATGAATTATATGGATATGGATTTCTAGATTATTTTCTCCTTGTTTTTATGAGTTTTTGTTTTTAACATTTTCTGGTGGTTCAATGGGTCTTGATTGTAGTTTTGACAAGTGGGGAGAGATAAACTTTGTATTTGGGATAGAGGTGAATTACTGAAAAAATTAGTGCTTTTGAAGGTCTTGACAGTGGCGTTATCGTCACCCATAATTTAGTAGTAGCCTGGGAAGATGAAGAAGATGGAGTAGTGAAAAATTTTTTGGTAGCTAGGGGTAGAATTGTACTTTTATGTATTTTATTTTTTAAGAAATAAAATAATGAAAAATAAAATAATGACACGTTACAATTTTTAAAAAGGTTAAATGTATAAAGTAATTTTTGTTCTCAAAAAAATATGTCACAGAAATTTAATCCATAATTCAGAGGTAAACTATGTAAAAAAGAAATATGGATGTGACATCCGTCTCTTAGAATTGAATGGAAATGCCAAACTCTTTATTAGTGCACATTGACATCTCTCATAATCCAATATGTACTAGTACTAAGATGTACTCCTTCCTCCTAATTCAGAGGTTTCAGGTTCGACCTCTTAAGTTTAGAGTTGCCTTTGTTAGGGAACGTTTTACCCATTATTTTAAGATTTTTGGTACGAATTTAAATTTTGTCGGACCCCAATAAAAATATCAAACACCAAATAAAAAAAGGATAATATTGTAATAGGTGCAATGAATCCCTTTAATTAGTTTTTATTTATATAGAGGAAATCAAGAAAGGTGGTGGTCCTCTTGTATATTCAAATCGCGGGAAGTTTGATAGTTACGGCTAAATTTAAGGGACACAAGAAAAGTGCTCTTCTTCCAATACATGCATGCATGTTACAAGGCTAGTAACCCACCATTGTCATTCATGCCTATTAGCTAGTCTCTTTTGACAATTAGCAGCTAGGGGTGGCAAACGGACATGTCAAAATAGATAATAAAAAAACACATAAATTATTTGACGTGATTCACATTTTATACGGATAAAAAAGAGTTAATCTATGTATTCATGAATATGATTATTTTTTAGAGAATTTCTAATTGAGGAACTTCAATTTGAGATTTTATAAATATAAAAGTTAAATCCGTTAGTTATCAATTGGTTATCCATCTTCTAAATGAATAATATGGCTACTAACTATATTTGACCCGTTTTTAAAAAGTTTATTATCCAATACATCTTTTAATTGATAATATGGATGATTAACTATTTTCTTTTAACCATTTTGTTACCCTTAGGTATGAGTAAGGTCTGTATACAAAGGCGGATGTAGCGTAGAGTCTATGGGTTCAACTGAATCCATAACTTTTGACGCATAGTAAAAATTTATATGTAAAAATTTATTAAAATTGTAGAAATAATAGATATGAATCCATAACTTTAAAAATATAATAGGGTTGAACCCATAAAATTTAAATCCTGTCTGTCTGTATATATATATTATCTTTCTCAAATCTCACTCGTGAATATACTGCATTTGTTGTTGTTACTATTATATTGTAAAGTCCAAAAAACTTACATGTATCCAGTTCGGATGTTTGTATGGTTAAGTGATTACAATGTGTATAACAAATATGTCAAGCGTTTATTGTACATATTGATTGTTTTCGACGTAATGCATGAGCGAATTTTCTTGAATAAAATAGAGTAATATATCTAGAATGAATTGGTATGGAAGAACAAATAGGATATATAAGACTTAACTATAGTCAAAACATAACTATAGTGAATATGAAAAATAGAATAACTTAATTACAACTTGGTAGCTAGTTAGCCTCATTAATACGGAGTTTGACCACTTAACCACCTCACATATATATAATCTCGGATTTAATATGCAGCAAATTGGCAAAATGGTTTAAATTGGTTCACAAGAATCATTAGTTGAACATAATCGTCCTGTTCATTTCCTGGATTTGTACATTGTATCAATTCCAATATTTTTATGAGAAACTTCCACTCAGTTATACTAGTCTATATATATATATATATATATATATAGGTTCACGAACTAGACCAAAAGAGAAATCACACGTGACTAGTGTTGTTATCCATCCCAATCCAAACAATTTTCTGAAATCAAATGTAACATCACTATCACATACATAGTCCATTCATGAAAAATTCTTTGCTAAATAAACACCAAAAACTTGAAACTATTGATCGATATCACTTTTTCTTTCTCAAGACATGCCAAAGAATAAAGGATATCACTTTTTTAATTAATATGAAGAGTAAACAGTAGTATTGTTATAATTTAATGATCTATAATATTCCAATAAAGTTATAATTTAATGCATAGAAGACTCTAGGAAGGAACCATGTGAAATGGAAAAGAATCCATTTATTCGAATTTAATTTAGTTTTTCTCCACTTGAGGTATTCACAAGAAAAATTTCAATGACATGTTGTCCTTGTTTTTGTTAATTTTATATGGTTAAGTAAGAATTCTTAATCTTAATGCGCCTAGATAGGATGTTACCAACTTTTGGAAAGCATACATTATTCTTATTCTTTAGGAAAATAATGGAGTCAATATCGCTAATTAAATTTTCTTTTATTGAGAAAAATGCCTATTGCTAATATAAAATTCTTTGAGTTTGTTGTGTGGAGTCCAAAACATCACAACCCCCCCCCCCCCAATATATGTGATAGATATTACTTACTCCGCTCAAAAAATAAGTAATTTTTTGACTTTTTTCTTGTGGTTCAAAATAAGAGATTTTTCTAAATTTTAAGATCGAATTAACTATTTTTTTTCCTACATCACCTTTGGAGTAATTAATGTTGAAGTATGTGTTAGGAGTATTTATGTGAAGAGATAGTAAAGATTAATATGGTCAATTTTACTGCTAATTAATATTAAAAGTTGAATTTTTTAATATGTGTAAAAACCATCAACAAATCACTTATTTTGGACCGGAGGGTGTATTAGCATACATTTAGGGATCGTTTGGTGTGAGGTATAAGAAGGTATAAGGGTGGTATAAAAATTTAATACCATCTTAATAAATTGTTTGGTTGGTAAACTAGGTATAAGTTATCCCGGTATTAATTTTAACTATGGGATGACTTATACCTTATAAAAAATTGGGTAATTAACACCGGTATAACTTATACCTTCTTCTTAGAAATTATGCAATTGTCTTTCTTTATACAACATGCCAAACAAAGAATAAACAACAATACCAGTTAAGGGTGTTCATAGTTCGGGTTGGTTCGGATTTTTCAGTTATCAAACCAAACTAATAGTGTCGGATTTTTATATCTATAAACCAAACCAAACCAACAAAATCAGGTTTTTCAATCTCGGGTTTTCTCGAATTTTTCAGATTTTTTTGGGTTTCCAATTTTTTTTCCGATAAGTCTTCATAGCACAAATATATAACTTGTGCTCCACATACTTCTCTAATCCTACAAGGATACAACTACATAATGTATTTTTCAAGAAAATAATACAATAATATGAGATGAGTCATAGCATTGTACTAAAATATTCAATAACAAAAATACTAAAATTCTTAAAGAAAATATTACTAAGTAATAAGCCATAATAAATATTAACATAATCTAAAAGTACTATATAAGTCATGCTTATTAAGTACAACTATAAGTATATTAGTTACACAACTAACCACTAGAGAAAAAGATAAACTAAGTTATGCATTTTCAATATAAAGAATGCAAAACTAAAAAATAGATATCCATACTATTGTCATTTCTAGTGTTGAATTGAATTTTCTTAGTTAGCATTAGTATTGATGTGAAGTTTATTTGAATTACTACCTTTATGAACTATAAAATTTATTGGATCATTCAAGAATATTAATTCCAAACTTGAAACAATATGTTTAAAGAAAAAACTGTAAAAAAGTTCAAGAATTATTTATGAATTATATTAAAAATAAATATTTATATGTATAAAATATTTGAAAAATTTGAATAAATATAATATCGGGTTGATTTGGTTTCGGTTTGACTTTTTTTAGTTAAAACCAAACCAAACCAAACCAATTATGGTCGGGTTATTTTTTTCAACACCAAACCAAGTCAAACCAACCCATGATCGGTTTTTTTTTCGGTTTGACTCAGATTACCGGTTTGGTGCGGTTTATCGGTTTTCTTTGTACACCCCTAATACCAGCATAAGTAATCTCTGCATAACTTATCCCAATATAACTTATACCGGCATAACTTATACCGGTATAAATCATATTCCAACCAAACGACCTCTTAATGCGCAAAGTAAGCTTTGCCAAGTTCAAACTTCAAAGGAAGCTTCTTAATTACATCTACATTTGTTTTTTAAAATCATTTCTAAAACAATTTTTTTTGCAAAAACCAAATTCAAACACAAGCTTGTTTAAAATCAAATTACTACTTGTTTCAAGAATATAAACCACATCGAGCTGAAGTTTTCAATATGGTTGTTTGAACTTTAAAATAATACTAATTAAACAATCTTCTCATAAACAAACTGATCTAAACACAATAGAAAACATAATCAAAACCGGAAAATATGTTCCAAAAATGTTTTCGAATGTAAATCCGAGGGAGAAATCAATTTTTGAAAACCCTTAATCAAAAAACCAACTACAATTTCAAATACATAGTATAGCCACTGGAATGATAATAGCCAAAACCTCCAGTAGAATTAACGGACTGAGCTCAATTACAATTACAATCCGTAGAGATAATTCTTAAACTACTGCTATCAATGAAAATGAAATTAACAGAAAGGGGATGAGATATTAGAAGAAAGAGAGGAGAATGTTGACATTCTTCACAACAATATTTGCGTGCCTCCCAATCTGGCTCTCACTTAGTTTTATATTCTTTTGCCTAACTAACTCTATGCATCTTCACGTGAATTTCCACCCCCACTCCAAACGTAATCGCCTAGCCTTTTAGGAGGAATGATTCTTCTAGAACCCTTACGTGGCAGCCCCATGTGATTGTCCTTTGTGTCTTCCTTGTAAGCATCCTTGTCAGCAATTAATTTATTCACAACATCACTCCCTCCCAGTGAAGCAACCTTGTCCTCAAGGTTGAAGGTAGAGGGATCCGCAGAAGCATCAGAATCCAGTAGCCTCAAGGGAGTTACCTGCTGGGCAGGATCGCGAACACACCTTTTCAACATAGAGACATGGAAAATAGAGTGTATCTTGGCAGCTTCAGGGAGCTCCAGTCTGTAAGCTACAACACCAATACGTTTCAGCACCTTATAAAGTCCAAAATATCGCCTACCCAACTTATGATCACGCTGCAAACGTAAAGTAGCCTGTCTATAAGGCTTGAGTTTGACAAACACCCAATCACCAACATCAAAGGATACATCAGTGCGCGACTTGTCCGCCAAAGTTTTCATACGATGTTGAGCCTTCAATAAGTTGTTCTTCAATATATGAAGGACCTCATCTCGTTGAAGCAAGTACGACTCCACCATATCGCTAGCAGTGCTCCCTAGTATATACCTCGCAATGGTGGGTGGTTCACGACCGTACAAAGCCTGAAAAGGGGTCATACCTGCAGAAGTTTGGTAAGAAGTATTATACCAATACTCAACCCAAGGTAGCATAGCCACCCACTGAGAAGGCACCTCAGCCACATAGCACCGTAAGTACTGTTCCACGCATTTATTGAGAGCCTCCGATTGCCCATCCGTTTGCGGGTGGTAGGCAGTGCTCATAGCCAAAGTTGACCCTTGTAGCCGATTGATCTCTTGCCAGAATGAGTGGATGAAACGAGGATCACGGTCTGTCACAATTGTGCGAGGAGGGCCATGGAGTCGGATAATCCCCACAACAAAAGCTTCAGCAACAGTATGTGTTGAAAAGGTGGAAGGTAGTGGTATAAAATGGCCATATTTGGTGAGTCGGTCCACCACAGTCATAATAGTGGTCTTTCCCTTGGAACCGGGAAGACAAGTGATGAAATCCATTGCAATATCTTCAAAGACCTGGTCCGGAATAGGTAAAGGCTGAAGTAGACCTGCTGGATGCAAATGTGAATCCTTCATCTGTTGGCATATCTGACAAGCTGCTACAAATGCATGTATATCCTTGCGCATCTGCTTCCAAAAGAAATTAGAAGCCAATCGATGATAAGTGCGCGCAATGCCGGCATGGCCGCCAATAGCTGTGGCATGAAATTCAAACATTAACTTCTGTCGAAGTTCAGAATCCGATGGCAACACAAGTCTTCCTTTGTAGAATAACAAGCCATCCTTGAAATGATAGGTGTTATGTGGCAGTTCTCCCTGGCTTAGTGCTTGTTGAATCTTCAGCAATTCAGGATGAGTCTTATTCAAGTGTTTCAATTCTTTTTCAAGTGTGAAGGTATTGACTGAAATGACCAACAAGGTAGCATCTGTGTGACGCGAAAGTCCATCGGCTGCAGAATTATGTTTCCCTGGTCGGTATATAATACGAAAATCATAGCCCACTAGCTTTGTGAGCCATTTATGTTGTTCTGGTGTTTGTATAGTTTGCGTAGTTAGGTTCCTTAGTGACTGTTGATTCGTGAAGATGGTAAATTGTCGCCCCAACAAATACTGTCTCCACTTACTCACAGCCTGAGTAATTGCAAACATCTCTCGATGATATGTTGAAGCTTTTTGCATCCGTGGACTTAGTTTTTGACTAAAATACGCAATGGGATGACCTCTTTGTGATAGAATATCACCAATTCCATGCCCCGATGCATCTGTTTCTACGTGAAACTCCTGGATAAAATCCGGCAAGGTTAGGACAGGTGTGGATCCCAATTTATCCTTCAAAGAATTAAATGCTTGCTGCTCTACATCAGTCCATCTGAAAGCATCTTTACGCAACAAATCAGATAAAGGCCCAGCTATAGCAGCGTAGTGGTGAATGAAACGGCGGTAGTAGCCAGCAAGCCCAAGAAAACTACGAACTTCCCTCACCGAGCGAGGAGGAGGCCATTGCTGAATAGCTTTGATTTTAACAAGGTCTACAGCTAGACCTTGTGCCGACAGAATGTGACCCAAATATTCCACTGAAGTCTGTCCAAACAAACACTTGGATTGTTTAGCTACAAGCTGGTGTTGGCGTAGTAGCTGTAATACAATAGCTAGATGCTCCAAGTGGTCACCCCAAGAGTGGCTGTAAACTAAGATGTCGTCGAAGAATACCAGCACAAAGCGACGCAAATAGGGACGGAATACCTCATTCATAGTAGCTTGAAAGGTGGAAGGTGCGTTGGTTAGTCCGAAAGGCATTACTAAAAATTCATAGTGCCCGTCATGGGTGCGAAAAGCCGTCTTAGCCACATCTTCGGGCCTGACCCTGATTTGATGGTATCCTGATAAGAGATCCAATTTTGAGAAGTAGTGGGCACCATGTAATTCATCAAACAATTCATCAATAGTTGGAATTGGGAAGCGATCTCGTATAGTGATTGCATTCAAAACACGATAATCAACACAGAATCTCCACGTGCCATCCTTCTTGCGGACTAATAACACCGACGAAGAGAAAGGGCTAGTGCTAGGCCTGATAACTCCTTCCTTGAGCATCTCAGCGACTAATTTCTCCATAACTTGCTTTTGAAAATAGGGGTACATGTAGGGCTTCACATTCACAGGTTGCGCCCCGGGGTGAAGGTGTATGCTATGGTCCTGCTCACGTGATGGAGGTAAGCCTATTGGCTTCTGAAACACATCAGCATAACCACTTAGGAGATCTTCTAAATCAACAGTGGATGCCCTGACACAAGGTATTTCTTCTGTGACCCTCTCAAGACAAAAGAAAGAGGCAATAGCATCTGTGGCAGCCATACGCCTCAAACTATGCAATTGTATTGGTTGGGCATCTGTTGGACAATCCCCATGCCAAGTTATGGTGGTTCCATCCCTAGTAAATTTGAATATCCTCTTTGCATAATCAGTTACGACGGGCCCTAGGGAGGCTAGCCATGCCACTCCCAATACAACATCAGCTCCATGGAAAGGTAAAACATAAAAATCCTCCACCAATGTACTCCCCTGAATTTCAAGTGAGTATTGTCGCACCACCCCCTCAGAGCGGAGTCGTTGTCCACTTCCGACCATGACAGAAATTGGACGGATAGACTCAACAGGGAGTCGGAGATGTTTAGCAGCTCGAGTCTGGACAAAATTATGGGTACTACCTCCATCGACCAACACTTGTACCGGAGAACCATTAACCTGACCAGTGAATCGCAGAGTGGATGGAGAGATTCCTCCAGTTAGTGCATGATACGAAATAGACGATTGCTCTTGCAATTCTAGGCATTGTAGCTCCTCTGCTAAAAAATCATCAGATACGAAAGAATCCTGGTGATTAGGATCATTTTCGTGCTCATCAGTGAGTAAGAGAAGTTGGGGTGGGTTCTTGCATTTGTGGCCAGTCGTGTATTTTTCCTCGCAATAATAACACAACCCCCGTTCCCGGCGACTCTGCATCTCGGCATGAGATAAACGTTTGAGGGTTGGGCGATTTGGTGCAATAAGGGTAGTGGAGACGAGAGGATTTGTAGGCCTTGGTGTTGAATTAGGGGTTGGTAACAGGGATGGAGTTTTGGCAAAAGCGGGTCGAACCGGACCTTTTTCAGCAATTATCCGTCGCTCGTGGATATGGGCTAAGTCCAGCGTTTCTTCATAACTTTTGGGCTTATGGACCAAAATTGAGTTCTTAATATCCTCACGAAGCCCAGAAATGAAGAGACGTACCATTCCGCTATCAGTCATGTCATTAGTTTCGTTTGCAAGTGTCTCAAATCTAGCCTGAAAATCAGCGACGGTGGTTGTCTGCCGGAGCTTTGCAAGTCGGCCCTCTGCAGACTCTAATCCCTTCTGGTAATAGCGGGTTCGCACCTTCGCAGCAAAATGCTCCCAATCCACGAGTTGTTTGTTCCGAACAGCCATCGATACCATTCCAACGCATCACCGTCGAGATAAAACGATGCGATTGTTAAACGCTGGTTCTCTGCTATTTTGTAAAAGTCAAAGTATCTCTGCGCTTGAAAGATCCAAGCATCTAGGTTTTCCTCGTGAAAACGCCCTATCTCCTCCGATGCCGGTTTATGACGAAGAGGGGGAGCATTTGTGCCATGGTCATCGGTAAGATCAATTTTTCGTCCCACCACCTCCATTAACAGAGATCGAATGTCCTCCAATTCCTTAGCAAAAGAGCATGTTGCCACCTTAACAGATTCATCCACAATGGACTTGAGTTTGTGGTCATCCATGGAGACCTCTGGATGAAAGCACCAATGGAATGATAATAGCCAAAACCTCCAGTAGAATTAACAGGACTGAGCTCAATTACAATTACAATCCGTAGAGATAATTCTTAAACTACTGCTATCAATGAAAATGAAATTAACAGAAAGGGGATGAGATATTTGAAGAAAGAGAGGAGAATGTTGACATTCTTCACAACAATATTTGCGTGCCTCCCAATTTGGCTTTCACTCAGTTTATATTCTTTTACCTAACTAACTCTATGCATCTTCACGTGAATTTCCACCCCCACTCCAAACGTAATCGCCTAGCCTTTTAGGAGGAATGATTCTTCTAGAACCCTTACGTGGCAGCCCCATGAGATTGTCCTTTGTGTCTTCCTTGTAAGCATCCTTGTGAGCAATTAATTTATTCACAACAGCCACCCACTAAAATAATAATCGATAAATGTATATTCTTTTTATATGTTAAATATTAGTAATATATAAAAATATACATATTTTATACACAATCACTATATATTTATATATTTGACTAGCAACTATAGTTATTTTCAGTCGACCGGTTAAATGTGTTTAAAACTCATTTCAAATGGCACGTAGAATTGTATAATTACATCCCGCGTATATGTCGATTTAGTATGTTGTTCTCCTACTACTAGTTTGTTTTGGAAATTTCCTATAAGTAATTTAATTTCCCCACTTTTCAGTTTATAATTTGCTTTTTTGATTCCTACGGAAATGTCCCTCCACAAAGTGTTAGGATCAAAGCAAAAACGGTCCCATTCCCATTTTTAGCCGAAACTTTTTAAATGATTTTTTGGACAAAAGTTACATTTTTAACGCTAAAAAAAAATTACATAAATAGCTATTTTGCAATATAATACTGCGAATTACCTTAACAGAAATTTAGCCGTTAAAGTAATTCGCAGTATAATACTGCGAATTATAATTTTTTTTAGTAATTCGCAATATAATATTGCGAATTACAGTTTTTTTTTAATTCGCATTATTACTGCATATTATTAAAAAAATAATTAGCAGTACACATAACAATAATTCAAATACATAAAATACAGTACTATATTGCGAAATAATTAGTAAATTTTTTTACAAGAAAATAACTTTTTCCACAAGGGTTTCATCGTTTTCACAATTAATAAATTTTATTTTTGTTGTATTATTGGTTGCTAAAGTCTGAGTTTATTTTCATTTGCAAAATCTTGTACTTTTATCATAATTAAAATATGTCAAAATATGACTTATTTTAAAAAAAAAATTATCTAGTAAATTATTGCTAGGAAAAATGTTTATCTTCTCAAGTATATTGATGCAAAACTACTTGTGACTCATAATCTTATGCATGCCGCTTATGTTGCTTTAAATTAATACTAGTCAGTTAGAAAGTAGTCTAAAAGCAACCAAAAATAGTGGACCATCAAAAAACTTCAACAAGAAGTTATTCTGTGTAAATAAGTAATAGATTTAAATTATATATCTTCATAATGTAATGAAAGTATAATTTAATATGTTATAATATCTTATTTAATGCTTATTTTTAGCTATCATATTATCAATTAATGTTATCAAATAGAGTAATTTTATAATTATTTCTTAATTGATCTGATTGTATAAAATTATGTTTACATAATGCATAAAAATTCCTACAAACTATAATAATGGTCTTGCAATTTAAGATTTCAATATCTCCAATCAATAACTAACCAATAATACTTCGAAAAGAGATTTATTTCATTATTTGTCAAAAAATCTCTATTGTGTTAGAAGTACGTGGTCCGACCTGAGATATTTTAGCAAAACACAATAGAGATTTTTCTTAGCAAACATGAAAAGGTTAATTCTATAAGTAGTTTTGCATCAAAATACTTGAAAAGATAAACAATTTTCCTAGCAATAATTTACAAGATAATTTTTTTTTAAAAATAACTCACATTTCGATATATTTTAATTATGATAAAAGTACAAGATTTTGCAAATGAAAATAAACTCAGACTTTAGCAACCAATAACACAACAAATATAAAATTTGTTAATTGTGAAAACGATGAAACCCATGTGAAAAAAGTTGTTTTCTTGTAGAAAAATTTAATAATTATTTCTCAATATAGTACTATATTTTACGTGTTTGAATTATTATTATGTATACTGTTAATTAATTTTTTTTAATAATACACAGTAATAATGCGAATTAAAAAAAAACTATAATTTGCAGTATAATACTACGAATTACTAATTTTTTTTTATAATCGCAGTATTATACTGCGAATTGCTTTAACAACTAATTTTCTGTTAAGGTAATTCGCAGTATTATATTGCGAAATAGCAATTTATGTAACTTTTTTTTTAGCATTAAAAATGTAACTTTTGTCCAAAAAATCATTAAAAAAGTTTCTGACTTGGATTTTATGACTTCCCCAAATCATTTATGAAGATTTTTTTTTCGATCCCCAATTGATGAAGTTAACATAATATATCAAAATGAAATTATAATAACATATTTGAATTAGACTGAGCTAACCATGGAAAAAGGGGAAAACAAGAAGTGAAACAGTATTTATGCAAGAACATACTAAAGTTGGGGAAAGGGTGAAATATGTACTTGAAAAAGGTGAAGCAATATTTGACTATTGTTATTGAGAAATGATTTAATTTGGCCCATTCCTCGAAAGAAGTTGTTAGGAGATCCTTATCTATCAAAATTTTAACCTATAGTTTCGGCAAACGAATAATTATATACATATAAATAGTTAAAGCATATGACAGAAAAAAAAATGAATTAAATAGAGAATTATAGATAGTTCAAGTGTATTCAACTAGAAGCTCTCAATTCGTCTCAATAGAATATCAGGCCAATCACATGATTTGTCCAATTAACTAACGCTATCATGATTCTATGTTACGCCTGAACTGAAATACGGACAACCATTACCCTATTATACCAATTGCTAGCGCCTATCCCGAGACAAAGATATGATAAGGTAATGCCAGTGGCAGTTTTGACGAAAGTGGTCTACCTAAGAGAGAGGGGGAAAGAGTGCGTATGGTGGGGCAACAAGAAACTAATAAAGTCAGGGGTCGCCTGTAGCCTAACAGCATTTGGCTTTAGAGAAATCAACGGAACAACTGAAAATTCGAAACGAACAACAAAAGAAAGGAAATGATTGGCTCCCTAATTCTCTGCGCTAAAATTGAGGATTTTGATTTGTCCTTAAGGGTGTCAATGTTATCAACCAATTTATTTTTTTATTTTGATCCAAAATAAGTGTTCATTTATATAATCAAGAAAAACTTCAATTTGCTTTTACAAAATTACCCTTATGTAAATATTCCTAAAAAGTCTTCTTACTCCTCACATTAAATATTTTTAAGAGTAATTTAGTCATACTAGTTATTTTTATATAAAATTTAATATTTGCTTAATGGGCGCGCCAAAAGCAAATTGGTCACTTATTGAGGAGTCGATAAGGAAAAAAAATATACTCTCTCCATTTCAATTTATATGAACATATTTCCTTTTTGATACATTTCAAAAAATAATGACCCATTTCTACATTTGAAAATAATTTACCTTAAATTTCTAATTCTATCTATAATAAGAAGCTTTTATAACTACACAAATATTGTGTGCCCCCTTTTGACTTGTTTAAGACCATAAATTTTAAAAGTGATTATTTCTTTCTTAAACTTCGTGCCCAATACATAAATTGGAACGAATAGAGTAACAATTTTTTTTTTAAATTTAATTAATTAAGCAGTCATGATAAATAAAGAAAAAAATGTTGTTTATCTGATTCGGTAATTGAAGGAGAGCCTTAGTGTAACGGCTAAAGTTACTGCCATGTGACCAGAAGGTCTCGGGTTCAAGCCAGGGAATAACCTCTTGCAGAAATGCAGGGTAAGACTGCGTCTGATCCTTCCCCAAACCCCGCGCATAACGAAAGCTTAATGCATCGGGCTACCTCTTTAGTCTCATTCGGTAATTACACATAACCAACAGTCATATTTTGAAATAAACAAGTTGAATTATGACCTCCTATTTAGTTCAAATTGACCAATTTTAACCCAAAAATTTCTTTTTATGATCAAACCAATTTATCACTTCAACCTGATGTTCAACCCGTTTATTTGAAAGAAGAATTAATCTAACTAGTAACTACTTAAATTATGCCGCTTCCATTGCCTATTACTACTAAAAACTACTTAAATTCGTCCAATAAAACATACCAAAATTGTTAGAAAATTGTAAAAAATCAACCGATCGACCGTTTTTAATTAGTCGAAAAAATGATGGTCACTAACATGTTGCGACGAAAATCGGTCAAAAATTTCCAGCGAAAATTGTTTGGTATTTCAATGCTTAACTGACTGTCAAACATTGATTACCAACCGAAATAGATCAGTATTTCAAATAAAAAATAATATTATTTAAATATATAAATTATTAATTTATTTAAATTCATAATTTCCTACCGAGTTCGATCAGAAATTTTGAATTTCTGGACAAAAAAAAAATCAATCGCTTTTCTAGGTCAAAACTGGCCAGAAAATATCTGCTTTTAAGTTACACCTCGTGCCAATTACAACTAATATCCATCCTATAATGGCAGCATTACATTATTTCCATTCAACCATAATTAATCAACAACAACAATAATTAACTAACACAACAACAATAACAATAATTAACCAACAATGCTAATAGTAATCACAACAACAACTCTAATAACAACAACGTCAACCACCACAACAACTACACAAATGTTCAATAACAAAATAATTTCAACAATACAATCATCATTCAAAACTAGTCCCAACTAACTATTGACAAGTTCAATACTTTGTTTAGCAATACACACCATTCAATGAGTGTTTTCTATTGCATTATCTCCATCTTTACTACTAGAACCTTCATCGTCGGCGTGGCTCGAAGGATCATGACCAGAAGGAAACACATGGGGAAGGCGCAGGAGACCGGGGAATGGGAAAAACACCACTAGCAAGAAGATTGACCGAGTGACCTTGAAGGAGATTAAATTGTCCGTCCTTCCTTTCTAGCTGAACTTGAAGGGTACTAAATTGTTTATCTCTCTTTTGTTCTCTAGCCTTTGTCTCTTTAAGCTCTACTGTCAGGTTTGAAATCTTCTGTTCCATAGACGAGATAGTCGACCTATCAATTATCCCGGATTGGGCGAAAGTCCCTATACCTTGTTGTGATACCCTATAAATATTTATTTGATTTGTAGGCATACATAAATATATTTTTTTATAATATTTCACAATTTTTAAATAATGTAAACCAATTTATTTATGCATTTTATTATATAAATATCCAATAACTATCCTTCATATTATTTTTATGATGATTTAATCATCTAAATTTATCATTTATACCAACATAATATTTAAGCACGTTCTAGTGCATTTTTAGAACTATATTTGCATTTTTAAGGCTATATTGCACATTTTTGCAATAATATCACATATTAATGTATAATTATATTATTAATGCAAAAAATAATGTTTTTTATTTTTAAAATGTATTACCTATTTAAATCAATTTAGTTCATAAATAATATTTTTTATTACTTATTTATTATTTTTATAAAATATTTATTTGTTAAAATTGGGTATTTAAAATCTGGCCCTAATTTCAGACCTAAACTACCCAATTACCTCAAGCACAACCCCATTAACCCAATACCCTCACACACTTATTAAACCCGACCCAACTCCTACCTAAACCCCAACCGTTGATAAAATCAACGACTCACAAACGTTCCCCCCATTTCTTTATATCACCCGTCGCCCAAACCTTACCCCGTTCCTCCAAACACGCCGCCTCTCTACTCTCTTTCCCCTGAAGAACCCTATCTTACCGCCTCATAAAGAAACCCTCTCCTAGTCCCATTTCTAATGGGATTTTCTTCCATTCACTTGCCATTTTGTTATGTTTCCATTATTGGGTGATTCTATAGGTATTACCTAGTGCTTGCCTAAATATGACAAGTACTCTTACCGTGATTCTGTCCTATTTGACTTTTGTCTGTTGAATCTAGATGATATTGAATTCACACACACTTATTTTGCACCGAGTGAGTCCGATTTGTTTGTTTCTTGTTGATTAATACTTAACCCTAAGGCTAGAATTTACATATCTTCTTTGATTCGAATCAAAATTGGTTCAAGCTTTGATTTTAAGTATTATTTTTCCATTATTCACCCTATTTGTGTCTATTTCTGTTAAATATTTTTACTTACCCTAAATTAGGGTTTCAAATCATTTTTAATCGAACCTAATCTAGTTTGATTTTGTGATGTTTTTGAATAATATTATTGTCTATGTTCATCTTGTGCAATATGTGATTCTTTTGACTTTATTTTCTGCCGATTTGTGTATTTTACCCAAAAATTAGGGTTTTAAAATTTTCCTTCCTCATTGATTTAAATGCTTGCCTTTCTAGTGTTTAACTAATTGTTTACATATGTATGTGTTTAATTCATACATTATTTAAACCCATCCCTGCTTTTCTTTGATTAAATTTGGAAAATTCGTAAGAACACAAAACTAAGGTTGTGTGCTTCCACTCTTGAAAAACCTTATTTTGCACTCTGATTCCTGGCGGGCCGAAAGCCAAGGGAAAAAATTTCCAAGTTCTTGCTCTTGTTTGGTGATATTTACCATACTACGAATTCCTTCTTCCTTGCTTCATCTTAACTGGTGAGTTACCATGCCTTTTACCATGTCCTTCTGATTATCTGCCATTTTATTTACGTGTTACTTTAATTAAACCATGTTTCTTAAATGCTATTACATATGAGATATGCTTAAATCTACTATGAGTTTGTTAGTTTGATTCTACTTAACCATATGTCACTAATAGCTATCAATTTAAGTTTAATTTAGTTATAATCTTACTCTTTGAACATGTTCTCATATCTCCTTCTATGTACTAGTTAATTATGTTTAGATGTATGCATTAATAGAATTACAAGTCTGTATGTTGAATCTGCTATAATATGGCATGTTTGATCTTGTTTCATTATATTTCGACACCTCTAGTAACTGCCCTAATTAGTTCCTAACATGTCATGATCTGTTGCTAATTAGTTTCTACTAATAACACTAGTTTTCGCTCTTAGCCTAATCTGGATCCTCTTTTATCACTCTGTTTTTTTCGTGACTTCTGATTAACTTCATTTCTTGAAAACTTGACTAAGTCAGCCTAAGTTCAAGCATATATGTTATTTGTGTGTATATGTTAGTTTGGATTTAAGTGAAATCCCTTGACTCCATTCTATTCCTTTACTAGCCGGTCCTTCTGAATTTTTATTCTTAGTCGGCTGAAAGCCAAGGCTATTTAGGTTCTGTCCTTTGAACCTCTAGTGTGAGCACTACTCAGGGTTCATGTGAGATCCTTGTGAACTATAACGCACTCGGACCTAGTCCCTAGTCTTTTCCCTAAACTATTTCTGATCAGTTTATCTAGTGTGAGCACTGCCCTGGGTTTTTGAAGCCCTTGGAAACTCTGACACACTATTGACTTGGGCTCTGCCGTGATATATAGGTGAATCACTCAACAACAGGTTATTTTGTATCTACGAACATGAATTTTGGAGTTGTTTTGAGTTGAAAACCTGGCTTGTCAAGGTGTATTAGGGCCTGATGTAGGCTCCCTATAATTATACTTATTTTGTAATTTATTACATCAAATTCTGGTATGTAATAACAATTTTGGGGTATTAGTGAAATTGGGGAAGGGTCTTTTTCCTATACTTGTACCAGAATTGGTAGAAATCCTGCCTATAGACTCATCACTTAGTTAGAATAGGCTATTATGTTTAAACATGTTCAGTTCTCATGTGATAGAAAATTATGCCTATAGGTAATTTGTCTTTGCTCAAAACATACTACTTTTCTGTTATGATAAGAAATCATGCCTATAGGTACTCGATCCTTGTTCAAAACGTATTATTTTCCAGTAGAAATCCTGCCTATAGCTCCTTTATTTAGTTAAAATATGCTCTACTTCTGCTTATTAGAAATCATATCTATAGGATCTAAAAGACCAATTTTGATCGTAATTATCAAGCCTATAGGAACAAAAGTCAGTTTTAGAGATCATGCATATAGGATCAAAAATCAGTTTTGAGTGTAGAAAATATGCCTATAGGATCTAAAATCAATTTAGGTGTAGAACCACGCCTATAGAATTTCAATCAGTTAGCTAATTGATTTACTCGCCTTCAATGTTGTTCTAATTATCCTCACTAGAAACCATACCTATAGGACTCACTCAACCAATTCTAAATGTGATCATGTAGTTATCACTGTTAGTCACTCCATCAAACGCCTATATATTATGCCTATATATTTAATCCTTTATACCTGTAATTAATATGCAACTTTGAAGGATTCCGAGGTTATAAACTACCCGCTCATTAGATCCAGATTCATATAAGGATCCTGCCTATAGGTTCCTGCAATCTTAGCTTATTAAAATCAGCAGTTGTCTCAGTTAATCTAACTTGCGTGCATTTGTTGTCTAATTGTGGAGGCCAACGTGAGCCCTTACTTGGTTATAAGTGAAAGTCCAATGTGTTTTGCATGTCGCCTAGTTTTTGACACTTTTGAACAGCCTAAGTCAAAGTCCAGAACCTCCCTGAGATAGAGGTCCAAATGCCTAATGGACTATAAGCATAGGACTGGTAGTGCACACATAGGACACGACTTAGAATTAACTAGTGCGCTTTAAGTAAACAACTTAAAGATAGTAATTGGGTAGCAGGAGATGATAGTTTGTGCCCGCTAAATAACATGAGTAACACCCCATCTCGAGGGAGTTACGAAGTATTATTTATGTTGCACGGGGTGATCTTTTAGGCTAAAAAACACAGGACCCCCTTCCCCACGGAGTTATGGAGTTTATTCATGTTTAGTAATTCCTTGTTTCTTAGCTTTGATCATATAGACTAATTTATATATTTGAGTTCGTCCGGGACCCACAGTTGTAGACCTCAAAGAGTGTCTAATACCTTCTCTTCGAGGTAATTTCGAGCCCTTACTCGATCTTTGGTGGTGCAAACTGGTCAAACTAAGTTATTTGCAAATGGTGGAGACTCTCTCTTTTAACATCCTTCCTTAAAAACTTATCATGTCAAAACCTGATTTCGCTAGAAAAAGGGGCGCGACACTTGCAATGCAACCTTGTAAAGCAGAAATAATATCTCCGGAAGGCCGTACGTTATCCCTTTTTTAGGAGCACTGAAAACATCCAACCATATCCTCTGTGCTTCTTCGTCTGAAAGGGGTGGTCGCTCGTCTTGCTCATTCGGTGGCAAGCTTTTAGTGTACTCCTCCACATTAATCTTGTAGCGATCTTTTATTTAGAAGATAGAAAATTATTAATTATATAATATTATAAACATTTATATAGTAGTTATAACACTTACATATGCAGTCTCCGCCCAGTCCTCGACCCGTCTACTTGGATCTATCGGTGCCTTCTTCCTCCGGATGTGAGTGTCCATGAAGAACTCATCATGAATCATCTTCCTCCCATATATTTTCCTACAAATATAATAAAAGTGTTAACCAAAATAAACACATATAAATATAATTCGATAAAAATAGATGTAAATATTTTAAAAAATTACCAGTAGTCTCCTCGTATCCCCCATTCTCCTTGCACCCACATAGTGCAAGGAGCCACCCTTCTCAGATGCTCAGGCCTTCTTTCGCTGTTCACTCTTCTTCTCGAATTTCTCGGAGGTCCAATACCTCAGCAGACCCCCCCATAAATTTGGTAGAACCCATGAAGGGTTTTTACTCTTCTTTCGAGCGGAGATGAAGGAATCGACTAATCTGTTACGATATTTAAACGCCAAATTTGCACAAATTTTACTGTTATATTAATCCTCCCAGGCACACCTACTCTACAAATAAAGTATGTACGTCAGATGAAAATATTGTTATGGTTAAATATATAAGAATTATAATAAAACCTTTAATTGGTTGAAAATTTGCTGCACAAGCTCCGGTGAAAAGTCACTCCAAGTCGGATAAGGTGTATTATACAACCAACCAAGTATTTTAATGATTATCTTTGTAACTCAATTATTAGATATGAACCTGCAGTATAGAAATTATATTAAATAAACAAGAATAACTATTATAATTCAGTAAAAACAAAAAAGTAATAAATATATCTTACCAATTTTCTTTAGGCCTGATGATCATCCTATGATAATGACCATACCGCACTTTACCTTGATCTTTATCCTCTGATGAATCTGAACCGTGCGTAAAAGGGGAGGCATCTGGCTCAACGTTACTATCTCAAAAGCGAAGTCTAGAAATACTAGTAGACGAACTTCGTGTAGAAGGAAACCGGGTCCCTAATGAGGATGGTTGTGATTAACTCCCTGCATCAATCTAGACCCCTAATCTAGGCCATTGCTGCAATCCGGCCGCCTGAAATCTAGATGGATGCGATCTAGCTGATGATGAAGCAAATGGAACAAATGACGGGCGTACCACATGGCTCTGTGAATGTTGACTCGATGGACCCATGTAACTACATGTAGGATCATATAAAAGAAGCGGGGTATAGCCCTGTTGCAGAGAATGGTAATAATAATGCTGGGATGGCGTATGGTGGGTAGTCTGATGAGTAGATGGATGTGGTGGAATAGATGTGTGCCTAAAAGATTGCTACCGGCCATTAGCATTAGAGGGATGCAAGTGCTGAGTGGTAGGAAGTGAGGGTGTAACACCATCACCATGATCAATAAGCCTTTTATCCTTTCTAGACCTACCTCGACCCCTACCGGTCATCTGCATAAATTAAAGAAAATGTTAGGATTGAGAATATAAATCTCTGTAAGTTGAGAGAGCTTGAAAAAACGAACATGCTAGTCGTCTTCGTTGACGTATCCTTCCTCCTCTAAAAAACCTTCCTCTTCACTTTTTTTATTTTCATTAGGTGATTTTTTATCCGCATTTCTATGATTATTATTTTCTCTATATTAACTTCTTCTAATATGTGTTGAGGATGCTCTAAGTCATTTTTGATCATCCATCATTTGGTTAACCCTTGAGGTATCATTTTGGTAAGAAACATCTAGCACATTATTAACTTCCACCCTACCAACATGCTTTGTTTTTATTACAACCAACCAATCAGCCTTATCCCTCCGCAATGGATATGGAGCATAGTACACTTGCCTAAGTTTTTCTACAATTATAAATTGATCATAGTGATCGTACTCTCTCTTTTATTAACCTCAATTATGTTGTTCTGCGAGAGTACATTTGTACCTTTTCTAGGTGTTGGGTCAAACCACTTGCATCTGAAAAGTATGATCTTCTTATTTGGCCGACCTAAATATGACAATTCTAGAATATATTTGATCATATCATAATAATCATTTTCCCCATCGTGGTTGCCTTCACCACCTTTGACACGCACCCCACTTTTATTGCTTTTTATTTTTATACTCGGAGCATTCCTCGGTGTGAAAATTATAACCATTCATACAATACTTAGACATAGTCGTAACCATATGTGCAGGCCCCCAAGATATGTCTTTCAAAAATTGATTAACAATGTTATTTGGATTGTTGACCTACATGTAGCATTAAATAAATCACAAGTGAGGAAGTATATTCACATGTGAGAAAGTATGTAAGATGCACTTAAACACTCTTTAAACCATGCCTCAAATGTAGAATATACAGCTCCATGGTTAACTCATGAAGTTAGTGAGCGACACATTGCAAAATTATTTGTTAGTTACATCAACCAAATTAGATAGTAGTCCATGTAAATTAATGTTACGTCAATGCTTACTTAAGAAAGGTTTGAACTTCCGGACAATTTAGCAACACATGATTTGAAGCTGATTTGTAGTCTATACTATTTAGCCTATTTTTGTTCGATCTTTAGAACCTCGGCCTGGTTGATTGAATATGGACATTGGTGGATATTATTTATCAACCTCAATCATGATATTGTGCCGATTGGGCTATTTCTTGCACATGGAACATGACTGTCAAAGTAGTACGAACAAAAATGTGCAGTATCCTTTCCAAGAAAGGTTTCGCACATGGATCCTTCAATCATATTCCTCTATTTAACAAATCATTTACACTTGTTGATAGTCCTGCACATAGTCATATTAGACGATAACGTTAAAAAAATTTCAAGAATAAATCAAGGTTTGATCATTACCTCTCAAATGGATACGTTCACCTGCATTAAACTGGGACTTCAAGTCACGCCTCGGGTACAAGGTGAATTGGAAGGTGTTCCATCATATCAAAGAAACCATATGAAAAAATCCTTTCCAGCTTATACTGATTACAAGAATGTTCCGATTCATTTGAAATAGTTTTTCTTCCCTTAATATGGTAGAACATAAGTCTTTGAAGAACAAACTTATCTTTGTGATGGGTTATCATATATTTTCAAGCAAACCACAAAATGTAATAAGGATTAAGGTTTCCATGAAGATATGATAGTCATGAATTTTCATACGAGTCAGCTTTCCCTCAACCATATCGGCATATTTTCCCAACTTCGATGCATAGTCGCCGTGCATCTTTAGGTTTGTGACCCACACACAAATATATTGTCTTTGCTCCAAAAAGAATGTGTATATGACCTTGGGCTTGAACACCTTACCATTGTTCCCATACTACAAATATAATTCAGTACTTTAAATGTAATTCAGGTCGTTTGTAATATTCTTGTAAGTCCAATCTAGCCTTCGGGTTATATTTTTGTCTTATTCTTATCATCCATCACTTTGTTGAACAAATTGTCAAAATAGTTTTTCTCAATATGCATGACGTCAAGATTGTATTGGAGAAGATTATCATTCCAATATGGCAACTCCCAAAATATGCTCTGGTTTGTCAGTTATGAGTAACATCGTATCCATAAAATCTAGAAAGTGGGGCCTCAGTAACTTTAGTGAAGTTCTGAACCCTCTCCCGAATTTCCTCACCGGAATAAATTGAAGGTGGAAAATCATGTTCAACTGTATTTTTTTTGAATTCGTTCTTCATCCTTCTCAACTCATGATCAACGGGCAAGAACTAATGATGACAATCAAACCATGACTTCTTTCAGCCATATCTTAAAGTGAACAATTCATCATTTTCTATGTAGTAAGGACATGCTAACTTTTCGGCAGTCATCCACCCAGACAACATTTCATACGTAGAAAAATCATTAATGGTCCACATTAAGTTAGCATGCAAGTTAAAATTTTGCTTAGTTGATATACCGTATGTCTAAACTCCATCATACCACAACTATTTAAGCTCATCAATTAGAGGTTGCAAATATACGACAATCAAACTCTTTGGATTGCGGGGATCGGGAATAACAAAATTTTAAAAAATTATGGACTAGTCATGCACATTTCAAGCAGAAGATTATACAGCATAATAAAGACTGACCGACAAGAAAATGGTATTGCAGAAATAGAAAATGGCATGACCATCGACACATAAACACAACCGAACATTCCTCGGTTCACTAGCGTAATCCGGATACGTTTTATCAAAATGCTTCCAAGCTTCCCCGTCTGAAGGATGACATATAACATCGAGCGACCTTCTATTTTCATAGTACCATCTCATATGAGGAGTGAAACTCATCGATGCGTACAACCTATTTAATCTGGGAATAAGAGGTAAACAATTAATCGACTTCACAACAACCTTCTTCCCACCAGAAACCCGCTCAAAATAAGGGTTTTCACAAAATTTACAACTTTCTAAATTTACATCACCCGTATAATACAACATGTAAGCATCTTCACAACAATCGATTCTCATAGATGAGAATCCTAGCTTAGAAACCAATCTTTTAGCCTTATATAAATCTTCAGGTATATTGAAAGCTGGGTCAACTCGTTCACTCATTAGGCCAATGAAAGAATCCATTCCAGCTTGAGAAATATTGGTATATGATTTGACAATTAATAATCTTACCGCAACAGACAATTGAGAGTGCATACTCCCTTGTCTACGTGGACGATTAGTAGCCTCTAACTGTTCATAAAAATATTTTTCCTCTTCGTTAGGAGGTCGTTCAACACTTTCATGGGTCTCAAAATCAAAGCGCATCCCTAAATCATCCACAATTATTTCATGATATCTAGGATGTTGAACACTATTCTCCACCAGCCTACTACTTTCCCCAACAACTACGTTATGAAATACACCACCAGTACCATCAACCTCTCCATGACTAGTCAACACAAAATAATTATCCATAAACAGCTTTCTATAAAGATGAGTCGTAACATCCTCTAGACCAAAAAAAATACAAACACTTGCACTTGTACAAGGACACCTAATCATCCCTCCAATCCAAAATAGTTCAAGTGACATTGCATGACTAATAATTTCTTAACCCCTACTATAAATTTCTCCCTAAAATACAGATGATTTGGATAATTTTTGTTATACATCCAACTACGATATTCTATCTACCTAAAGGACAAATAAATTATATTAGTCATAGTTCAAATTAATTTATAAAATTAAGTTACATAATAAATTATAATTTATTAGCACACTCAATTAATCTAGCATAATTAGTTAAGCCTAATTTTATAAAAGAAATAAATACTAATAGAAAGATATTATCCCCTAAATTAATAAACCCTAAATTTCTATCATTAATCATATAATTAGACTTGCCATACAATGAGACAATTAAGCCATTCAATTAGACCAATTCAATTATACTAACTCAAGGTTCGTAATTTAAGGTGGTTTTATGTCACGACCCAAACTCTGGTCATGATGGCGCCCAACACATTGCTAGGTAAGCCCGACCATTTTTCGATAACCAATCCAATTATTAAATAAAAGATATTCCATTTAAAGTCAATTATCCTATTTTCATAATTACAACAATAATGCGAAATTCAAAACAAACTGAAATAACAGCCCAATACGATCTGGTGTCACAAGTATGAGCCTCTACACATCAGAGTAATACTCTATACAACCGAGTCTAAGCAGAAAAACAAAAGATAGATAATGGAAGGAGAGATCGGGTCCTACGGACGCCAGCAGCTACCTCGATGTCTCCGCAAAAGCTGGAACGACAGTAATATAGCTAAACTGCCCTCCAGAATCCCTGTATATGCACACAAGTGCAGGGAGTAGAGTGAGTACTTCCAACTTAGTAAGTAGTAACAATAAATAATAACTAAAAATAAGAAAACTTGTAAGATCACTAAGCAGTTCTAAGGGCAAAAATACAGGTAATAACGTCTCTAAGGTGGAAAGTCCAATTTCGGTTTACTACTGTCTCACACTGATCCAACACTGCTGGGTGTGCAACCCGATCATTACTAATACTGATGCGGCGTGCATCCCGATCCTTACTAATATTGCTGCGGCGTGCAGCCCGATCCAATATAATAGATATAATGTTGCAGCATGCAGCTCGATCCAATATAATAGATATAAAGCTGCAGCGTGCAGCCTGATCTAATAATATGTAACTGCGCTCACTTGGGGTGTGTGCAGACTCCGGAGGGGCTCCTTCGGCCCAAGCTCTATAATACTACGGCGTGCACTCTAATCCACATATATATATATATATATATATATATACACGGCATGTAGCCCAATCCATATAAGTATCGCTGCGACATGCAACCCGATCCATATATAACTCTCACATCCAGGCCCTCTGCCTCATATCACTCAGTGTATCATCAATCTGGCCCCCGGCCACACTCAGTCAAAATATTATCACAAGCCCCTCGGGCATTAGTAAAATAGTACAATACCTTACCATGGGTCCTCGACCCCTCTCAATCAATATCGACTTGGCCTCTCGGGCCCACTCAGCTCAGCTAGAGTATTCAACCCTAGGTATTCCTACTTAGAGTACATTTCTTGTACCGGTTCATGATATGCTACACAGCTAAGAATACGACTAAGAGTATGTGCTCAACAGATATAGGGGTCATTTAGCTCCACAGGCTTCCCTAAGGTTCTATAGATTGGCACAAGGCCCCAAATATGGCAACTAGCCCAAATATACGGATATAAGCTCAGTCTTAGTCAATAAATACAGTAAACCATCAATCGGGGTGGACTAAGGCCGAATCTCCTGTCACAATATCACCACCCTCATCACACAAAGCGTGTTCCATCACAACATGACACTGTATAGTGCAAATATAGGATTTCAACCCTCAATATATCATTCATGACTATCACTCACCTCGAACCGGCCAAAGTCCTAGCTCGCCTTGCGCTTTCCTCGCAAATTGACCTCCTCGGGTGCCAAATCTGATCAAAACCAACAAGAGTATATCAAAATAGGCAAATTAATCATAACCCAATTGAAAGGACTCGAAAAACACCCAAAAACATGAAGTTGCCAAAACCCGAGCCCTGGGCCTACTTCTCGAAAAGTTACGAAATTTATATTTTCAGAATCCTCGTCTCGCCACGAGTCCGTGCATATAAAATTTATCAAAATCACGATTTTACATAGCAAAAATCTAAGCCCTAACTTCCTCAATTTATACCCAAATTCAGAGAATTAATGAAAGATTCTTTGATAAAATGATGTATTAATACCACGAGACTTACCTCTAATCACTTCCCGATGAAATCCTCTTCAAATTCTATCAATTGGCTCTCAAGGTGCTAAAAAAATGGAGGAAAATATGAAGGGGTTCGCGACTGAACTGATATTAAAAACCTTTATGTCGCCCAGTTTTATCTCTATGCGATCGCAACCCTTGGCATGCGATCGCGATGAACAAAAATCCAGGAGTTCAAAATTCCTCTATGTGAACGCACTACGCCATATGTGATCGCAGTGCTTGACCTTCCAACCCTATGCGATCACGACCTACCTCATGCGATCGCATAGTGCAAAATATGCGATCGCAATCTTGACTATACGATCGCGTAGAACAAATATGCCCTGCAATAACTGCTGCAATTCAGCAGCTTCCAACAACCAAGTTTGGTCCGTTTGACTACCCGAATTCATCCCAAGGCCCACGGGACCTCAACGAAAGCCATCAACCTACTCCAAAACACGATATGAACTTGTCTCAATCTTAAAAACATATCCTTAAACACAACATCCAATCAAAAATCCGACCAAATAAAGTCCGAATAACCTAAAATTTTACAGACATATCCAAAATCACCTAATGAAGCTACTGCGACTATCGGAATTCCATTTCAACTCCCGGATCATAATCTCACCTATCGACCGGAATTTGCCAAAATTCCAACTTCGCTAATTCAAGCCTATTTCTACACCAGACCTCCAAAATTAATTCCAATCGCTCTCCTAAGTCACAAATCATCCCCCAAAGCTAACCGAACCATCAGAATTCGATTCCGAGCCCTCTAACTCACAAGTTAACATCCGATTGATTTTTCCAAACTATTCCTTCATCAAAGAGACTTTTTGTCACATTTCCTACCTGACTGGATCCGAATTGACACAAATTCATCAAATACATATATTGAAACACGAACAAGCATATAATGGGGAAAACAAGACGGTAACTCACGTGACGACAGACCGGGTCATCACATTCTATCATTAATTTGAATTTATTAATTTAAATAATTTATACACATTTAATAGTGCATAATCAATTTAGTTATAATGTAATTCACTTTAATTACAATGTAGTTACAAATTTATTTATAGAATTAAGCTACAATGTACTTATATTCTTTGATAGTATAAAAGTTATTGCAACCATGTTTTTAAAAACTAGTTTATACAATTCATAATTTATACATTAAGTTAAAAAAATTATAGAATTTTGTTACAATGTACTAGTTTATACAATTCATAATTTATACCTTAAGTTGCAAAATTATAATTTTTGTTACAATGTACTAGTTTATACAATTCATAATTTATACCTTTAGTTACAAAATAGAATTATGTTACAATGTACTAGTTTATACAATTAATAATTTATACCTTAAGTTACAAAATTATAGAATTAAGTTACAATGTGCTAGTTTATACCTTAATTCTAATGTATTCAAACTTCAAAGCAAAAACTCTAAAAAATTATAATTTTAGGTAGTTCAATTCTAAATCTAAATCTAATATAGTTCAAAAACCTATTTAGTCACAAATCCTAAACATACAAGAACACTAAATAAATAACAACAATAATAACTACCTAGTAAAATTCAATAAACTGGAGTCTGGGGTGGGTAATGTGTACGCGGACCTTACCCCTATCCTGATAAGGTAGGTAGGCTATTTCCGATAGACCCTCGGCTCAGAAAGACGAAGAAAAAAAAGATAATTCATTAGTAACTCCAGCAAAAATCGTAATAGTAATAGAAGCATAATAACCAAAAGATAAATGACATGCAATAATATTAACCAGTAACTAAGGCTCGGGGCTAAGATAAACAACAAGGATAGTGTGGATTGGATTCAACATAAACTGCAAGCCATCTAAGATCAACCCTAATCCAACCCCGCCTCACTCTTGTATGAAGTAAGGAAAACTCTACTACCCCCTAACCTACAACGCTAATGCTTGACCTTCAAACCTTCCTATCAAGGGCCATGTGTAACGACCCGGCCCGTCGTTACGGGAATTGCCACCCCGTTACCTTGCATTAGCATGTCTTATGTTTCTATATCAGTGTTAGAACCTATCGGGTGAGTTAGGGGTGAATTGAATTGAAAATGAAGCAAATAGCATGTTTGAAGGAAGTTTGAATATGGAAAGTCAACCTAGAGTTGACTATCGAGTTAGAGTGATCGGAATCGGATTCTAATGATTCGACTAGTTTCGAGGATCATTTATGACTTAAGAGAGCAATCGAAATTGAATTTGGAGACACGGTGTAGAAATAGGCTTGAATTGGCTAAGGTTGAATTTTGGCGAAATCCGATCGTTAGGTGAGATTTTGATCCGGGAGTCGGAATGGAATTCCGACAGTTGTAGTAGCTCTGTTGTGTGATTTTGGATGTGCCTGCAAAATTTCAGGTCATTCGGAGATCGTCCGGTCGGGTTTTTGATCGAATGTCGGTTGTAGAAGTTGAATGAAAAACTTAGGCTTGAATTGCTTGAATTCGATGTTTTTCCGTGTTAAAGTATGTATTTTTATTATTGGAGAAAGTTCTTATCGTGTTTTGTAGTATGTTGGTGGTTTTCGTTGGGGTCCCGGGGGCCTCGGGGTGAATCCGGACCATCATCCGGCATTTTTGAACATGAAAAATCTGCAGAAAATTGCAGAAACAGTGCAGGATTTTTAACCTTCGCGTTCGCGAGGCAAGGCCCGCGTTCGCATAGGCGGGGACCATTTGGTCATCGCGTTCACGAAGAGGAGGGCCGCGATCGCGTAAGAGGACATAGGGAGGCATCGCGTTCGCGTGTATGGAGGTCGCGTTCGCGTAGAAGAAGAAGGAAAGGCATCGCGTTCGCGTCAGCATGGTCGCGTTCGCGAAGAAGAAAATCTGGTGGCTGAGAAAAATGGTCATCGCGAACGCGTGGTTCAGTGCCGCGTTCGTGAAGGGTTAGCCTGTCTGTGCATCACGGACGCGAGTAGAGTCACGCGAACGCGTAGAGCAAAGGTTCCAGGCAGTGAAGTTAAAACTAGAACATTTCATATACGGGTTTCACTCCTAGAAACCCCCAATTGTTGAGCTCTAGAGTGAGAAAGTGACGGGAATGGCTGGGAAATCATCGGGTTATTGTCGGAGGTAAGTTTTATGTTTCATTTACGCATTTTTATCTTGAAATCCCCCTTTATTTCACTGAAATTGGATCAAATTGTGGGGAAATTTAGCCTAGGCCAGGGCTTTGGTAAAATACCGATTTGAGCGGGCAAATGGAGTCCGATTTTGGTAAATTTTATATGTATGGACTCGTGGCGAGACGAGGGTTCTGGAAATATGAGTTTCGAAATTTTTCGAGATGTGGGCCCGGGGATCGGGTTTTGCAAATTTCGTGATTTTTGATATTTTTCGAGTTCTTTCGATTGGGTGATGTTCCATTAGCCTATTTTGATATATTTGTGCTGATTTGTGCTAGTTTTGACGTGCGTGGATGCCGGTTCGAGGATTTAAGGCGTCGTGGGCATGAGCTTTTGTCGGTTCGAGGTGGGTAATACATGCATGGATCGGACTGCACGCCGCAGTGGTATACGGATCGGGCTGCGCGCTGCAGCAGGTGTGATATTAATATTGTGCTTGGGTCGTAGGAGCCCCTCCGGAGTCTGAACCCCACAGTGAGCACGGGTACCCAAATTGGATCGGGCTACACGCCGTAGCGGTCATATGCATCGCATGGCATACATACATTGGTTTACGTGTACTACGTGGCATAACATTCAGCACTCATACATTACTGGCACACATGCATTAGTTGCCTTATCGACCAGATCTCCTGGTGTAAATTGATAAGGAGTGCTGAGCCCGAGGGGCTGATTTGAGTGCGGACTTGCACTGCTTGAGATTGTATCCAGGTATTGGTATATTATTACGAAAGAAAGTAGCTAAAATTGAGTTTTCTAAATAATCTACTCACATATGCTTGAAAGGAATAAAAAGATAGTTCTGTATTGTGTAGCATGAGATAGTGCATTGCGTGGTTTTCTTCCCTTCAACATTATTTACTTTTATTACCGCTGAGTTGGAAGTACTCACACTCGACTCCCTGCACCTTGTGTGCAGATCCAGGTACATCACAGCAGAGCTGATTCTATTGCAGCTCGGGAGTGCTTTTGGACAGTCGAGGTAGCTGCCAGCGTTCGCAGGACCTGATTCTCCAGTTTGTCTGTATTTTGTTCCGATCATCCCACACTTGTGCACAGTTATATTCACTATTTACACTTTGTATACTCTGTAGAGGCTCATGACTCTTGACCCTTCGGTCTATGGGAGTTGGCACGTGTTGGGACTTGGTTCCTTGTTTTTAATATATCTAACACTGTTATGCTTAAATTGGATAAAGTGAGCTTGTGGCTCCGTGGTTATTGTTGATTGGTCGGGCTGGCCTAGCAGTGTGCTGGGCGCCATCACGACCGGATTTTGGGTCGTGATACCATGTCCTCGGAAATCTGCAGTCGCACCATGTCCTACCTGATCACCTCTCCCCAATACTTCTTAGACCTCCATCTACCTCTTCTCGTATCCACCACGCCCAATCGATCACTTCTCCTTACCGAAGTATCAAGGCTTCTCCTCCGCACGTGCCCGAACCATCAGAGCCCCGCTTCCCGCACTTTGTCATCCACAGGAGCCACACCTACCTTCTTACGAATATATTCATTCCTAATCTTGTCTATTCTAGTGTACCCGCACATCCACCGCAGCATCCTCATCCACACGACCTTCATAAAATTACATAAAATTATATTTTGAAAATTAAAAATTAAAAATCTGATAGTTAAGGTAGATTACTAACCTTGAACAACAATGGCAGTGGTAGTGGTCGTGGCGGGGGTGTAGTAGTGGTGGTTGAGGCGACGGTGCAACAATAATGGTGGTGGAGGTGTGGAACAGTGGTGGCGCGATTTAGGCGTGAGAGAGGAAAGATGGGGCTATATTATTTGGGGGAGAGTGACATGAGATTGGGTAGGATTAGGCCAAAAATATGTTGGGGAGAGAGATGAATGATAGATATAAGAAAGAGAGTTAGAGGATGAAAAGGGGGGAAATTCCCGTTTGGGCTGGTCTAATTGCGAATATTCCGATCGATTTCGGTCGAAAAAGTTAAAAAAATATTTGACCGTTTGACCGGCCCAATATTGATCGATTTCGATCGGTTTTTAATTTTTAAAATATTAATTTCACTCTTATTAATTCAATTCATATAAATAAATTTTAAATAAATATATATATATATATATATATATATATATATATATATATATATATATATATATATATATATATATATATATATATATATATATATATATATATAACGTAGAAAATTTCTTTTTATGACCAACCAATTTATCACTTCAACCTGATATTCAACCCATTTAATTGAAAGAAGAATTAACCTAAATGGTAACTGCTTAAATTATGCCGCTTACATCGCTTATTATATATGTATAATCATATATAATTGATACCTAATTTATGAATGCTAACTAAAAATGGAAACAGTCAATATGACGGACTACTTGTATAATGATTCCGAGTTTCATTTATCATTATCATTATATAGTGACTTAAAGAGCCCGACTGCATCAATAAAGGCCGTGTTGGAATGATAAATATTTCTTCATACTTACTAAAGTTTTTGAATATGAGCCCCAGGTATAAAATCGCCTATAATATATGTATAATCATATATAATTGATACCTAATTTATGTATGCTAACTAAAAACGTTCAATATAACCGACTACTTGTATAATAATTCTGAGTTTCATTTATCATTATCATTATATAGTGACTTAAAGAGCCCGACCGTATCAATAATACCCGCAATGAAATAGTAAATATTTTTTCATCCTTTCTAAAGTTTTTGAATATGAGCCCCATGTATAAAATCACATTTCTCATGGACCGCTTTTTTCCATTATGAAACTTTTGATGCGAATGCAAATATAATCAAGCATCAACATAAATATATAATTGTGGAAAAAAAAGAACCAAGGCCGGAGAGGGACTGATTATTGGGAAGAGGGGCGGACAAGAGGGGTGCATATCTTATCTCTGTACCCCCTTTACGCCCTCTTTTTTATGCACCAACTTGATCCATTTTTCATTTACCCACTAGTCCCACTATTCTTGTCAACCTCACGTGAACCCATCCTCTTCCTCTTACTTTTGCAACTTCAACCAACTTTCTTCCTTCTCTCTCTTATATAATTAGCTGTCTACTCTATGTATATATAAATGATAAACTGAGACATTTCTAGCCATAACAAAAGAGCCCCATTAGCCATCACTCTTACAGTTTACGACATAAGAATCATCAGCTCTTCTTTCATTTCAGATCAAAATCTAACAACATTTGTCCAAAAAAAAAAAATGCCTCCTAGTTCTCCAGATTCATCTGTTTTACTCCAAAGAATAAGCTCCAACACTACTCCTGATTTTGCCTGTAAACAATCTCAGCAATTACAAAGGCGTACTATGCCGATACCTTGTACGACACAAGTCCCAGATTCTGTTGTCCGATTCCATACTCACCCAGTGGGTCCCAATCAGTGCTGCTCCGCCGTGATCCAGCGAATTTCCGCCCCAGTTTCCACCGTATGGTCAGTTGTTCGCCGCTTCGACAACCCGCAAGCATACAAGCACTTTGTCAAGAGCTGCCACGTCATTGTAGGGGACGGTGACGTCGGCACTCTCCGCGAGGTTCGCGTGATCTCCGGCCTTCCAGCTGCGTCCAGCACCGAGAGGCTCGAGATCCTGGACGACGAGCGCCATGTCATCAGCTTCAGCGTAGTTGGTGGGGACCACCGACTCGCGAATTACCGTTCCGTCACCACACTCCACCCGGAACCGTCTTGTGACGGAACAACCATCGTCGTTGAATCTTACGTAGTTGATATACCACCTGGTAATACTAGAGATGAAACGTGTGTTTTCGTTGATACCATCGTCAAATGCAACCTCACATCGTTATCGCAGATCGCAGTAAACTTGAACAGAAGAAAAGATTCTTGAAATATAGAATATATTTACAAAACTGATCGATGATGCTTTTGATGATGATCTTATAAGCGATGATTTTTTTTGGGGTTGCAATGGTCTGAAAATCGTTGCACCTTTTCAGATCATGTGCTTATTATAATCTCCTGGTTGTCATCACTTGTTGAAGATAAGTTCTTGGTTAAATCTTGAGTTACGGAATTAATTTCATTCTCTTTAATTATATCAAGTACTTGGTTCGTTTTCTGCCTCATTGCTCTATGTTTAACTTTATCTGTATATTTGTGAAAAATAAAAAGGATTCAGAGGGCAAAATTTTCTCAAATGCTGGTGTGTCGTTACTTTATCTTCATCTAGTTTATTCTTTATTGAAAACATATGGATCTTCTTTCCAGTGTTTATTTGCTGAAATACAATTTCGAGTCATATGTTGGATGTTATTAGTACAACTAAAAGGTTATAGGGCAGTCAGGTATACGAATTATCCCTGTATTCAGGGTTAGAAGAAGGGACGCATCTCAAGAGGTGTAATGTAAGCTATCTTCCTGTAATATCAGTGGTTAATTCGACAAGTTTATCTTTTTATTTAAACATGTCATTTCCTATAAGAATTGGTCATTAAGAACAAGAAACGAATATTAAGAGTAATACTGTTAACTCTTCAAATATTAACTTTATCAAATGCTAGTTGTGAAATTGTGATTAGGAGAATGAATTAAGACGAGATCAATTATGTCGTTTCATATTTGGATGATTTGTTTTAGAATAAATGTATTAAATATATAGCTTGAACTCAGTAGGAAGGTGAGTTAATTCAGTGGATCATAGAAACGAAAGAATAAAACAAGATGATTATATTTGTATTTAGAAGGTGAAATCCATGTGAAAAATAGCCGACTCTTGAATGCAGCCAATGGTCGATTCTATTACTTGCTAAAAGCTGTAATTAAATTAAATAAATCACATGTTCCCATACTAAGACGGCGAAATTAAGTACGATGCACGTACCATAGTTTTCATTAATTTTAATATAAATAAGTTTCTTAATAATGATTCATTAATTTAATGTCGATTAAAGATACTAGCAAATAGAAGTACTGTAATATATGGCACGCACGATAGTAGTTTCTTTGTCAGAATTTTTATTAATAAGAGCTAAAATATGAAGAAATAAATATAATAAGAAATCAAGAATATTTAACACATACTGTATAACAAAATTTTTGCTTTTACAATAATCTATTTCGTAGCAACAATCATATCGATATTTTCTTAAAATCATATATATTTTCTTAAGAAGCATGTCCACATGGTTACATTAAGTGATATTAACACAAAAAACCTTAGGTTTATAAATTTGATCCAAACAAAATAAGAAAAAGAGAAGTAAATGTGCAACCTAATTAAAAAAATTCTATTATTAGAAGCATAAGCGAGGATGCAAGTTGCCTAAGGTTGTTGGAACATTTTCACATTATATAAACAATAAAAAAATTTAAAAAAAAGGAAAAGAAAAGATAACATGACGAGAATCAAACAGATACTCTGCAAGTTGGAGAAGGCGACTTTTTCTATAAAAAAAAAAGAGACCAATTAGCTGATAGATATATATTCAATAAAGAAACAACAAGTTGCAAATTTTTAAATTTATCATATGGGAATTGTTTAGTAATTAAATTGAAAAGGTAAAGGGATAGTGATTGTGCAAGTTGCACCGGCTTTGCTGTTCTCACCTCAATTCTTCTATTGTCTTTTTGCCTTTGAATAATTATATGTAAGTTGGAGAAAAATAAAGAGTAGAACGGTTTCAATATGCAACTTGCAACTACAACTTGCAATAGGGACTTAAATGATCCTCGTGCTTCTTGTCTACCTATTATTAGGTTCCTTCAAGCTATTTCCCCAAAAAAAAAAAAAAGTTATTGTCCTTTTTGTACAATAAATATTTTTTTGTGATCATTTATAATTTGAATTATTAAAAAAAAAAATCAATAAAAATCTCATGTATTTCATTTTTAAAAAAGGAAAAAGAAATCTTTTTTGATCATTCGCATATATAGACACGGACCTCGTTACCGCACGACTCCCATCATATACGGCTCGCAAAGACTCTTTGACCATCGAATTGGAGTATCATATACTTTCACGCAATTCACAGGGTTTAACAAAAAATCAATATTTCACGATCAAGGATGTAATACTCTTTGTAGTAGCAGTCCTTATATATCGTATCAATAATTATAATATGGTAAAAAAAAAACTCTATTTGATAGGCTTTCTTCTTTTACATATGAATTCCATTTGTCCCATAAATGATACATTGAAAGAATTCATTGGGTCTTCTAATATTAATAGGTTGATTGTTTCGTTCTTGGTATGCACGACTACCACCGTATATGGCTCGCACTAAAGAATGCTAATTTATAGCTACTCCTCTTTGTATTTTATTTCTAAGCCTTATCATTAAATTTTGATCGTACAAATAAGGAAAGTTACAACGTATAGCCGCTCTCAAAATAATAATCGAATATATATATTTACAAAAGTTATATAAAATTTATACACGTTTTCGACAATCAAATATAAATAATTTCTGGCAGAGGCTAAAAAAAGATAATATCCTTGTAAACAAAACTGGGAAAGGACAACATGGATTACTTATGGAAGGTATGTTGAAGATTGTGGTGATCTTTCATCTTTTACGAAAAGGATCATATAACTATAAAAAAATATTGTTTATTGTAAAAATGGTAATAACAATTAAATTTGTTGATGTGTCTTTAAAAATATGTGATCTATTTTTATGCTAGTTGGTAAGCAATTGATGTTGGATATGTGAGACTTAGAAACAAAATAAAGTTAATGAGGAAGCTATAATCAAATTGATGTGCTAGTTATTCGGAGTCTCGAGCTTGTCGATTTGTGACCTTAAGGTCAATTCTGGCAGAAGCGGATCTAGGATTTGAATACCATAGGTGCACTACTAATTTTAAGTAAAATTGATGCTGATAATAATGCTAAGTTATGCGCTTTAAAAGTTATTATTTGGCAACAAATTATTATTATTATTATTATTATTATTATTATTATTATTATTATAGTTAATGTAAATACGTATCTTTATTTTATTGATAATATCAGTGGTGATCACTTGTACTATATTGCAAATTAAGTGCAAGAAAATAACAAAAATCGTAGAGCATATGATTAACTTTTAATCAATAAATTGCTTATATGTCCAAAATATAAAATAAAAACTCTATCTAGTTATGAAAATTTTGTAGGCAAAAATCCGATAATCGCATTGAAATTAATATAAATATGACTCAACGAGTTGTAACTTAAATTTTATAATCACGTAAATTATTTATAGTGCTCAAGATATAGAGATAATAATTTAATTGAATGAATAGCTAATTTCTAAACCTTTATCGTTTAGCATGAAGCATTGGGAAAATAAAGTTCAATCGGAGTCAAGCAAATTAGGAAAACAAACTTAAATAGATACGGAAAAGAGGGCCCGAAATAGAAAGAGAAAAAAAAAGGAGGAAAGGAATTATTTTGAGAAAGCTCAATTGTGGATCTAATGAAGTAAATAAGATACAGAATTCAGAAAAGAAAGGGAAAAAAGATTTAATTTTTTTTCTAAAGTAGAATGCTAATAGAAAAAGAAAATTGTGAAAAAAAATTGCAAATTCGTATAAGCTCTATGAAATAGCAGTAAGGCACCTAACATCGGAGAGAACAAGAAAAGGGACCCACTATCTGTTTTTTACCATGGGTTCACACTGCAATATAGAATCAGCATTTTAAAAAATTTCTACAAAAGATCCACTCTTAAAGCCAAAGAGGATGGGTGCATGGGCACCATAGGCTCTAAGGTGGATCCGCCTCTTAATTCTGGGGCTCGGTTATGAGCTATCAAGGGTGATCGGGATATGGACAACAGTTATGAGATAATCAACGAAGGCACTTGATGGCCAATGATAAGAAATAAATGAAGAAGCATAAAGTATAGTATAATAGCATGAGTCCGTCCATCTATATTACGGGAAGAAGCAGAAAGTATGGGATTGCAAATCAAGGAATGCATCATGGATGGTTCAGAAAATAATCAAAGTAAAGAGCTACATAGAAGAAGCAGGAATCAGCACGAAGGAAGTAATAGAATGGAACTACTTCTCTATCAAGAAATGGTATAATAACATGCAAGGGCAATATCAAAAGGTATCATGAAGGCGACTAACAAGCAACAATCTAGGAGCTCCAAAGTGGATTTTTGTACTGAGTTTAGCTATACAGAAAAAAAAAAAAAAACATGCCACTTACAAGAAGCACACTACACACATAGAGGATTGCAGATGAAGTAAGTTGTCCTTTATGTACTGAAGCAGAAGAGACTATTGAACATTTGTTGTTTAACTGTCATATTACTGGAGAAATATGGAGCAAGCTACTACACTAGCAAGGAATAAATATAGCTCTGATGGAATGGCAAAGGAAGATACAATGGGCTGAAAGCAACGGAAATGGAAACAATGCAGCTGCTCAAGTCTATAGATTGGCTCTGGCATGTGCAATGTACCACAAATGAAATTAAAGGAACAACAAAATATTCCAAGATCAGAAGAAAACAAAGAAAATGATAGTGAGGCAAATTGTACTAGAGGTAGCAATCGGAGGATCGATGAATAGTAAGACAAAAAAGAGAATAGTAGAAATAGATTACTTACTGTAAAGGAGGATAAAAGAAATGTAGAAGAGGGAATGGAACTAGGAATGTACTGTTCTAGATAGAACTTTGTACATATTCCTATTGGTGAACAAAATTATTTAATTACCAAAAAAAATATGAAGATAATAAATGAATGTGATAATATCAAGATAGTATGTTAGAGAGAAGAGAATATTCTTTTATATTTCGTGTGGAGTAGTTGGAGCAACGACAGCTACAAAATGACAAGGATCCCCTTTATATAAAAGGAGAATCCCTACATAGTACAAAATACATTAATTATAAAGATATGGAAATGGTACAGCTAGACATAACACCCCGATTCGGGTTCAGAGTAGGTCAGTTAGGCTTTGTCATACTTAGTCGTGTGTCTTGGGAACTCCCATTTTTTACCCTAGCCACAATCAATATTGCCTCTAGGCCGGGCGTCGAGGAGCCTCGAGGAGGAAACTCAGTCACAATTTTGCAGCCTCAATACTTTGAGATGGCTTTCCGAAATACCTTAATAACGACAAATTGAACTCTTCGATTTCACTGTATACAAACATCTCACATTACCACAAATTAAGGTCATAATATTTCCCTCCATTCCTTTTTGGTCAAAAAACCAAGCACATGAAACGTGGCAATAACATTGTTGCAATTGTGCAAATTAAAGTACTACTGCTCCACTTCCACCATCACACGAATTACTCGGAGAGTCTTCTTCAAATTTATGTTATCTGAATGTTTTGGATTTTTAAAGCAAATATTGAAAAATAAATAACTAGTTTGATGGGTTCCAAAATGAGATATGAGAAACTATTTGTGGACATTCTTGAAAGAAAGCCTATGCATCGTTTACTCTTTTTTTTTTTTGGAAATTATCAGCTATGTCCATTTATAGGTAGCTCATTACAAAAATTAGCTAATTAATAGTAATACATTACTAATATTAGCCAAATTAGCCAATTAGCTATTTGTAGTAAAAAAAATCAAATTTTTACTCTGTTTTGAGTGGGTGTTATTAGAATAGATTGAGCACAACTTAAGGAGCTTGAATCTTAATTTTTGTATAGTTTGAGGTGGTTTGAATTAAAAATTCGAAATAAAAATTGAACATGACAAAAATGATATGTGTATCACACTGTGTATCATTTGTGTATCACATACGTATCATATTTGTATCAATTGTGTATCACGTGTATATCCATGTATACCCGTGTGTGAGATACATGCGTAATACATGTTTGATACATGTGTCACAGAAGACTTTTTTGAACTCGATTTAATTATGAATTTTGATACAAAACCACCAAATCACCTCCAATCTTTCTCAAATTTTGTATATATATTGACTTATCTATATATTCTCAATGAATTTCAACTATACCCATTGAAAAAGTTTCTTTTTTGTTTAGATTTTTAGAATATATGTATATATTTTTGTATTTAATCACATTATTTGCTACCCCATCCATGATTTTTTTTTTCGGATGGAAGGTGATTTTTGCATGTGATTCTTTTAGAGAAAGAACCATATTATTTAGTTTTTCAATTTTTGTTGACTAATTTTTGTAAGAATATTACTAATGACTAAAGGTTAGTAAATTGAGATTTATTTGAGACATTTATATAAGTTTCCTTTTTTTTTCCGCTCGTTGTATCAGCATTGGGCCACAACCGGAATTGGTGTTTGATAAAGCGGCCTATTAAAGGGAGAAACGGTTCCTACCTAAGGCTTTTTATATGAGAATTTTTCACAAAAGGTATTCATTAAGACCTAATTAGCAATAAATAGAAACCCTTTCCTATATTACGTGATATAGATATGTTTTACGTTATTTTATGATGTATATAGTGTATTAAACGAATTGTATTCAATAATACAACATGAAATAACGCCGCACAAACAGGGATTCCTGTAAATCATGATCTGTATTTAGGTGTATTAAGCGGGAAAAAGGTAACGTTTCAGCGCAAATCAATGAAGGTGAATCTGTATTTAGGTGTATTAAGATGTATTAAGCGGCGTCATTTCACAAAAAACGGGAGTTATACCATAAATTGGTGAGAGAAAAATATTTTGTACCATCTAATAAGGCTTAAATATAGGAAAGTATTAAATTTAAAATTTTTCGCTACAAAATTAAAAAGGTTATTATATTATGTAAAATCTTAAAAAGGTATTTATATGTTATAAATAGGATACTAACCTATTCTATAGGTGGTAAAATTTTCATTTTTTTCCCATCATTTGCTTTCCGACTAATTTCCAAGAAAGGAAAGAGATAGATATTTATTCTTTTGCTTTTGAATATGCATAAAGATCTGAGCACTCTTTATAGTTATGTCAAGATTATGAAAAATCCAATGCCATTTCTTCTGCAAATATTTTCCTTGTTAGTTTTTATTTAAATTGTCATTTAATAAGTAGTAATAGGTACTAGGCAAGTGCAGCTACATTAATAGAAATCTTTCTGGCTGAACCTGAAGGCAACCAAGAAATGGACCACCTAATGTCATGCATTTTCTTTTCCATATTGTCTAATATATAGGTCAGGTTACTGGAACAAACTAATGTAATAATTTGTGTTTTATCTATTGCGCCAATCTTACTGAAGTAGACTTAACAAACATTTCCCCTCTAGACAGCTTCATTTTAAATAGGAAAAGAACTCTAGCTAACCTTCGTAAGCAGTGTCGTAGCCACATAGAGTGAAGAAGCTTCAAAACATTCTTTATCAAAATATTACTTTTTATATATTAAACGTTGAAGGGAGTCTTTATGTAATTGCTAAAATTGTTGTCATGTGATCAGAGATAACCTAAGTAAAAATGACGTGTAATAGTCACTAATTAATGGGATCTTTAATTTTTATCCACTAATTATAATGCTCAGCAATAATAGTCACTAATAACAGGAAAACGACAGTTTTACCCTTTCTTCAACGGTTATATTCCCAAACCCTTCTGCAAAAAGAAAGAACCGACGAAGGTGAAGCATATATCAAGCGCAATAATGATAAATGTGAAAAATCCTTCTGAATAGAAACATCAAGGCTACGAGCCATGTGCTTTCACCTTCAGAGACATCGAAATTCAAACTTATGGCCAAAATTTATATATTTGAATGCAATATTGTCATACATTGTTCAAAAAGAGCATGCTCGAATGTTCTGCTTAACTTTTCAATCAAGAAATTGATATATATATATATATATATATATATATATATATGTGTGTGTGTGTGTGTGTGTGTCAACATGGCTAACCCATATCACTTCTGAAAGAAATTGAGTAGGAACCAGTATTTGGAACTTTGAGTTCAAAGCTCAAAACTTAAGGACGATCCGTCCTCAACTTTACAAAAGTTAAGGACAAGAGTCATTAAGTTTGACATGCATGTTCAAAAGATAAGGACAGTCAGTCATTAACTTATAATTTCAAGTTCAAAACTTAAGGACATGCAATCTTTAAGTTACTGTTTTAATTTCAAAACTTAAGGACTTTTTTCCCTTAACTTTGAGTTTCAGGTTCAAAAGTTAAGGACATGCAGTCCTTAACTTATAGTTTCAAGTTCATAACTTAAGGACATGTAGTACTTAAGTTATTGCTTCAAGTTAAAAACTTAAGGACTGTTTGTCCTTAACTTTGAGTTTCAAGTTCAAAAGTTAAGAACATGAGTACTTAAGTTTGACTTGCAGGTTAAAAAGTTATGGAAGGACATTCCTTAAGTTTGAATAATGCGTTCAAAAGTTAAGGACAGATAGTCCTAACTTTTGTCACACCTCTTTTTTTACCGCACCGGCGAGGGTGCGAAGAGTTTTTCCAATTAAAGGACAATCGAGACGGGATTTATTTAATTATTTCAGAGTCGCCACTTGGGAGATTTATGGTGTCCCAAGTCACCGGTTAAATCCCGAATCGAGGAAAAGAATGACTCTATTTAACAGTCCGCGAACCAGAAATCCGGATAAGGAATTCTATTAACCCGGGAGAAGGTATTAGGCATTCCCGAATTCCGTGGTTCTAGCACGGTCGCTTAACTGTCGTGTTTGGCTTATTTATCTGCTTTTTTACGGTTATGTCCTTAGTGCAAATTAATATCCCTTTACCGCTTTGATTATTTACTATGATTTACGAAAGAGAAAAGTTGTTTAAAAATATGTTTTCGAATCACGTCACATGAAATGCACCCGGATCCTCGACACATTCTTATTCAACATTTTGGGATTTGGATTTGGGTCGCATGAAATGCACACCCGTATTTAAGAAGGTAGAATTAAAATACACGCCTGGAGCGATTACTTATTTACTCTTTTGAGAAGGACGTGATATTCGCTAAGAAGCGACACATCTCGAAATCTAAGTATTTTATATGTACATTTATGAGGGCCTTGCGATTTGTGTAACTATTGGGCGAGGCGCGCCTCTAATTCAAATCTAAAGCGAACTACATCCCACTGTATTTTATTTAGGAGTTGATTCCAAATTATTTAAAACTTGCTACGAGCCACACCGCATGAAATGCGCCTGTGGTTCCTGACACGCTTTATTTACTCTTGTTCGAAATTGGGGTCGGGTCACATGAAATGCACCCCCGACTCCTTTAATCTAATTACGTCGTTCAGTTGAATAATGACTCACTAATTCCTACAAGGTGACAAAATCCTACTCAACTACAACCAATTCGAGCAAACATACGATTAATTAATTAAGTGAGTAGGTTTGAGTCTATGGTGGACAATTATATGGAAAGAACTCGCCTTGAATTCAAATAATCCTCACAGAGCCATTGGCACATATTTTAAAAATCCAAGACATCATTCCTTACGGGTGTTCGGATCCTCCTAGACTTCTACTTAACCAGATGATTAATCCCAATTTTAACACAAGATTGGGTACTAGCAGTTTGGAAATCTCACATCATGGGATTTATTTTATAAACTGAACCTAGAAATGAATCAATGAGATGAGCCAATCAATTTTAAACAGGCTAATACATCCTAATGCTTGTAATAGGACTGAATCAACAACATTGAATTAATTCTTTATTTTCAGATTTAATTTCCATGGTCAAACAAGCCACAATTAAACACTTTATTCTAGTAAAACTAAGAGAGTGTTCATATGACTATAACAGTCCGACAATCCCTAATTACAACTCGAACATTCTTTAACTAACTACAGCTGAAGATAGTTCTGTCAACACTAAAATATACTAATTCAAATGAATCAAACAACACTTCATTTACTGCCAGTTTGAGGGATGCATTGAGATGAACTGTGAATGTGTACCTGGAATATGAAATGGGAAGAAGAGTAAGCAGTGACGAACAGCCAAGCAATCAGCAATGTAGTAGTGACCACAGCAACCAACAATGATCCCAAAACAGACTCCAAAAGAGAAACCAACGACCAAAGCTCAAGTACTTCAAAGAAACCAATAACAGAGAGTTCTAAATCAAAAGAGACCTCTATCCTTCTGAACCGCCCCCAAGAGATTCGTGCACCCAACTGATCGAACCACAATTAACCTCAAACAAACGATCCCAAATAACCAGAAATTTCTGCCTATCACCTCTACCCGAGTATGTAACAGGCAACAAAGAATCCCAACTACCTTTTAGTTTTAGAATCAACTGGAAAATTCAACTCAAGCTGGATACTCTCCCCTATATCTCTGTCTAAGGTTTTTTGTATGTCTATCCGATCCCCTCTCATCTCCCTATCACTCTTATACTTATAGTTAAAAACTTTCTACTCTGGGTGGCCAAAAACTAAACTAAGGCCCTGCCCATCCCCACTCTGTCCAAACCATCAGACTCCCTGCATTTTCCACTATCCAGTGTCCAATGTATGGACTAACTCATTAAAAATGCTGGTGGCAGGACATTAGTGGGATACCCTGCTGTACAGCAGGTTCCACTAGCCAGTCTCATGGGCAGGTGATTAAACAATTAACCTTAATCAAATCCTAACAACTGTATCCAACTAACTCCTAATCCAGAATTAAACAAACAACAAAGCCTAGACTTGTGCATTGCATACAGGCAAGACCAGAGCATGAATAAACATACAAACAAATTAATTTGTTGACGACATTAAATAAACTAGGCATACAAAGCTATTGCAGCATTGAATTTAAACAAGAATTGGCAAAAGAATGGGAATCGACCGAATAAAAGGTCTGTTGAGAAGGGTAGAAAAATGCTACGAATTTTTGAAACTAAACACAAATACACACACGGATTACAACCAACAATCGTAAGGGACACGAATTACCTCAAAAGAAATATGCCGACCCAAGCTTCGAACTATGGTTTGGAACTATTGAAGCCAAACGGGCTTTAATCGAGATGTTCTCGATTGAGAACACCTAGACTAAAGTCCCTTGGACTTCAATTACGATTAATCCGGCTCGAATTGGGCTTCTTCAAAAACTAGGGTTCTTGGGACTCGATTTTAGGGCTTTTACGATTCGGGCAAGATTCGAGCTAAACCCAAGCCGGCGGGGGTATGAGGGAGGCCATGGGAGGGTTTGGGGTGAGTTTGGGGTGATTTGGCGTCGGCTCGAGTTTGACTCGAATCTTCAAATGAAGATTCGAGGAGCTCCGGAGTGATTCGAGGTAAATGAAGGCTGGATTCGTAATGGGGGAGGTGAGGGGAGTATTTGGTGTTAAGATGGTGGCCGTTGGCCTACCGGAACCGCCGTGAGGCGATTTTCGGCAGGCGGAGCACGGTGGCTCACGGCGGCTATAGAGATGGTCTCTAAAGGGGACGATGGAGGGGGGGTCTGGCTCAGGGGGGGCTGGGTAGGTCTTTTAGTATATATACCTGCTGATGGATTTGATCCAGGCCGTTGGATCGATTAATATCGACGGCTTGGATCAACTTACTCGACGAAACGAAGTCGTTTGAGTAAGTTTGAGACCGGGCGGTTCGTTCTTATGCGAATACGGGTCGGGGTGCAGGGGCGATTGGCGACCGCTGGATCAAAATGATCCAACGGCTTGGATGTCCTGGCCTGCTACGGTGTCGTTTTGGGTGCATTCGGAGATGGCCTGGACCAGATTTGCTTGGGCCCGGGTTGGTTGTTTTCCTTGGGCCTGATTTCCTTTGCATTTTCAGCCACTTCTCAACTTTATTAAATAAACCCCAATTAACTATAAAGCCAACTCAAACAAATCAAATTAAAGGAAATCGGGTTACACCTTATTGGTTAACACTTAACAACTAACACAACTTACACATTTGAACGGAATCACATGATGACCCCGAAACAAAAATTGCACATCTTCCGTGATTTTCTCACGATTAATCCCTATGACCACTTTAATCTTATGAACGCTCGATTAATCCCCGAATATGCAATGCGTATTTATATATACCTATATGTTTTGTATTTTCTAGCTGTATTTTCTAGCTAAACAAACACACCCATACCAATGCTAATGCTCGAAGTCGACGGAAATCCGATGTAACACAAAACTATTTAATTTTGAATCTTTTAGGAGTGATTCTTATGTAGGGCAAAAATCACGTGCTCACAACTTTGAGTTCAAAGTTCAAACGTGAAGAGTTTTTCGTGCAAAGATAAGTGAGCGGATACGAGCGATTTTTGCCCGTTCGAGCACTCCGTATGAAGCATTTCTTGGAAAAGTTTGACCGAACCTCGCTTCAAAAGGTCTCCTACATATCCCTGGCTAAAAGGAATCAGGTCAATGTAGTTCGGGAAGTTTTGGTAGCTGGGACTACCGTGACTGTTGTGATCTTGCTGTTACTGCTGTTACTGCTGGCGCCACCGCTTAACTGATCCCCTTGTTACATCGTGCTAAACGAAAAATAAGAAGCTAGACTAAGTTACAGTGCTACAAACTCTTATCTATCTTTCCAACTTGATTTGGTCATGTTCATTGCCATCTTGCTAGTTCCGATGTTTCTTCACATGCCTCTTCTCTCCTGACGATTGTTATTTTGGTCTATCTCGATTGCCTCCCTTTTGATTATGAACTTGGATTCATGCTGGGGATTCATGATTGCTTTCCTCCACCAACTTCAAAAATAAATCGCCACTCCGTTCTCCAGGCGGGCTTCCTGACTTCAACTACAACTCAAAACTAAATCGCCATTCCATTCTCCAGGCGGGCTACCTGACTTCAACTACAACTTCAAAACTAAATCGCCATTCCATTCTCCAGGCGGGCTACCTGACTTCGACTAATACTTCAAAATAAAATCGCCACTCCATTCTCCAGGCGGGCTCCCTGACTTCAACTACTACTTCAAAATAAAATCGCCACTCCATTCTCCAGGCGGGCTCCCCGACTTCAACTACTACTTCAAAATTAAATCGCCACTCCATTCTCCAGGCGGGCTCCCTGACTTCAACTACTACTTCAAAATTAAATCGCCACTCCATTCTCCAGGCGGGCTCCCTGACTTCAACTACTGCTTCAAAATTAAATCGCCACTCCATTCTCCAGGCGGGCTCCCTGACTTCAACTACTACTTCAAAATTAAATCGCCACTCCATTCTCCAGGCGGGCTCCCTGACTTCAATTACTACTTCAAAATTAAATCGCCACTCCATTCTCCAGGTGGGCTCCCTGACTTCAACTGCTGCTTCAAAATTAAATCGCCACTCCATTCTCCAGGCGGGCTCCCTGACTTCAACTGCTGATTCAAAAATGAAATCGCCACTCCATTCTCCAGGCGGGCTCCCTGACTTCAATTACAACTTCAAAATTAAAATCGCCACTCCATCCTCCAGGCGGGCTCCCTGACTTCAACTACTACTTCAAAATTAAATCGCCACTCCATTCTCCAGGCGGGCTCCCTGACTTCAATTACTGCTTCAAAATTAAATCGCCACTCCATTCTCCAGGCGGGCTCCCTGACTTCAATTATTGCTTCAAAATTAAATCGCCACTCCATTCTCCAGGCGGGCTCCCTGACTTCAACTACTACTTCAAAATTAAATCGCCACTTCATTCTCCAGGCGGGCTCCCTGACTTCAATTACTACTTCAAAATTAAATCGCCACTCCATTCTCCAGGCGGGCTCCCTGACTTCAACTACTACTTCAAAATTAAATCGCCACTCCATTCTCCAGGCGGGCTCCCTGACTTCAACTACCGCTTCAAAATTAAATCGCCACTCCATTCTCCAGGCGGGCTCCCTGACTTCAATTATTGCTTCAAAATTAAATCGCCACTCCATTCTCCAGGCGGGCTCCCTGACTTCAATTACAACTTCACTGATTTCATCCTATTTTGATTACCTTCCTTTGCCTCTTGTACCATTTCCTTCTTCCTGCATTGCCTCTCGGACCACCTTCTCTTCTGAATTATCCTGTCTTGGAATTGCCTTCCCCTGGGTCGTATTACTTTTTCTTCCGGCTGCTGGGGATATTTTTGGAACTGTTTACTCGCCTGCTGGGGATGATGCTGCTGAGGAAGTATTCTTTGTTTCCTTCACCCCTCATTCTCTTCCTTCTTCCCATACCTCCTCTGGGACTCACGCTTTTGCCTCCTCGAGCAAATTATGGAATGTAATACTGCTGGGGGAATCTCGAAGCCATTGTTTCATTTTTTCATCAACTGCTGGGGATGATACCAGGCTCAAAGATCATCCCATCGTGTTGTCTGGCCTTTCTCAAAACTATTCTGCTCGGAGCTGGTATTTCCCGAAATCTTGTGTTGCTTTCTACCCTTATCCTCTGAGTCTTTGCTTTCAAGAAAATTTTCGCAACAGGAGAAAATTTTCTGCCCCAGTTTGATAAACTTCTGGACGGTATGCTTTTCTGCCAACGAAACCCTCTTTTCCTGCTTTTAAATCAAAGAAAAATTGTTAGTTTCAAAACGCGGTGAGTGGTCGTGCCACTCTTGTTGGGGCCATTTTCTTTTCTCTTCCAGCTGCTTGGCCTTTCTCGAACTTTGAGGGCGACGTTGACGCTTGCCGGGGACGATGCTCTTTCCACGAACGACCTCTCATCTTTCCTTTTATTCCAATCTTTGGTTTGATCCGACTCTTTTTAGCCGGTGATCTGTTGCGTGAAATCATCTTTCGGACGTGCCACACGTGTCCATCATACTCCATAATTCCTGCGAACCTTCCAATCAGCCTGTCGTCCCAATCTTACTATCGTAACGACTTTTGCCTTATTGCCTCGTTCCACGCCTATTCTTTTCATTATACTGCTTTGGGAGACTTGGTAGTAAGCTTTGCAAAATCAATTTTCGAAAATGAAAGAAAAGAAAAGAATACTGACCGCAAATGACAAAAGAAAAGGAAAACTTTTCTGAACTCAAAATAGGAAAACTTATCTGAATGTGTGACTGATCCAATGGTTATGCCGCGCCTTTGAGATTAAACCACCCAGTCTATTCATGTCAATCACTTTCTGATGGCCGCGTTCTGTTAGAGGTAAACGGATGTCCAAACCTTGTCTCATGCAGACGTCTTGTAACCATCTTGTCCTGTTACCTCACAGTGCCCTTCGAAGGGTTTTCACTAATGAGATTCTCTCATTTCTCTCTATCTCCCGTCGCCTTAAGGTGCCCGCAAGGGTTTTCACCGTAAGACTCTCTCATTTTGTTTCTCTCAACTTTCTTCGCCTTAAGGTGCCCGCGAGGGTTTTCACCGTTAAGACTCTCTCATTTACGCTTTCTTTCCCTGCGGCGGGGTATCACCCCTGAGATTCCCTCTAGAGCGTTATCCCCTTTCGGCTTGTGCATCCTGGATTCAATCGAGGGTCGGGATGTCACTCTTGGCTTTCATTCACATGACTTGGCACTTCTCAAATACTGATCGAGAGGTCTTTATGGTTCTTAATATGGTTTCTGCGCGTGAGGCTGAAGAAAAGGGGTTTAGCCTCAGCGGTTAGCTTATTACAACTTTCGGAATCCACACTACCTTTCCAACGAAACAATGACTTCTGCCCCAGTTTTGTTGCTTGGGGGATTTTTGATTTTTATTTTATTATGACCGAGCCGTGTGGCGCCTACGTATCCTTCTTGAGGAATCAGGTCGAACGTAGTTCACTTTTTCTTGTATTACTTCTTTGTTTCTTTTCTATTCTATTTTGTTACACATCTTCCTTGATGATTCCGAAAGAGGGTATATGAAAGAATAATTAAGGCTCAAAGGGGGAACAAAGGTTAAAGTGTTTGGGTAGTAGAAAAATTGCCTCTGTCATTTCATTCTCCGAAAAACGCCAAATACACACAAACGAAACCAAACGTTGACAAATGCATTAAAGAATTACACATAGTATCTCTTGACTGCATCAGAATTGATAGCCATATCGGTGCATCTTCCCTCAACATCAGTTAGGCATAGAGCGCCGTTAGATAATACCCTAGTCACAACAAACGGTCCCTGCCAATTTGGAGCGAACTTGCCTTTCGCTTCGGCCTGATGTGGTAGATCTCTCTTCAACACATGTTGTCCCACTTCAAATTTCCCGGGACGTACCTTCTTGTTATATGCTCTTGCCATTCTCTTTTGATACAATTGGCCGTGACATACTGCTGTCAATCTCTTTTCATCGATCAAGCTCAATTGCTCTAATCGGGTTTTGACCCACTCGTCGTCATCAATCTCAGCTTCAGCGACAATTCGGAGGGACGGGATTTCAACTTCTGCTGGTATTACTGCTTCGGTCCCGTATACCAACAAGTAAGGAGTTGCACCTACCGAAGTCCGGACGGTAGTGCGATAACCCAACAGCGCAAATGGTAACTTTTCATGCCACTGCCTAGACCCTTCTACCATCTTCCTCAATATCTTCTTTATGTTCTTGTTTGCCGCCTCGACCGCACCATTTGCTTTTGGGCGATACGGTGTGGAATTTCGGTGTGTAATCTTGAACTATTGACATACCTCTTTCATCAATCCACTGTTAAGATTTGCACCGTTATCTGTAATGATTATCTTTGGAATTTCAAACCTACAAATGATGTGGGAGTGTACGAAGTCCACCACCGCCTTCTTGGTCACTGATTTGAATGTTTTGGCCTCCACCCGCTTGGTAAAATAATCAATCGTTACCAGAATGAACCTATGACCATTGGAAGCTGCAGGCTCAATAGGTCCAATAACATCCATACCCCATGCAACAAACGGCCATGGTGCTGACATTGTATGCAATTCAGTCGGTGGAGAATGAATCAAGTCTCCGTGTATCTGACACTGATGGCATCTGTGAGCACGTGATTTTTGCCTTACCTGAGAAGTACTCCCAGAAAATTCAAAATAAAATTAGTTTCGTGTTGGGCATGATTTTTGTGATTTTGTGTTATTTTTATCTTAAATTTATATTTTTTTGTGCATGTTTATTTATTTAAATTAATAAAATACAAAAAAAAATATATATTAGGTTTTGCATTTTGGTGTTCGATATCGAGATTACGTGATTTAGGTGATATGTAATTATGTAGGATAGTGGTATTAAAAAATTAATCATGTTATAAATTAATGTATATATATATATATATATATATATATATATATATATATATATATATATATATATATATATATATATATATATATATATATATACATATACATATACATATACACATGATACATCATGGAGTCTAGTTGCAAAACAAAGAAGAAATCGGAACTGGGCCGTCCCCAATTCTTTAAGAACCAGGCCCACACTAACTCTGATCCAGCCCAAATATCCGTCCAGCTTCAGCCTATGTAACGCTTGATCCGGACCGTTGGATTTTATTATCCAACGGCCCAGATTAATCCGTTAATTCTAATATACATTCAGCCTTTGACTTGACCAAACGGCGCCGTTTGGTTTAAGTGAGAGGATCCTGATCGTTGATCAGGTTTGATCCAACGATCAGGATTTAACTACTCAAAACATATATAAACTCCTCTCCATACCCCCCCCCCCCCCCCCCCCCCCCCCCCTCAACCGTCTCCCCACCTTCAGAGACCAGGTCTCTTGACCCCCGCCCTCCTCCGCCGTGCTCCGCCTGCCGGAAATCGCCTCACGGCGGTTCCGGTAGGCCAATGGCCACCAAACCAATGCCAAAATCTTCCCCTCACCTCACCCGTTACGAACCCAGCCTTCGCTAACCTCGAATCACCACCAAACGGCTCGAATCTTCATTCAAAGATTCGAGTCAAAACCCAAACTACGCCAAACTTCACCAAATTCACACCACAGTCTCCTCACACCTCCCCTCGTACCCCCGTCGACTTTCGTTTACCTCGAATCTAACCAGAAATGCAAAAGCCCCAAATCCGAGCCCAAGAACCCTAGAATTCCAAGATTAGGGATTTTGTCCGAGTTTAAGAATTTGGAGTCAATAGGCTCTAATTGGAGTGTTTTTCGTTCGAAAAACACTTCAATTAAAGCATGTTCACTTCAAAAATACAATCTCAAGTCCGTGAAAGCCTGAGTTTGTTCGAGTTCGGATTGTCTTCATTAGGTATTTCAATCTTCTTCTGTTTTTAGTTATTGTTGTGTTCTTTGTTTGGTTTAGCCGTTAGTTGTTCTTCTTTTGTGTGCTTAAATTTTATTTTTGTTTCTTTTGTGAGAGGTCTATTCTTCTACCCCCAAAGACCTTTATCTGGTCAATCATTGTTCTGTTCATTCGAATGTGTTAGTTATAAGATACGAACTCGCGTCGATTAGCGTCGTCGAATAGTTAACTTCGCATATGTCCGGCATTTGCCGAGATTTTGTTGTTGTTGTTTAGTCAACCAATCTGTTACCATTGCTAGGTGTTGTAGTTGATTAGAGTTCGTTTTTTTCTCTAATTACATGGGTGGAGTTATTTGAATTACCATACAGTAATCAACATCCCTGGATTGAATAGGACTGTTTGATTGAGTTGAAGATGAAGTTATGATTAGCTAACTAGGAAGTCAAGGTTTAAACATTCAGAGTCTTTGGTGTCCTGCGCATAAGGCTAAGCAGTGGACTTCACTGTCACAGCAGAGCAAGCCCACCAGTTGTCCCCCTGCCACCAATTTTTAATTGATAAACCCATGCCTGGACAATAGACAGTGGGAATATAGGCAAAGCATGGTCTGGCAGAGATAGGAGTGGGCAGGACAATAGTTAATTGATAGTAGGCCTTCAGGAGGGGTTGGGGTTTCTTGCTATAAAGGTAGCATCAAACTAAAACAGTAGGGGGGAGATTAGAAAGTATCTGGAGAGCAAAAACAGTCATAGACAGTGAGAGCTAAAAAAGGAAAAAACCTGAGAGGATAGATACACAAAGCAAAGACATTTCGAAAACACATAGAGGAAGGTTGAAAAGCATATAGTCACACACACATAGATCCTAGCCACGGCTCATTGAAATCTTGGTGACTGTGTGATTGTAGTTTGTGAGAAAGACACTGGTTCCCTGCTTGTTGTGGCTCTTGTGTCTGCTGCTGGTATATTATTGGTCGTGTGTGGCTATTGTGTTGTGGCTGTCTGTGTTAATTGTTGGTTGCTGGCTGGTCATTAGTATTGCTGCTTGCTCTGTTGGTTGCTGGCTGGTCTATAGTGTTGCTGTACACATCTCTGTTGCTTTTGTTCCATTGTTGGTTGCTGTACACATCTCTGTTGCTGTTGTTCCATTGTTGGTTGCTGTTTGTGTCTATAGTGGTGCTGCCTGGGTGGTTTTGTTGCTGTCAATCCAGTTTGTTGTTGGCTACTGTGGTTAACTGCCATTGGTTATTGGTCTAGTGTTTGCTGGCTTGGTCCATTGTTCTTGCTGTGTCTTTGTTGCTGCTGGCATACATCTCAGTTGTGTATGCTGCTGCTGTGTTGAGTTTACTACTGGTGCATTATTGTTTGTTGCTATTTGGTTGGTTATTGTGTGGCTGGTTTGGGCTATTGGGTTGCTGTTGGTTTACTGTGTTTGTTACTGGTCTGGTTGTTGCTGCTCCTGTTACTGTTGCTGCATTGCCACTGCTCACTCATCTTTGTTCTTCCGCGTTCCAGGTACACATCTCTGTTGTTGTAATTCCTTGGTTCGAAAAGAATGAAGCCCGAAGCTTATGTTTGAAGTCTGTTGAAACATGTTGTCATCTAAAGTTCTTATGTTCAATTACGTTCTGTTATTCTCTAATTAAGTTTGTATTGCTAGCCTTGGTTATGGAAAAGTGTAGCTAGACCAAAGATACGCTGTCATTAGATAAGCACGTAAACCTGAATTAGTCTGTTGTGTCTCTATTCAATCTTCCCTGCTCATGTGTGTAATCTCCAAATCTGTTAACGTTAGACCATATGTTGAAAGCAAGATTAGCTAGGGAGTTATTACTCAACTGAATGACGTGATTAGATTAAAGGAGTCGGGGGTGCATTTCATGTGACCCGACCCCGATTTCGGGCAAGAGCAAATAAAGCATGTCAGGAACCACAGGCGCATTTCATGTGGTGTGGTTCGTAGCAAGTTTTAAATAATTTGGAATCAACTCCTAAGTAAAATACAGTGGGATGTAGTTCGCTTTAGATTTGAATCAAAGGTGCGCCTCGCCCAATAGTTACACTAATCGCACAACCTTCATAAATGTACATATAAAATACTTAGATTTTGAGATGCGTCGCTTCTTAACGAATATCATGCCTTTCTCAACAGTGTAAATAAGTAGTCGATTCGGGCGCATATTTTAGTTCTATCTTCTAAAATACGGGGGTGCATTTCATGCGACCCGAATCCAAACCCCGAAATGTTGAATAAGAATATGTCGAGGATCCGGGTGCATTTCATGTGACGTGATTCGAAAGCATATTTTTAAGCAACTTTCTCTTTTGTAAATCACAACCAATAATGAAAGCGGTAAAGGGATATTAACTTGCACTAAGTACATAATTGTAAAAACAGATAGATAAGCCAAACACGACAGTTGAGCGACCGTGCTAGAACCACGGAATTCGGGAATGCCTAATACCTTCTCCCGGGTTAATAGAATTCCTTATCCGGATTTCTGGTTCGCGGACCGTTAAATAGAGTCATTCTTTTCCTCGATTCGGGATTTAACCGGTGACTTGGGACACCATAAATCTCCCAAGTGGCGACTCTGAAATAATTAAATAAATCCCGTTTCGATTTTCCTTTAATTGGAAAATCTTCATCGCGCCCTCGCGGCCAGCGAAAAAAGGAGGTGTGACAGCTTTGGCGATTCTGCTGGGGAAAACAAACCCAGAACCACTGGTTCAGGGTTTAAGAATTCGAGCTTTGAATAATTATTGTATTTGGCTTATTGTTATAATGTTGTTTTTACTGCTTTGATATTTTGTGAACTGTACATATAAATTGTGCCGGAACCAATCTCCTCTCTCAGTCTTCTAAATCATGAAGAAGGGTGCACTTCGTGTGACTTCTTTTCTGTATAGTGTCTAATTCCCATTTTAGAACGAGGTTTGGATAAGTTGCAAAACCGGTGAAGCTTCTGTATTCCCGGGTTGCTGCCTCCTCCTCGGCTCGAGCTGTCCGCTCGGGTAAGCCAAGTCTAGAACAGATAAACCCATGTTTTTAAACCTAGAATAACAAAGCTTCATGCCGGATCCCTAGTAGGAAACGTTTATTTGCATCATATCTGACTTAGGGGACTCTACACAGGGGTTGGGTCCGTCTAGGACAAGTGACCCGAAATATTAAAGACCGAGCATATTATATGTCGCATTTATTTGTCCTGGATCATTATGCGGACCGGCAAAATAAAAAAAAAAAAAAAAAAAAAAAAAATGTGTGTGTTTTGCTCTTAAGATAGAAATAGCTTATTTGTTTTCCTTTAGTAAAGTGAATAAATAAATAATGCCGTTTGTTTCGTCAAAACCGAACTACGTGGGTTTGATTCTCATTGGATGTGAGATACGTAGGCAACCTCCATCAGGTCCAACTTCACCTTTTGAAAAAATGGCCGAAAAATCAAAACTAACTTTTGTACTAAATAAGTCGGTGACGCTGTTTTTAAAAATAGCCAAATGTTCCCGAAAGGGACGCCGGAAGGCTAATTTCGTATAAACGGCCACCTTTGGGTCAATTTTTGGTTTCGATCAATTTACCCCACAGCCTTAAAAGCCTTCGTCCCCGAGACGTTGAAAGGCCGTGATTGAAAACGGATTTTTTATTTTTTATTTTTAGCAAAACAAAGTTGTTTTTCTTATTTAAATCACCTTAATAAATGTGCAGGATGAGCACGAATCAGAATAAATCATTTTCAATCTTTAGTGAGGTCCCTCAGCCGCTCCGTATGGTGGAACAATATGGAAGACAGTAGTAAAAAGGTAGTAGGGAGAATTTTGGGAGGTTTGGTTGATCTGTTGAATATCGAGCCAAGGGAAGACATCATCAAGGCACTGGTATCTTTCTGGGATCCGACCCGCAATGTGTTCCGTTTTGTTGACTTTGAATTGACGCCCACATTAGAGGAAATTGCGGGCTATGCAGGACTAAATGGGAAATTAAGAGGACAATACCTGCTCTCACCAAGACCGGTATCTCCACATGGGTTTCTGGATTTGCTGAGCATTAGTCGGAAGGTGAAAAATGATGATCTGTTGAAAGGGTGTTGCGATCTCCAATTCTTATATCAACGGTACGGCACTCCTCGGGGTTTTGAAGAGTCAAACCTTGGACCGACTCACGCAGGGAATAGAACCAAGTGGGAGGCCAGACGAATTCTAGCATTCATAACGACATTCTTGGGGATTGTGATTTGTCCGCGCGAAGATAAGAAAATAGAGATAAGTCTGGTAGGAATAGCCGACGTTGCAACCAAAAAGGCTACCAGCACGGTGGTCCCTTTGGTTTTGTCCGAAATCTATCGAGCCTTGACTGTATGCCGAGAAGGGGGCAATTTCTTCCAAGGTTGCAATCTGTTGCTCCAATTATGGATGCAAGAACACCTCCATCACCGAACACGATACATGAACCATGGGTTGACCGGAAAAAACTGTATCAGGGGTTTCGAAGAACGGATGATGGGTGCTGTATTCCCTGAAGGCGTCGAGGCATGGCTTGCACGACTGAGCTCAATAGAAGCCGATCAGATTGAATGGGCATTCGGGTGGTTACCCGATACTGAAGTAATATATATGGCAACCGAGGAGTGTTATATCCTTCTGATGGGAATCCGCAGTGTCCAACCATATGTCCCTCACCGTGTATTACGTCAACTAGGAAGGTTTCAGGTTATTCCTACCGATCAAGACCTGAGGAAGTACGCCATTGAGTTGAGCCCGGGAGTTGTATTCCCCGAAGAGAAGATTAGAAGGCTGTGGCACGAATGTCGGTTCCTTGAGCCTAAAACCATGGTCCGGGAATTAGCTAAGGGAGAGGTGGACCCAAAGTACAACGTGTGGTTCGGGAAAAGATTTCAGATTCGTCGGAAATGTTCTAAAAGAGCCCATGTCCAACAATTCACGGAAGATTCACGGGAACAATGGGATTGGTTAGCAAAGGAGGAGGGGTACAGGACGAAGATTGGTAGGATAGAACAGCAGGTCCGGGACCTCCAATTCGAGAAGAACATGCAAGCTGCCACCGACGAAGGAGACAAAAAGAAGTTGGCACAAGAAAATGACTTCTTGAGAGCTCAAATCCAGCAAATGAAAATAGATGCTGACAGACAGTTGAGGAGTCGGGCCGACGAAAAATTGATAAAGGGTCCGAAAAGCCAAGTCACCGATATCCAAAGAGAATTGGACGAGTCAAAAGCCCAGACAACGAGGATCCGGGCTAGCTGGAGAAAGGAGGCACATCAACATGCACTTCACCTAAAACGGGTGGAAGAAGATTACACCGAGATCATCACTAGTCTGAGGGAAGCAAATGTTGTCCTTAGGGAGCGGGTTTTCAAGCAAGCCCAAGATGCCAGAGCAGACCTCGACCGCTGCCACAATTTGACGGCCCGACTGCAAGGACAAGTGGATAGGCTCCTAGATCAAGTCACCAACAATGCTCGAAGATTGGGGACGAAGAACCAACAAATAGAGCGGCTACTCGGAGAAAGGGACATGATCAAGGACAGAATTGGAGAAATCGGGCAATATGTCACCATGAAGTGCCTAGCTTGTGAACGAATGCCCCGCGCCGACCTTTTCGCTTCAATTATGGGTTATGTTTATCGGATCATGGAAGAGTTGAGGGGACTGCATAAGAACCTCACACCAAGGCCCGCGGCAAGGCCGAATGATGCCTCGCAGGCCCCCAGGGATTTTAGGGCATTAGATTTTTGATTGAAAATGTATTTTGAAATGTTGAGTCAAGCTAGTTGGCATTTTTATCTTTACTTTCCCAAGTCAAGCATTTTCTTTTGTTTTGCTGATTGTTGTAAGACGTGTTTTGTATCTACACGGTTTTATTTGATATAAAAGTTACTGAATTTTGCCACAATCTTGTTACCAGAACTACGCTCGGTCTGATTCACGCGGGGTCGTGATACGTAGGCAATCCACATAAGATTCGACCACCACTAAAAAGAAAGAAAAAGAATCCAAAGGTTAAATAACAATAAGGCTTGCAAAGATAGTCGAAAAAGAAAAAAAGGAAAAAGAAAAAGAAAAAGAAAAAGAAAAAGGGCCGGAATGACGCATGTTAAGAGTACATGTAGAAAGGGTTATTTGGTTAGGTGCATCGCATCCAACGTGCTATAACATATCTGTCAAACTCGGTAAACTAACAAGTTTGTTGCATTTCCGGAAAAGTTTAGCAGTTGGTTTGACAGAATATACTGGCCAGCCATCATTACCGTACTAGATCCAAAGGACCGGTTACAGTAAGCATGTCTAGTTCTGGCAAGAGTCTCGAGGAAGAAAAATCAGAGTTACAAATCATGAAAGAAGAGGTAGACCGGTTAAAACAACAGATAACAGAGATGCACCTGGCCTGGGCCAGGGAACAGTCCTCACCAAACCGTCCTACTCTCGCCTCAGCTCCGGAACATCCGCCCATCGATCCTTCAACAAGCGCCCCGAGCTATCCATACTTTCAGGGGGAAAACCCATATGCCACCCACATTCCACCAGCCAAACCAAATCCTCCTCCGGCCACCCCTGTTTTTGTGGCACCTCCACCTGCTCCTCTGCAAAGGCCGGCCAGCGAGCCATATGTTCAGAGATCCATGACAACTCTTACTATCCTCCAGAGCCTACTTTCAGGGCTCCCGAACCACAATCACATACACCTCATTGGGATAATCCGGCAGAACCGGAAAAACACTTCCAAAGTTCGGAACACGAGGAAGTTGCCAGAAAAGTTAAAAGCCTGGAGCAGTCCTTCAGGAACATGCACGGTTTGGGCAACCAGGTCAGCGTCGCCTATAAGGATCTGTGTCCATTTCCGGACGTCCAGTTGCCAGCGAGGTTTAAAATGCCCAAATTCGACCTATACGAGGGGCATGGTGACCCAGTGGCCCACCTGCGAGGGTTTTGCAGTAAAATGAGAGGGGCCGGAGGACGGGACGAGCTTCTGATAGCTTACTTCGGCCAGAGTCTGGGAGGATCTGCGCTGGAGTGGTACACTAGACAGGATCCCAGCAGATGGTTTACGTGGGATGATTTGGCTCAAGCTTTTATCGGCCAGTTCCAATACAATCTTGAGATAATCCCCGACCGCCTATCATTGTTAAAATTAGAGAAGAAGCCCGCCGAAAGCTTCAGGGAATTTGGTTTCCGGTGGAGGGAACAGGCGGCCAGGGTAGATCCGCCGATGAGAGAGAGCGAGATGGTGGACTACTTCTTGCAGACATTAGAGCCCACCTACTTCGGACATCTGGTAAAGTCCGTAGGCAAATCATTCACTGAGGTGATAAAAATGGGGGGTATGATCGAGGAGGGTTTGAAGGCCAACAAGATCATGAGTTACTCAACACTGAAAGCCACCACTCAGGCTATCCAAAGCGGTACTGGAGGAGTACTGGGGAAAAAGAGGAGAGAGGAAGTTGCGGCCGTCGAGTCCGGGGCATGGTTCATAAATAGAGGCCCCGCACCCCAATATAGCCCACCCCAGCCTCACCACCAAAATTACTCCCACAACCCATATAACCACCCGCAACATTACTATCCCGCACCTGATCCCCATTTTACTGTCCACCATGCACAATCCTATTCTGCACCTCCTGTTCATGCACCGTGGCGTGCACCGAACCCCCATAACAATCATCCACCCCCAAGAGCTTACAGAAACCCCTCGGGCGCGAGTTTCCGTCCGAACCAGGCATTCAGGGGCGACAAGGGCGCCGAGGCCAAAGACTTTCACTCCCTTAGGAGAGTCTTACACTAGTCTGTTCCACCGGTTGAAACAAGTAGGGTTGCTAAATCCGGTTGAAGCTAAGCTACCAAACCCCCTCCCGAAGAACCTGGACCATTCAGTAAATTGTGCCTACTGCTCGGGATGTCCGGGACACGATACATAAAAGTGTTGGAGGCTAAAGACGGCCATCCAGGAGCTTATTGATACTCGCAGGATTGAGGTCCAGACTCCAACAGAGCCCAACATCAACCAAAACCCGCTTCCAACTCATCATGAGACCAATATGATCGAGTTGGTACGGGTGGAGGAAGGAAAGGAGAAAGCCTCTCAGACTGTAATGATGATTAAGTCTAGCGGGGCAGGAACGAGAAAAGGGCTAAGCCTTGATGAGTCGCCCAGTTGCAAGAAGGACATACCAGGAGAGTCGGAAGCAGGAAAGGAAAGCGTGAACGAAGTACCGGTGAAGCCGGCCAAGATAGTTGTACCAGGGGCAGCAATCAAGCCCATCTTGACAGTAGCAGGCGTTCGAATGGATCCTTTCATCATCCAGCCGGCAACACAGTTGCCAGTAACTGATAGCCGGGCTGTCCCATGGAATTATGCTCGGATTACAACGACCTACAGAGGAAAGGAGGTGAAAGAGGAAGTTTGTGAAGCCCAAGGGTTGACCCGCTCGGGGAGATGTTTTGCCCCCGCGGAATTGAGGAAGACCACTCCGGCAGTATTGAAAAAGCCGGTCACTGATGAAGAGGCGGAAGAATTCTTGAAAAAGATGAAGCTGCATGACTATTCTGTCTTAGAGCAGTTGAAGAAGACTCCGGCGCAAATATCATTGCTATCCTTGCTGATACATTCTGAAGAACATCGGCAAGCATTGATGAAAGTCCTGAACGAGGCACATGTACCGGATAAAATCTCAGTGAGCCATTTGGAGAAGATCACCAATAGGATCTTCGAAGCAAATCGGATCACCTTCACCGATGACGAGTTGCCTGAGGAAGGCACTGAGCACAACAGGGCTTTATATCTTACGGTGAAGTGTGAAGAGGCGGTGGTTACCAAAGTCCTTGTCGATAACGGGTCCAGTGCTAACATTTGTCCTCTCTCTACACTGGGCAAATTAAAAGTAGACATCGGCAGGGTACGCAAGAACAGCGTATGTGTTCGAGGGTTTGACGGAGGAGGCAAAGCGTCGGTTGGTGACATAGCGCTAATCTTGACAATTGGGCCAGTGGAGTTCACCATGGAATTCCAGGTGCTGGACACGGTGGTGTCATATAACCTCCTGATAGGGCGACCATGGATCCATGCCGCAAGAGCAGTTCCATCCAGCTTACACCAACTCGTCAAGTTTGAGTGGGACCAACAGGAGATCGTCGTCCATGGAGAGAACGATCCACAATCAGGCACCATCATTCCCTTTGTTGAAACAGAAGAAGATGTTGGGCCGTGGGTATATCAAGTCTGCGATGTGGTGTCCGCCCACCGAGTTCCGAAAGGGGAATGCATTCCCGGCGACAGAACAATTACTGCGGATGTCATGGTGGCGCATGAAATGTTGAGACATGGTTTCATACCCGGTAAAGGTCTAGGTGCATCTCTGCAAGGAATCATACAACCGGTATCGGTGGTCGAAAACTTGGGAACCTTCGGCTTGGGATTCCAGCCAACCTCAGAGGACATCCGGCGAGCAAAGAGGAGTAAACAGAAGACATGGGTGCTCCCAAAACCCGTTCCACGCCTTTCCCAATCTTTTGTCAGGACCAGAGCAAGAGGACATCCAACGACAAAGATTCCCGGTCCCTACGATCAGGCCAGACGAAGAGTTCTTCAGGAAGTTCGAGGACCTATTCACAGATGTATGTATGCTCGAGGACGGTGAAGGATCTAGTCACGCCGAGATACAGTTTGTGGGACCAAAGGCAAAACTGAATAACTGGAAGGCTACTCCTCTCCCCGTCCGGAAGGAGTCTTGGTAGTTTGTCTTGGATTGTTTTTCTTTCGAAATGTTGTGTTGGGGGTTTGTCCCCGGAGTAAAATCCCGTTGTTTTGTTCATTTCTGATTTAAGTTTGCAGCTTGTTTTCCCTTTGTACAATTCCCATCAATGAAATTTGGTTCCTTCGTGTCTAATTTTGTTTATCTTTTTTCTTCTTTTTACTTTTCTGAACAGCTTTCTTGCAACTGATCTTAATGATATGGCGTGCTTAAAGATTAATCAACCCAGTCTAGAAAGTCAATCGGGTTTGGAAATAATAACGCATGAAATAAGAAGTGACGAGAGTGAGTCAGAGTACGGCGATGATGAAGCCGTAGAAGAAATCGGTGAAGAATTAAGTCACTTCGAGGAAAAACCCAAACCGAATTTAAATGATACCGAGGCCGTTAATCTAGGGAATGCGGATGACGTCAAAGAAACCCGGATAAGTGTCCATATTGAACCCAATCTGAGAGAAGAATTGATCAAAACACTCACGGAGTTTAAAGATATTTTCGCATGGTCGTACGACGACATGCCAGGACTCAGCACTGATCTAGTGGTTCATAGATTACCCACTGATCCGGCATATCCTCCCGTCAAGCAAAAACTGCGGAAATTCAAGACGGAGATGAGTGTGAAGATTAAGGAGGAGGTAACCAAGCAGTTGCAGGCGAAAGTCATTCGTGTCACCCGATACCCCGAATGGTTGGCTAACGTAGTACCGGTGCCAAAGAAAGACGGAAAGATCAGGGTATGTGTGGACTATCGCAATCTCAACAAGGCGAGTCCTAAGGATAATTTCCCGCTTCCCAATATCCATATCCCGATTGATAATTGCGCCGGACGCGAAATCGGATCCTTTGTGGACTGTTATGCGGGATATCATCAGATTTTGATGGATGAAGAGGACGCAGAAAAGACGGCTTTTATCACACCGCGGGGAACTTATTGCTACCGAGTGATGCCGTTTGGTTTGAAGAATGCAGGGGCAACATATATGAGGGCGATGACTACGGTATTCCATGACATGATACACAAGGAAATTGAGGTGTACGTGGATGATGTGATCATAAAATCCAGACGTCAAGAAGACCATGTTGCCGACCTCAGGAAGTTCTTTCAAAGACTCCGAAGGTACGACATCAAGCTTAATCCGGCCAAATGCGCATTCGGAGTTCCATCGGGAAAGCTGCTAGGATTCATCGTCAGCCGACGGGGCATTGAGTTGGACCCATCCAAAATCAAGTCCATTCAGGAGTTACCCCCGCCGAAGAATAAAACAGAGGTAATGAGTCTGTTGGGAAGGTTGAATTACATCAGTAGGTTTATTGCCCAGCTTACGGCAACTCGTGAACCCATATTCCGCCTATTGAAGAAAGACGCCGCGATAGAATGGACGGCAGAATGTCAGGAAGCGTTTGACCGGATCAAAGGGTATCTGTCAAATCCACCCGTACTAGTTCCGCCTGAACCGGGCAGACCCCTGATTCTTTATCTGACGGTTCTGGAGAATTCGTTCGGCTGCGTACTGGGGCAGCACGATCTTACTGGCAGGAAGGAACGGGCCATTTACTACCTCAGTAAGAAATTTACAATCCACGAGGTCAAGTACACTCATCTAGAAAAGACATGTTGCGCCCTGACTTGGGTAGCCCAAAAGCTGAAACACTATTTGTCTTCTTACACCACTTACCTCATTTCGCGTTTGGATCCGTTGAAGTATATTTTCCAGAAACCCATGCCTACAGGGAGGTTAGCAAAATGGCAAATATTACTTACGGAGTTCGACATCATATACGCGACAAGGACGGCTATGAAAGCTCAAGCCCTGGCCGATCACTTAGCTGAAAATCCCGTTGATGACGAATACGAACCTTTGAGGACGTATTTTCCAGATGAGGAAGTATTGCAGATTGAGGGGTTAGAACTAACCAAGGATCCAGGATGGAAGCTCTTCTTCGACGGAGCGGCAAACGCAAAAGGAGTCGGAGTAGGGGCTGTGCTCATATCTGAAACAGGACATCATTATCCTGTTACTGCTCAACTGCGTTTTCACTGTACCAATAATATGGCCGAGTACGAGGCATGTATCTTGGGGTTGCGATTAGCGGTGGACATGGATGTACAGGACGTCTTGGTCTTGGGGGACTCGGACCTTCTGGTACATCAGATTCAGGGAGAATGGGAAACCAGAGATTTAAAGCTTATCCCGTATCGTCAGTGTTTGCATGATCTGACCAAACGCTTTCGATCAGTAGAATTCATACACATCCCAAGGATGCATAATGAGGTTGCCGACGCTCTAGCTACTTTAGCGTCAATGCTACATCACCCGGACAAGGTTCGTGTCGATCCATTACACATCCATGTCCGGAATCAACATGCTTATTGTAACGTGATAGAGGAAGAGGTGGATGGTGAGCCGTGGTTTCATGATGTCAAGGAATACCTCAGGTTAGGAGTATACCCGGAGCAAGCAACCGGAGATCAAAAGCGAGCTATTCGGCGGTTGGCGAACGGATTTTTCCTTAGTGGAGGGGTGCTGTACAAAAGAACCCCAGATTTGGGATTGTTGAGATGTATAGATGCAAGTCAAGCCACAACAGTGATGACGGATATACACTCGGGAGTTTGCGGGCCACACATGAGCGGATACGTATTGGCAAAGAAGATTCTTCGAGCAGATATTATTGGCTCACTATGGAGCGGGATTGTATAAGTTTCGTGCGAAGATGCCATCGGTGTCAGATACACGGAGATTTGATTCATTCTCCGCCGACTGAATTGCATACAATGTCCGCACCATGGCCGTTTGTCGCATGGGGTATGGATGTTATTGGACCTATTGAGCCTGCGGCTTCCAATGGTCACATGTTCATTCTGGTAACGATTGATTATTTTACCAAGTGGGTGGAGGCCAAAACATTCAAATCAGTGACCAAGAAGGCGGTAGTGGACTTCGTACACTCCCACATCATTTGTAGGTTTGGAATTCCAAAGATGATCATTACAGATAACGGTGCAAATCTTAACAGTGGATTGATGAAAGAGGTATGTCAACAGCTCAAGATTACACACCGAAATTCCACACCGTATCGCCCAAAAGCAAATGGTGCGGTCGAAGCAGCAAACAAGAACATAAAGAAGATATTGAGGAAAATGGTAGAAGGATCTAGGCAATGGCATGAAAAGTTACCATTTGCGCTGTTGGGTTATCGCACTACCGTCCGGACTTCGGTAGGTGCAACTCCTTACTTGTTGGTATACGGGACTGAAGCAGTAATACCCGCAGAAGTTGAGATCCCATCCCTCCGAATTGTCGCTGAAGCTGAGATTGATGACGACGAGTGGGTCAAAACCCGATTAGAGCAATTGAGCTTGATCGATGAAAAGAGATTGACAGCAGTGTGTCACGGCCAATTGTATCAAAAGAGAATGGCGAGAGCATATAACAAGAAGGTACGCCCCAGGAAATTTGAAGTGGGACAGCATGTGCTGAGGAGAGTTCTGCCACATCAGGCCGAAGCGAAAGGCAAGTTCGCTCCAAGTTGGCAGGGACCGTTTGTGGTGACTAGAGTATTATCCAACGGCGCTCTATGTCTGACTGACGTTGAGGGAAGATGCACCGATATGGCTATCAATTCCGATGCAGTCAAGAGATATTATGTGTAATTCTTTAATGCGTTTGTCAACGTTTGGTTTCGTTTGTGTGTATTTGGCATTTTTCGAGAATGAAATGACAGAGGCAATTTTTCTACTACCCAAACACTTTAACCGTTGTTTCCCCATTTTGAGCCTTAATTACTCTTTCATATACCCCCTTTCGGAATCATCAAGGAAGATGTGTAACAGAATAGAAAAGAAACAAAGAAGTAATACAAGAAAAAGTGAACTACGTTCGACCTGATTCCTCGAGAAGGATACGTAGGCGCCACACGGCTCGGTCATAATAAAATAAAAATCAAAAATCCCCCAAGCAACAAAACTGGGGCAGAAGTTATTGTTTTCGTTGGAAAGATAGCGTGGATTCCGAAAGTTGTAATAAGCTAACCGTCGAGGCTAAACCCCTTTCTTCAGCCTCACGCGCAGAAACCATATTAAGAACCAGAAAGACCTCTCGATCAGTATTCGAGAAGTGCCAAGTCATGTGAACGAAAGCCAAGAGTGACATCCCGACCCTCGATTGAATCCAGGATGCACAAGCCGAAAGGGGATAACGCTCTAGAAGGAATCTCAGGGGTGATACCCCGCCAAAGGGAAAGAAAGCATAAATGAGAGAGTCTTAACGGTGAAAACCCTCGCGGGCACCTTAAGGCGAAGGAAGTTGAGAGAAGTAAAATGAGAGAATCTCATTAGTGAAAACCCTTTGAAGGGCACTGTGAGGTGACAGGACGAGATGGTTACAAGATGTCTGCATGAGACAAGGTTGCGACATCCGTTTACCTCTAGCAGGACGCGGTATCAGAAAGTGATTGATATGAATAGACTGGGTAGTTTAATCTCAAAGGCGCGGCATAACATTGGATCAGGCACACATTCAGATAAGTTTTCCTATTTTTGGGTTCAGAAAAGTTTTCCTTTTCTTTTGTCATTTGCGGTCAGTATTCTTTTCTTTTCTTTCATTTTCGAAAATTGATTTTTCAAAGCTTACTACCAAGTCTCCCAAAGCAGTATATTGAAAGTGAATAGGCATGGAACGAGGCAATAAGACAGAAGTCGTTACGATAGTAAGATTGGGATGACAGGCTGAGTGGAAGGTTCGCAAGAATTATGGAGTATGATGGACACATGTGGCGTGTCCGAAAGATGATTTCACGCAACAGATCACCGGCTAAAAAGAGTCGGATCAAACCAAAGAGTGGAATAAAAGGAAAGATGAAAGGTCGTTCGTGGAAAAGCATCGTCCCCAGAAAGCGTCAACGTCGCCCTCAAAGATCGAGAGAGGCCAAGAGAAAAGAAAATGGCCCCAACAAGAGTGGCACGACCACTCACCGCATTTTGAAACTAACAATTTTTCTTTGATTTAAAAGCAGGAAAAGAGGGTTCGTTGGCAGAAAAGCATACCGTCCAGAAGTTTATCAAACTGGGGCAGAAAATTTTCTCCTGTTGCGAAAATTTTCCGGAAAGCAAGACTCAGAGGATAAGGGTAGAAAGCAACACAAGATTTCGGGAAGTACCAGCTCCGAGCAGAATAGTTTTGAGAAAGGCCAGACGACACGATAGGGTAATATTTGAGCTTGGTATCACCCCCAGCAGTTGCGGGGAAAATAAAACAAGGGCTTCGAGATTCCCCTAGCAGTATTACATCCCATAATTTGTTCGAGGAGGCAAAAGCGTGAGTCCCAGAGGAGGTATGGGAAGAAGGAAGAGAATGAGGGGTGAAGGAAACAAAGAATACTTCCTCAGCAACATCATCCCCAGCAGGCGAGTAACAGTTCCAAAATATCCCCAGCAGCCAGAAGAAAAGTAACACGACCTAGGGAAAGGCAAGAACAGGTTAATTCAGAAGAGAAGGTGGTCCGAGAGGCAACGCAGGAAGAAGAAAATGGTACAAGAGGCGAAGGAAGGTAATCAAGATAGGATGAAATCAATGAGTAGTAGTTGAAGTCAGGGAGCCCGCCTAGAGAATGGAGTGGCGATTTAGTTTTGAAGTAGTAGTGGAAGTCAGGGAGCCCGCCTGGAGAATGGAGTGGCGATTAATTTTGAAGTTGTAGTTGAAGTCAGGGAGCCCGCCTGGAGAATGGAGTGGCGATTTTATTTTTGAAATAGTAGTTGAAGAAAAGTAACACGACCTAGGGGAAAGCAGTTCCAAGACAGGATAATTCAGAAGAGAAGTTGGTCCGAGAGGTAATGCAGGAACAAGGATATGGTACAAAAGGCAAAGGAAGGTAATCAAGATAGGATGAAATCAGTGAGTAGTAGTTGAAGTCGGGGAGCCCGCCTGGAGAATGGAGTGGCGATTTAGTTTTGAAGTAGTAGTGGAAGTCAGGGAGCCCGCCTGAAGAATGGAGTGGCGATTAATTTTGAAGTTGTAGTTGAAGTCAGGGAGCCCGCCTGGAGAATGGAGTGGCGATTTTATTTTTGAAATAGTAGTTGAAGTCAGGGAGCCCGCCTGGAGAATGGAGTGGCGATTTTATTTGAAGCTGTAGACGAAGTCAGGGAGCCCGCCTGGAGAATGGAGTGGCGATTTAATTTTGAAGTAATAGTTGAAGTCAGGGAGCCCGCCTGGAGAATGGAGTGGCGATTTAATTTTGAAGTAATAGTTGAAGTCAGGGAGCCCGCCCGGAGAATGGAGTGGCGATTTAATTTTGAAGTAGTAGTTGAAGTCAGGGAGCCCGCCTGGAGAATGGAGTGGCGATTTAATTTTGAAGCAGTAGTTGAAGTCAGGGAGCCCGCCTGGAGAATGGAGTGGCGATTTTATTTTGAAGTAGTAGTTGAAGTCAGGGAGCCCGCCTGGAGAATGGAGTGGCGATTTTATTTTGAAGTAGTAGTTGAAGTCAGGGAGCCCGCCTGGAGAATGGAGTGGCGATTTAATTTTGAAGTAATAGTTGAAGTCAGGGAGCCCGCCTGGAGAATGGAGTGGCGATTTTATTGTGAAGTAGTAGTTGAAGTCAGGGAGCCCGCCTGGAGAATGGAGTGGCGATTTTATCGTGAAGTAGTAGTTGAAGTCAGGGAGCCCGCCTGGAGAATGGAGTGGCGATTTAATTTTGAAGTAATAGTTGAAGTCAGGGAGCCCGCCCGGAGAATGGAGTGGCGATTTAATTTTGAAGTAATAGTTGAAGTCGGGAGCCCGCCCGGAGAATGGAGTGGCGATTTAATTTTGAAGTAATAGTTGAAGTCGGGGAAGCCCGCCCGGAGAACGGAGTGGCGATTTAATTTTGAAGTAATAGTCGAAGTCAGAGGGAGCCCGCCCGGAGAACGGAGTGGCGATTTAATTTTGAAGTAATAAGTGAAGTCGGGGAGCCCGCCCGGAGAATGGAGTGGCGATTTAATTTTGAAGTAGTAGTTGAAGTCGGGAGCCCGCCCGGAGAACGGAGTGGCGATTTAATTTTGAAGTAGTAGTTGAAGTCAGGGAGCCCGCCCGGAGAATGGAGTGGCGATTTAATTTTGAAGTAGTAGTTGAAGTCGGGGAGCCCGCCCGGAGAATGGAGTGGCGATTTAATTTTGAAGTAGTAGTTGAAGTCAGGAAGCCCCGCCTGGAGAATGGAGTGGCGATTTAATTTTGAAGTAGTAGTCGAAGTCGGGGAGCCCGCCTGGAGAATGGAGTGGCGATCTGTTTTAATTTGGTAGAGGAAAGCGGTAGAATGTAACATAAATCTCCGGCATGAATCCAAGTTCGTAAGAAGAGAAGAAGCATCGGAAGGAACGCCAAGTCAGACAGGATGGCAAGGAGCGCGACAAGATCAAGTTAAAAAGGATAGATAAGAACTTGTAGTACTGTAACTTAGTCTAGCTTCTTGTTTTTGTTGCTTAGTGCGGTGTAACAAGGAAATCAGCTAAGCAGTGGTGACAGCAGTAACAGCGGCAACAACAGTAACAGCGAGATCGCAACAGTCATGGTAGTCCCAGCTATCAGAACTTCCCGAACTACATTGACCTGATTCCCTTTTAGCCAGGGATATGTAGGAGACCTTTGAAGCAAGGTACGGTCAAAAACTTTTCCAAAATGCTTCATACGGAGTGCTCGAATGGGCAAAATCGCTTATATCCGCTCACTTGTCTTTGCACGAAAACTCTGCGTGTTTACGCGCAAAGAGGGGCAGCTGTGAGCACGTGATTTTTGCCTTACCTGAGAAGTACTCCCAGAAAATTCAAAATAAAATTAGTTTCGTGTTGGGCATGATTTTTGTGATTTTGTGTTATTTTTATCTTAAATTTATATTTTTTTGTGCATGTTTATTTATTTAAATTAATAAAATACAAAAAAATATATATATTAGGTTTTGCATTTTGGTGTTCGATATCGAGATTACGTGATTTAGGTGATATGTAATTATGTTGGATAGTGGTATTAAAAAATTAATCATGTTATAAATTAATGTATATATATATGTATATATATATATATATATATATATATATATATATATATATATATATATATATATATATATATATATATATATATATATATATATACATAATACATATACACATGATACATCATGGAGTCTAGTTGCAAAACAAAGAAGAAATCAGAACTGGGCCGTCTCCAATTCATTTAGAACCAGGCCCACACTAACTCAACACCCAGCCCAAATACCAGTCCAAGTTTCAGCCTGTGTAACGCCTGATCTGGACCGTTGGATTTTATAATCCAACGGCCCAGATTAATCCATAAATCCCCAAATACATTCAGACTATGACTTAGCCAAACGACACCGTTTGGTTTAAGTGAAGGGGATCCTGATCGTTGATCGTAAATGATCCAACGATCAGGATTCAATCTTATATCTCGTATATAAACTCATTTCCATACCCCGCCCCCCCTTTCAGACCCCCCCTCAACCGTCTCCCACCTTCAGAGACCAGGTCTCTTGACCCCCGCCCTCCTCCGCCGTGCTCCGCCTGCCGGAAATCGCCTCACGGCGGTTCCGGTAGGCCAATGGCCACCAAACCAATGCCAAAATCTTCCCCTCACCTCACCCGTTACGAACCCAGCCTTCGCTAACCTCGAATCACCACCAAACGGCTCGAATCTTCATTCAAAGATTCGAGTCAAAACCCAAACTACGCCAAACTTCACCAAATTCACACCACAGCCTCCTCACACCTCCCCCACACTCCCATTGACATTGGTTTGGTTCGAATCTAACCAGAAATGCAAAAGCCCCAAATCCGAGCCCAAGAACCCTAGAATTCCAAGATTAGGGATTTTGTCCGAGTTTAAGAATTTGGAGTCAATAGGCTCTAATTGGAGTGTTTTTCGTTCGAAAAACACTTCAATTAAAGCATGTTCACTTCAAAAAATACAATCTCAAGTCCGTGGAAGCCCGAGTTTGTTCGAGTTCGGATTGTCTTCATTAGGTATTTCAATCTTCTTCTGTTTTTAGTTATTGTTGTGTTCTTTGTTTGGTTTAGCCGTTAGTTGTTCTTCTTTTGTGTGCTTAAATTTTATTTTTGTTTCTTTTGTGAGAGGTCTATTCTTCTACCCCCAAAGACCTTTATCTGGTCAATCATTGTTCTGTTCATTCGAATGTGTTAGTTATAAGATACGAACTCGCGTCGATTAGCGTCGTCGAATAGTTAACTTCGCATATGTCCGGCATTTGCCGAGATTTTGTTGTTGTTGTTTAGTCAACCAATCTGTTACCATTGCTAGGTGTTGTAGTTGATTAGAGGTCGTTTTTTTCTCTAATTACATGGGTGGAGTTATTTGAATTACCATACAGTAATCAACATCCCTGGATTGAATAGGACTGTTTGATTGAGTTGAAGATGAAGTTATGATTAGCTAACTAGGAAGTCAAGGTTTAAACATTCAGAGTCTTTGGTGTCCTGCGCATAAGGCTAAGCAGTGGACTTCACTGTCACAGCAGAGCAAGCCCACCAGTTGTCCCCCTGCCACCAATTTTTAATTGATAAACCCATGCCTGGACAATAGACAGTGGGAATATAGGCAAAGCATGGTCTGGCAGAGATAGGAGTGGGCAGGACAATAGTTAATTGATAGTAGGCCTTCAGGAGGGGTTGGGGTTTCTTGCTATAAAGGTAGCATCAAACTAAAACAGTAGGGGGGAGATTAGAAAGTATCTGGAGAGCAAAAACAGTCATAGACAGTGAGAGCTAAAAAAGGAAAAAACCTGAGAGGATAGATACACAAAGCAAAGACATTTCGAAAACACATAGAGGAAGGTTGAAAAGCATATAGTCACACACACATAGATCCTAGCCACGGCTCATTGAAATCTTGGTGACTGTGTGATTGTAGTTTGTGAGAAAGACACTGGTTCCCTGCTTGTTGTGGCTCTTGTGTCTGCTGCTGGTATATTATTGGTCGTGTGTGGCTATTGTGTTGTGGCTGTCTGTGTTAATTGTTGGTTGCTGGCTGGTCATTAGTATTGCTGCTTGCTCTGTTGGTTGCTGGCTGGTCTATAGTGTTGCTGTACACATCTCTGTTGCTTTTGTTCCATTGTTGGTTGCTGTACACATCTCTGTTGCTGTTGTTCCATTGTTGGTTGCTGTTTGTGTCTATAGTGGTGCTGCCTGGGTGGTTTTGTTGCTGTCAATCCAGTTTGTTGTTGGCTACTGTGGTTAACTGCCATTGGTTATTGGTCTAGTGTTTGCTGGCTTGGTCCATTGTTGTTGCTGTGTCTTTGTTGCTGCTGGCATACATCTCAGTTGTGTATGCTGCTGCTGTGTTGAGTTTACTACTGGTGCATTATTGTTTGTTGCTATTTGGTTGGTTATTGTGTGGCTGGTTTGGGCTATTGGGTTGCTGTTGGTTTACTGTGTTTGTTACTGGTCTGGTTGTTGCTGCTCCTGTTACTGTTGCTGCATTGCCACTGCTCACTCATCTTTGTTCTTCCGCGTTCCAGGTACACATCTCTGTTGTTGTAATTCCTTGGTTCGAAAAGAATGAAGCCCGGAGCTTATGTTTGAAGTCTGTTGAAACATGTTGTCATCTAAAGTTCTTATGTTCAATTACGTTCTGTTATTCTCTAATTAAGTTTGTATTGCTAGCCTTGGTTATGGAAAAGTGTAGCTAGACCAAAGATACGCTGTCATTAGATAAGCACGTAAACCTGAATTAGTCTGTTGTGTCTCTATTCAATCTTCTCTGCTCATGTGTGTAATCTCCAAATCTGTTAACGTTAGACCATATGTTGAAAGCAAGATTAGCTAGGGAGTTATTACTCAACTGAATGACGTGATTAGATTAAAGGAGTCGGGGGTGCATTTCATGTGACCCGACCCCGATTTCGGGCAAGAGCAAATAAAGCATGTCAGGAACCACAGGCGCATTTCATGTGGTGTGGTTCGTAGCAAGTTTTAAATAATTTGGAATCAACTCCTAAGTAAAATACAGTGGGATGTAATTCGCTTTAGATTTGAATCAAAGGTGCGCCTCGCCCAATAGTTACACTAATCGCACAACCTTCATAAATGTACATATAAAATACTTAGATTTTGAGATGCGTCGCTTCTTAACGAATATCATGCCTTTCTCAACAGTGTAAATAAGTAGTCGATCCGGGCGCATATTTTAGTTCTATCTTCTTAAATACGGGGGTGCATTTCATGCGACCCGAATCCAAACCCCGAAATGTTGAATAAGAATATGTCGAGGATCCGGTGCATTTCATGTGACGTGATTCGAAAGCATATTTTTAAGCAACTTTCTCTTTCGTAAATCATAACCAATAATAAAAGCGGTAAAGGGATATTAACTTGCACTAAGTACATAATTGTAAAAAACGGATAGATAAGCCAAACACGACAGTTGAGCGACCGTGCTAGAACCACGGAATTCGGGAATGCCTAACACCTTCTCCCGGGTTAATAGAATCCCTTATCCGGATTTCTGGTTCGCGGACTGTTAAATAGAGTCATTCTTTTCCTCGATTCGGGATTTAACCGGTGACTTGGGACACCATAAATCTCCCAAGTGGCGACTCTGAAATAATTAAAATAAATCCCATCTCGATTGTCAGTTGGTGGAGAATGGATCAAGTCTCCGTGTATCTGACACTGATGGCATCTTCGCACGAAACTTATACAATCACGCTCCATCGTGAGCCAGTAATATCCGGCTCGAAGAATCTTCTTTGCCAATACGTATCCGCTCATGTGTGGTCCGCAAACTCCCGAGTGTATATCTGTCATCACTGTTGTGGCTTGATTTGCATCTATACATCTCAATAATCCCAAATCCGGGGTTCTTTTGTACAACACCCCTCCACTAAGGAAAAATCCGTTTGCCAATCGCCGAATAGCCCTCTTCTGATCTCCAGTTGCTTGCTCTGGGTATACTCCTAACCTGAGGTATTCCTTGACATCATGAAACCACGGCTCACCATCCACCTCTTCTTCTATCACATTACAATAAGCATGTTGATTCCGGACCTGGATATGTAACGGATCGACACGAACCTTGTCTGGGTGGTGTAGCATTGACGCTAAAGTAGCCAACGCGTCGGCAACCTCATTATGCATCCTTGGGATGTGCCTGAATTCTACCGATCGAAAGCGTTTGGTCGAATCATGCAAACACTGACGATATGGGATAAGCTTTAAATCTCTGGTTTCCCATTCTCCCTGAATCTGATGTACCAGAAGGTCCGAGTCCCCCAAGACCAAGACGTCCCGTACATCCATGTCCACCGCTAATCGTAACCCCAAGATACATGCCTCGTACTCAGCCATATTATTGGTACAATGAAAACGTAGTTGAGCAGTAACAGGATAATGATGTCCTGTTTCAGAGATAAGCACAGCCCCTACTCCGACTCCCTTTGCGTTCGCCGCTCCGTCGAAGAAAAGCTTCCACCCTGGATCCTCAGTTAATTCTAACCCATCAATTTGCAATACTTCTTCGTCCGGAAAATACGTCCTCAAAGGTTCGTATTCGTCATCAACAGGATTTTCAGCTAAGTGATCGGCCATGGCTTGAGCTTTCATAGCCGTCCTTGTCACATATATGATGTCGAACTCTGTAAGTAATATTTGCCATTTTGCCAACCTCCCTGTAGGCATAGGTTTCTGGAAAATATACTTCAACGGATCCAAACGCGAGATGAGGTAAGTGGTGTAAGAAGACAGATAATGTTTCAACTTTTGGGCTACCCAAGTCAAAGTGCAACATGTCTTTTCTAAATGAGTGTACTTGACCTCGTGGACTGTGAATTTCTTACTGAGGTAGTAAATGGCCCGTTCCTTCCTGCCAGTAAGATCATGCTGCCCCAGTACGCAGCCGAACGAATTCTCCAGAACCGTCAGATAAAGAATCAGGGGTCTACCTGGCTCAGGCGGAACTAGTACGGGTGGATTTGACAGATACCCTTTGATCCGATCAAACGCTTCCTGACATTCTGCCGTCCATTCTATCGCCGCATCTTTCTTCAATAGACGGAATATGGGTTCATAGGTTGCCGTAAGCTGGGCAATAAACCTACTGATGTAATTCAACCTTCCCAACAGACTCATTACCTCTGTTTTATTCTTTGGCGGGGGTAGCTCCTGAATGGACTTGATTTTGGATGGGTCCGACTCAATGCCCCGTCGGCCGACGATGAATCCTAGCAACTTTCCTGATGGAACTCCGAATGCACATTTGGCCGGATTGAGCTTGATGTCGTACCTTCGAAGTCTTTGAAAGAACTTCCTGAGGTCGGCAATATGGTCTTCTCGACGTCTAGATTTTATGATCATATCATCCACGTACACTTCTATTTCCTTATGTATCATGTCATGGAATACCGTAGTCATCGCCCTCATGTATGTTGCTCCTGCATTCTTCAAACCAAACGGCATCACCCGGTAGCAATAGGTCCCCCACGGTGTGATAAAAGCCGTCTTTTCTGCGTCCTCTTCATCCATCAAAATCTGATGATATCCCGCATAACAGTCCACAAAGGATCCGATTTCGCGTCCAGCGCAATTATCAATCAGGATATGGATATTGGGAAGTGGGAAATTATCCTTAGGACTCGCCTTGTTGAGATTGCGGTAGTCCACGCATACTCTGATCTTTCCGTCTTTCTTTGGCACCGGTACTACGTTAGCCAACCATTCAGGGTATCGAGTGACACGAATGACTTTCGCCTGCAACTGCTTGGTTACCTCCTCTTTAATCTTCACACTCATCTCCGTCTTGAATTTCCGCAGCTTTTGCTTGACGGGAGGATATGCTGGATCAGTGGGTAATCTATGAACCACTAGATCAGTGCTGAGTCCTGGCATGTCGTCGTACGACCATGCGAAAATATCTTTAAACTCCATGAGTGTTTTGATCAATTCTTCTCTCAGGTTGGGTTCAATATGGACACTTATTCTGGTTTCTTTGACGTCATCTGTGTTCCCCAGATTAACAGCCTCAGCATCATTTAAATTTGGTTTGGGTTTTTCCTCGAAGTGACTTAATTCTTCACCGATTTCTTCTACGGCTTCATCATCTCCGTATTCTGATTCACTCTCGTCACTTCTTATTTCATGCGTTATTATTTCCAAACCCGATTGACTTTCTAGACTGGGTTTATTAATCTTTAAGCACGCCATATCATTAAGATCAGTTGAAAGAAAGCTGTTCAGAAAAGTAAAAAGAAGGAAAAATAAACAAAATTAGACACGAAAGGAACCACATTTCATTAATGGGAATAATACAAGGAGAAACAAACTTGCAAACTTAAATCAAAATGAACTAAAACAACTGGATTTCACTCCGGGGACAACCCCCAACATGAAATTTCGAAAGAAAACAATCCAAAACAAACTACCAAGACTCCTTCCGGACAGGAGAGGAGTAGCCTTCCAATTATTCAGTTTTGCTTTCGGTCCCACAAACTGTATCTCGGTATGGCTGGATCCTTCACCATCCTCGAGCATACATACATCTGTGAATAGGTCCTCGAACTTCCTGAAGAACTCTTCGTCTGGCCTGATCGTAGGACCGGGAATCTTTGTCGTCGGATATCCTCTTGCTTCGGACCCGACAAAAGATTGGGAAAGGCGTGGAACAGGCTTTGGGAGCACCCATGTCTTCTGCTTACTCCTCTTGGCTCGCCGGATGTCCTCTGATGTTGGCTGGAATCCCAAGCCGAAGGTTCCCAAGTTTTCGACCACAGATACCGGTTGTATGATTCCTTGCAGAGATGCACCTAGACCTTTGCCGGGTATGAAACCATGTCTAAACATTTCATGCACCACCATGACGTCTGCAGTAATTATTCCGTCATCGGGAATGCATTCCCCTTCTGGAACTCGGTTGGCGGATACCACATCGCAGACCTGATACACCCACGGCCCAACATCTTCTTCTGTCTCAACAAAGGGGACGATGGTGCCTGATTGTAGATCATTTTCTCCATGGACGACGATCTCCTGTTGGTCCCATTCAAACTTGACGAGTTGGTGTAAGCTGGATGGAACCGCTCTTGCGGCATGGATCCATGGTTGCCCTATCAGAAGGTTATATGACACCACCATGTCCAGCACCTGGAATTCCATGGTAACTCCACTGGCCCAATTGTCAAGATTAGCACTATGTCACCAACCGATGCCTTGCCTCCCCCATCGAACCCTCGAACACATACGCTGTTCTTGCGTATCCTGCCGATGTCCACTTTCAATTTGTCCAGTGTAGAGAGAGGACAAATGTTAGCACTGGACCCATTATCGACAAGGACTTTGGTAACCACCGCCTCCTCACACTTCACCGTAAGATATAAGGCCTTGTTGTGCTCGGTGCCCTCCTCGGGCAATTCGTCATCGGTGAAGGTGATCCGATTCTCTTCGAAGATCCTATTGGTGATCTTCTCCAAATGACCCACTGAGATTTTATCCGGTACATGTGCCTCATTCAGGACTTTCATCAAAGCTTGCCGGTGTTCTTCAGAATGTATCAGCAAGGATAGCAATGATATTTGCGCAGGAGTCTTCTTCAACTGCTCTAAGACAGAGTAGTCATGCAGCTTCATCTTTTTGAAGAATTATTCTGCCTCTTCATCAGTTACCGGCTTTTTCAATGTTGCCGAAGTGATCTTCCTCAATTCCGCAGGGGCAAAACATCTCCCCGAGCGGGTCAACCCTTGGGCTTCACAAACTTCCTCTTTCACTTCCTTTCCTTTGTAGGTCGTTGTAATCCGAGCATAATTCCATGGAACGGCCCGGCTATCAGTTATTGGCAACTGTGTTGCTGGCTGGATGATGAAAGGATCCATTCGAACGCCTGCTACTGTCAAGATGGGCTTGATTGCTGCCCCCGGTACAACTATTTTGGCTTCCCCCGGCTTCACCGGTACTTCGTTCACACTTCCCTTTCCTGCTTCCGACCCTCCTGGTATGTCCTTCTTGCAATTGGGTGACTCATCAAGGCTTGGCCCTTTTCTCGTTCCTACCCCGCTAGACTTAATCATCATTACGGTCTGAGAGGCTTTCTCCTTTCCTTCCTCCGCCCGTACCAACTCGATCATATTGGTCTCATGATGAGTTGGAAGCGGGTTTTGGTTGATGTTGGGCTCGGTTGGAGTCTGGACCTCAATCCTGCGAGTGTCAATGAGCTCCTGGATGGCCGTCTTCAACCTCCAACACTTTTCTGTATCGTGTCCCGGACATCCCGAGCAGTAGGCACAATTTACTGAATGGTCCAGGTTCTTCGGAAGAGGATTTGGCAGCTTAGCTTCAACCGGATTCAGCAACCCTACTTGCTTTAACCGGTGGAACAGACTGGTGTAAGATTCCCCCAAGGGAGTGAAATTCTTCGGCCTTGGCGCCCTGTCGCCCCTGAATGCCTGGTTTGGACGAAAACTCGCGCCCGAGGGGTTTCTGTAAGCTCTTGGGGGTGGATGATTGTTCCGCGGGTTTGGTGCACGCCACGGTGCATGGACGGGAGGTGCAGAATAGGACTGTGCGTGGTGGACAGTAAAATGGGGATCGGGTGCGGGATAGTAATGTTGCGGGTGGTTATATGGATTGTGGGAGTAGTTTTGGTGGTGAGGCTGGGGCGGGCTATATTGGGGTGCAGGGCCTCTATTTCTGAACCATGCCCCGGATTCGACTGCCGCGACTTCCTCCCTCCTCTTTTTCCCAAGTACTCCTCCAGTACCACTTTGGATAGCCTGAGTGGTGGCTTTCAATGCTGAGTAGCTCATGATCTTGTTGGCCTTCAAACCTTCCTCGATCATACCCCCCATTTTTATCACCTCGGTGAATGATTTGCCTACGGACGTTACCAGATGTCCGAAATAGGTTGGCTCTAATGTCTGTAAGAAGTAATCCACCATCTCGCTCTCTCTCATCGGCGGATCTACCCTGGCTGCCTGTTCCCTCCAACGGAAACCAAATTCCCTGAAGCTTTCCGCGGGCTTCTTCTCTAATTTTAGCAATGATAGGCGGTCGGGGATTATTTCAAGATTGTACTGGAACTGGCCGATAAAAGCTTGAGCCAAATCATCCCACGTAAACCATCTACTGGGATCCTGTCTAGTGTACCACTCCAGCGCAGATCCTCCCAGACTCTGGCCGAAGTAAGCTATCAGAAGCTCGTCCCGTCCTCCGGCCCCTCTCATTTTACTGCAAAACCCTCGCAGGTGGGCCATCGGGTCACCATGCCCCTCGTATAGGTCGAATTTGGGCATTTTAAACCCTGCTGGCAACTGGACGTCCGGAAATGGACACAGATCCTTGTAGGCGACGCTGACCCGGTTGCCCAAACCGTGCATATTCCTGAAGGACTGCTCCAGGCTTTTAACTTTTCTAATAACTTCCTCGTGTTCCGAACTTTGGAAGTGCTTTTCCGGTTCTGTCGGATTATCCCAGTGAGGTGTATGTGATTGTGGTTCAGGGGCCCTGAAAGTAGGCTCTGGGGGATAGTAAGAGTTGTCATGGATCTGAACATATGGCTCGCTGGCCGGCCTTTGCAGAGGAGCAGGTGGAGGTGCTACAAAAACGGGGGTGACTGGAGGAGGATTTGGTTTGGCCGGTGGAATGTGGGTGGCATATGGATTTTCCCCCTGAAAGTATGGATAGCTCGGGGCGCTTGTTGAAGGATCGACGGGCGGATGTTCCGGAGCTGAGGCGAGAGTAGGGCGGTTTGGTGAAGATTGTTCCCTGGCCCAGGCCAGGTGCATCTCTGTTATCTGTTGTTTTAACCGGTCTACCTCTTCTTTCATGATTTGTAACTCTGATTTTTCTTCCTCGAGACTCTTGCCAGAACTAGACATGCTTACTGTAATCGGTCCTTTAGATCTAGTACGGTAATGATGGTTGGCCAGTATATTCTGTCAAACCAACTGCTAAACTTTCTGGAATGCAACAAACTTGTTAGTTCACCGAGTTTGACAGATATGTTATAGCACGTTGGATGCAATGCACCTAACCAAACAACCCTTTCTACATGTACTCTTAACATGCGTCATTCCGGCCCTTTTTCTTTTTCTTTTTCTTCTCTTTTTTTTTCTTTTTCGACTATCTTTGCAAGCCTTATTGTTATTTAACCTTTGGATTCTTTTCCTTTCTTTTTAGTGGTGGTCGAATCTTATGTGGATTGCCTACGTATCACGTTCTCGCGTGAATCAGACCGAGCGTAGTTCTGGTCACAAAATTGTGGCAAAATTCAGTAACTTTTATATCAAATGAAAACTTAAAGTTACAAAACATGTCTTACAATAATCAACAAAAGAAGTGCTTGACTCGAAAAAGTAAAAAAAAAAAATAAAAAAAAAAATAAAATAAAACTGCCAACTAGCTTGACTCAACATTTCAAAATACATTTTCAATCAAAAATCTAATGCCCTAAAATCCCTGGGGGCCCGCGAGGCATCATTCGGCCTTGCCGCGGGCCTTGGTGTGAGGTCCTTGTGTAGTTCCCTCAACTCTTCCATGATCCGATGAACATAACCCATAACCGAAGCGAAAAGGTCGGCGCGGGGCATTCGTTCACAAGCTAGGCACTTCATGGTGACATAGTGCCCGATTTCTCCAATTCTGTCCTTGATCATGTCCCTTTCTCCGAGTAACCGCTCTATCTGCCGGCTTTTCGCCCCCAATCTTCGAGCATTGTTGGTGACTTGGTCTAGGAGCCTATCCACTTGTCCTTGCAGTCGGGCCATCAACTTGTGGCAGCGGTCGAGGTCCGCTCTGGCATCTTGGGCTTGCTTGAAAACCCGCTCCCTGAGGACAACATTTGCTTCCCTCAGACTAGTGATGATCTCGGTGTAATCTTCTTCCACCCGTTTTAGGTGAAGTGCATGTTGATGTGCCTCCTTTCTCCAGCTAGCCCGGATCCTCGTTGTCTGGGCTTTTGACTCGTCCAATTCTCTTTGGATATCGGTGACTTGGCTTCTCAAACCCTTTATCAATTTTTCGTCTGCCCGACTCCTCAACTGTCTGTCAGTATCTCTTTTCATTTGCTGGATTTGAGCTCTCAAGAAGTCATTTTCTTGCGCCAACTTCTTTTTGTCTCCTTCGTCGGTGGCAGCTTGCACGTTCTTCTCGAACTGAAGGTCCCGGACCTGCTGTTCTATCCTGCCAATCTTCGTCCTGTACCCCTCCTCCTTTGCTAGCCAATTCCATTGTTCCTGTGAATCTTTCGTGAACTGTTGGACATGGGCTCTTTTAGAACATTTACGACGAATCTGAAATATTTTCCCGAACCACACATTGTACTTTGGGTCCACCTCTCCCTTAGCTAGTTCCCGGACCATGGTTTTAGGCTCAAGGAACCGACATTCGTGCCACGGCCTTCTAATCTTCTCTTCGGGGAATACGACTCCTGGGCTCAACTCAATGGCGTACTTCCTCAGGTCTTGATCGGTAGGAATAACCTGAAACCTTCCTAGTTGACGTAATACACGGTGAGGGACATATGGTTGGACACCGCGGATCCCCATCAGAAGGATATAACACTCCTCGGCTGCCATATATATTACTTCAGTATCGGGTAACCACCCGAACGCCCATTCAATCTGATCGGCTTCTATCGAGCTCAGTCGTGCAAGCCATGCCTCGACGCCTTCAGGGAATACATCACCCATCATCCGTTCTTCGAAACCCCTGATACAGTTTTTTCCGGTCAACCCATGGTTCATGTATTGTGTTCGGTGATGGAGATGTTCTTGCATCCATAATTGGAGTAACAGATTGCATCCTTGGAAGAAATTGCCCCCTTCTCGGCATACAGTCAAGGCTCGATAGATTTCGGACAAAACCAAAGGGACCACCGTGCTGGTAGCCTTTTTGATTGCAACATCGTCTATTCCTACCAAACTTATCTCTATTTTCTTATCTTCGCGCGGACAAATCACAATCCCCAAGAATGTCGTTATGAATGCTAGAATTCGTCTGGCCTCCCACTTGGTTCTATTCCCTGCGTGAGTTAGTCCAAGGTTTGACTCTTCAAAACCCCGAGGAGTGCCGTACCGTTGGTATAAGAATTGGAGATCGCAACATCCTTTCAGCAGATCATCATTTTTCACCTTCCGACTGATGCTCAGCAAATCCAGAAACCCATGTGGAGATACCGGTCTTGGCGAGAGCAGGTATTGCCCTCTTAATTTCCCATTTAGTCCCTGCATAGCCCGCAATTTCCTCTAATGTGGGCGTCAGTTCAAAGTCAACAAAACGGAACACATTGCGGGTCGGATCCCAGAAAGATACCAGTGCCTTGATGATGTCTTCCCTTGGCTCGATATTCAACAGATCAACCAAACCTCCCAAAATTCTCCCCACTACCTTTTTGCTACCGTCTTCCAAATCGTTCCACCATATACGGAGCTGCTGAGGGACCTCGCTAAAGATTGAAAATGATTTATTCTGATTCGTGCTCATCCTGCACATTTATTAAGGTGATTTAAATAAGAAAAACAACTTTGTTTTGCTAAAAATAAAAAATCAGTTTTCAATCACGGCCTTTCAACGTCTCGGGGACGAAGGCTTTTAAGGCTGTGGGGTAAATTGATCGAAATCAAAATTGACCCAAAGGTGGCCGTTTATACGAAATTAGCCTTCCGGCGTCCCTTTCGGGAACATTCGGCTATTTTTGAAAACGGCGTCACCGACTTATTTAGTACAAAAGTTAGTTTTGCTATTTTGGCCATTTTTCAAAAGGTGAAGTTGGACCTGATGGAGGTTGCCTACGTATCTCACATCCAATGAGAATCAAACCCACGTAGTTCGGTTTTAACGAAACAAACGACATTATTTATTTATTCATTTTACTAAAGGAAAACAAGTAAGCTATTTCTATCTTAAGAACAAAACACACTTTTCCTTTTTTTTTTTTTTTTTTTTTTTTTTTTAAAGCCGGTCAGCATGCAAGTCTATAACAGATAAATGCGCAAGACAAACAGGATGCAGCAGGATAGTCTGTTCATTTCAGGTCACCTGTCCTAGACGGACCCAACCCCTGTGTTGAGTCCCCTAAGCCAAATGCAACATGATGCAAATAAACGTTTCCTACTAGGGATCCGGCATAAGCTTTGTTATTCTAGGTTTAAAAACCTAGGTTTATCTGTTCTAGACTTGGCTTACCCGAGCGGACAGCTCGAGCCGAGGAGGAGGCAGCAACCCGGGAATACAGAAGCTTCACCGGTTTTGCAACTTATCCAAACCTCGTTCTAAAATGGGAATTAGACACTATACAGAAAAGAAGTCACACGAAGTGCACCCTTCTTCATGATTTAGAGGACTCAGAGAGGAGATTGGTTCCGGCACAATTTATATGTACAGTTCACAAAATATCAAAGCAGTAAAAACAATATTGAGCACATTGATGCCAACATGTAATAAAAATCAGATAATAAATATGCCAAATACAACAATTATTCCGAGCTCGAATTCTAAAGAAACCCTTCCCCAGTAGAGTCGCCAGAGCTGTCACACCTCTTTTTTTACCGCACCGGCGAGGGTGCGAAGAGTTTTTCCAATTAAAGGACAATCGAGACGGGATTTATTTAATTATTTCAGAGTCGCCACTTGGGAGATTTATGGTGTCCCAAGTCACCGGTTAAATCCCGAATCGAGGAAAAGAATGACTCTATTTAACAGTCCACGAACCAGAAATCCGGATAAGGAATTCTATTAACCCGGGAGAAGGTATTAGGCATTCCCGAATTCCGTGGTTCTATCACGGTCGCTCAACTGTCGTGTTTGGCTTATTTATCTGCTTTTTTACGGTTATGTCCTTAGTGCAAATTAATATCCCTTTACCGCTTTGATTATTTACTATGATTTACGAAAGAGAAAAGTTGTTTAAAAATATGTTTTCGAATCACGTCACATGAAATGCACCCGGATCCTCGACACATTCTTATTCAACATTTTGGGATTTGGATTTGGGTCGCATGAAATGCACACCCGTATTTAAGAAGGTAGAATTAAAATATACGCCTGGAGCGATTACTTATTTACTCTTTTGAGAAGGACGTGATATTCGCTAAGAAGCGACACATCTCGAAATCTAAGTATTTTATATGTACATTTATGAGGGCCTTGCGATTTGTGTAACTATTGGGCGAGGCGCGCCTCTAATTCAAATCTAAGGGAACTACATCCCACTGTATTTTATTTAGGAGTTGATTCCAAATTATTTAAAACTTGCTACGAGCCACACCGCATGAAATGCGCCTGTGGTTCCTGACACGCTTTATTTACTCTTGTTCGAAATTGGGGTCGGGTCACATGAAATGCACCCCCGACTCCTTTAATCTAATTACGTCGTTCAGTTGAATAATGACTCACTACTTCCTACAAGGTGACAAAATCCTACTCAACTACAACCAATTCGAGCAAACATACGATTAATTAATTAAGTGAGTAGGTTTGAGTCTATGGTGGACAATTATATGGAAAGAACTCGCCTTGAATTCAAATAATCCTCACAGAGCCATTGGCACATATTTTAAAAATCCAAGACATCATTCCTTACGGGTGTTCGGATCCTCCTAGACTTCTACTTAACCAGATGATTAATCCCAATTTTAACACAAGATTGAGTACTAGCAGTTTGGAAATCTCACATCATGGGATTTATTTTATAAACTGAACCTAGAAATGAATCAATGAGATGAGCCAATCAATTTTAAACAGGCTAATACATCCTAATGCTTGTAATAGGACTGAATCAACAACATTGAATTAATTCTTTATTTTCAGATTTAATTTCCATGGTCAAACAAGCCACAATTAAACACTTTATTCTAGTAAAACTAAGAGAGTGTTCATATGACTATAACAGTCCGACAATCCCTAATTACAACTCGAACATTCTTTAACTAACTACAGCTGAAGATAGTTCTGTCAACACTAAAATATACTAATTCAAATGAATCAAACAACACTTCATTTACTGCCAGTTTGAGGGATGCATTGAGATGAACTGTGAATGTGTACCTGGAATATGAAATGGGAAGAAGAGTAAGCAGTGACGAACAGCCAAGCAATCAGCAATGTAGTAGTGACCACAGCAACCAACAATGATCCCAAAACAGACTCCAAAAGAGAAACCAACGACCAAAGCTCAAGTACTTCAAAGAAACCAATAACAGAGAGTTCTAAATCAAAAGAGACCTCTATCCTTCTGAACCGCCCCCAAGAGATTCGTGCACCCAACTGATCGAACCACAATTAACCTCAAACAAACGATCCCAAATAACCAGAAATTTCTGCCTATCACCTCTACCCGAGTATGTAACAGGCAACAAAGAATCCCAACTACCTTTTAGTTTTAGAATCAACTGGAAAATTCAACTCAAGCTGGATACTCTCCCCTATATCTCTGTCTAAGGTTTTTTGTATGTCTATCCGATCCCCTCTCATCTCCCTATCACTCTTATACTTATAGTTAAAAACTTTCTACTCTGGGTGGCCAAAAACTAAACTAAGGCCCTGCCCATCCCCACTCTGTCCAAACCATCAGACTCCCTGCATTTTCCACTATCCAGTGTCCAATGTATGGACTAACTCATTAAAAATGCTGGTGGCAGGACATTAGTGGGATACCCTGCTGTACAGCAGGTTCCACTAGCCAGTCTCATGGGCATGTGATTAAACAATTAACCTTAATCAAATCCTAACAACTGTATCCAACTAACTCCTAATTCCAGAATTAAACAAACAACAAAGCCTAGACTTGTGCATTGCATACGGGCAGACCAGAGCATGAATAAACATACAAACAAATTAATTTGTTGACGACATTAAATAAACTAGGCATACAAAGCTATTGCAGCATTGAATTTAAACAAGAATTGGCAAAAGAATGGGAATCGACCGAATAAAAGGTCTGTTGAGAAGGGTAGAAAAATGCTACGAATTTCTGAAACTAAACACAAATACACACACGGATTACAACCAACAATCGTAAGGGACACGAATTACCTCAAAAGAAATATGCCGACCCAAGCTTCGAACTATGGTTTGGAACTATTGAAGCCAAACGGGCTTTAATCGAGATGTTCTCGATTGAGAACACCTAGACTAAAGTCCCTTGGACTTCAATTACGATTAATCCGGCTCGAATTGGGCTTCTTCAAAAACTAGGGTTCTTGGGACTCGATTTTAGGGCTTTTACGATTCGGGCAAGATTCGAGCTAAACCCAAGCCGGCGGGGGTATGAGGGAGGCCATGGGAGGGTTTGGGGTGAGTTTGGGGTGATTTGGCGTCGGCTCGAGTTTGACTCGAATCTTCAAATGAAGATTCGAGGAGCTCCGGAGTGATTCGAGGTAAATGAAGGCTGGATTCGTAATGGGGGAGGTGAGGGGAGTATTTGGTGTTAAGATGGTGGCCGTTGGCCTACCGGAACCGCCGTGAGGCGATTTCCGGCAGGCGGAGCACGGCGGCTCACGGTGGCGATAGAGCTGGTCTCTAAAGGGGACGATGAAGGGAAAGGGGGGGTCTGGCTTAGGGGGGGCTGGGTAGGTCTTTTAGTATATATACCTGCTGATGGATTTGATCCAGGCCGTTGGATCGATTAATATCGACGGCTTGGATCAACTTACTCGACGAAACGAAGTCGTTTGAGTAAGTTTGAGACCGGGCGGTTCGTTCTTATGCGGATACGGGTCGGGGTGCAGGGGCGATTGGCGACCGCTGGATCAAAATGATCCAACGGCTTGGATGTCCTGGCCTGCTACGGTGTCGTTTTGGGTGCATTCGGAGATGGCCTGGACCAGATTTGCTTGGGCCCGGGTTGGTTGTTTTCCTTGGGCTGATTTCCTTTGCATTTTCAGCCACTTCTCAACTTTATTAAATAAACCCCAATTAACTATAAAGCCAACTCAAACAAATCAAATTAAAGGAAATGGGGTTACACCTTATTGGTTAACACTTAACAACTAACACAACTTACACATTTGAACGGAATCACATGATGACCCCGAAACAAAAATTGCACATCTTCCGTGATTTTCTCACGATTAATCCCTATGACCACTTTAATCTTATGAACGCTCGATTAATCCCCGAATATGCAATGCGTATTTATATATACTGTCACACCTCCCTTTTTACTACCCCAACATGCGTAAGGTGTATAAATACACTTGTAGGGTATACCCCGACGCTCAATTACCCGAGACGGATAAAATAACGTAAGGGAAGGAGTTTTTCCAATTTAAGGACAATCGGTTCGGGATTTTATTAGAGATTAATCGGAGTCGCCACTTGGGAATGACAATGGTGTCCCAAGTCACCGGTTAATCCCGAATCCGAGGAATTTTGACTCTTGTAAATGTCTGCGAAGCAGAGATCCGGATAAGGAACTCTGTTAACCCGGGAGAAGGTGTTAGGCACTCCCGGATTCCGTGGTTTTAGCACGGTCGCTCCACCTGTCGTTCTTGATTTTTGTTTGACTCGGTATTAGATTTTTAACAACATAATGTGCTTTTACGTTAGATTTTAGGAATTTGCGACATCGCGGAAACACGCCTCGAGTCATACCGCAACCAGTACGCCTATGACTTTTGGTGTATTTTGGCTTTGCCGAGATTTGGATTTGAGTCGCACCAAGTGCACACTCGTTCATAGGAAGGTATATTAAATCGTGCCTAAATATACTCTATGTCGGCTTTTAAGTCTTTTGGGAGAAGCTATGGAATTAGCTATTAGCTTTCCCGGGTCTATTTGTGTTTATATCATTACTAAATGGGGGCCCCGGTGTTATTCGGGCGAGGCTCATCCCAATTATTTATTAAAGGATACTAATATTTGGCTAAGTTTTCTATATTTGTTTTTTGCCTTAATCGTATTACTAATACTATAATAATCCAGGCCCGTCGAATTCTTACTATTTATTGGGCCTGGCCTTCTTTTCGTTTGATTGGATCAGCTTCGGATTATTGATCAATGGACCAAACAGATTCGTAGGATAGTTCAGACCCACGCTGTACATTGGGCCTAAACCAGATTATAATAACAGAAAATATGAGACAGGTTTCATAAAGGGACAAATACTCAGAATTGGAAATGAAATCACATCACTTTTATTCATTTTTCAGAAGATAAGAATCACTATACAATATAATCTATACTTACACTAAATTACTACTAATTAATCTACAGATGACTGGACTACCATTGTTCCATTTGCTTTCTGCCAACACGCCTATTAACATCTTAGACATTTCTCATACTAAGAAAGGAAAAGAAGGGTGATTCAACTATATTAGACAATGCTTCATCAATCTGATTATTTACTAACGTTAACTAAATTATCCCAAACTAAGTGATATGTACACAAATTCATTACTAGTTCTAGTCTAATTCAACTTATGAGATGTCTCGAACCCTATTGCGAATGAACTACTATTTCTGCCTATTTTCTTTTTGAACTCGTTAAACCACTTTAAGCTATGTTTGAACACTAATTTTAACACCAAAACTGAACCCGTCTTAACATTATGGCCTATTTTTACTTCTTATCTCTTAAACTTGTTCAAACACTAAAATTAATAGATGAAACAGATTAACTTAAATGAACTTCGTATTACTAATGCATGCAAACGAATAGATGAGCCCTAGTTTTAATAGTATTTTTATTTAACTAAGTGATGAATAATCTGCGCCATACTACTATTACCCTACTGATTTCTTCATGAAGTCCATTATCAGATTATTAACATTGCAGGCATTACTAATTAACTTGTGTTTTAAGTTTTCCTAATTAAACTAAGTGACAAGCTATCTACACTATATCACGACTATACTACCGCTGGTACTACATTATTACATTGTCTTCGTTTCTGTCTTTTCTTTGCTACTATCTACTACAACAAACAAATTACAGTATTAAACTATAACTAAAAAACAACAATGAAATTAACTTGAATCTTCATTTATTTCATCAAAGGCGCCAATACAGCATCATTTATAAAGAAGTGTACCTGGATGAAACAGAGGAATCGATGAGTTCTAGGGGAGAAGGAGTAAGCAATCAGCAGTGGACTCGAAGTAATGCAACAGAGAGATGAAAGCAAAAAGCAACACAGCAACCCAGCAATACAGCAAACGAGCAGTGATTCAAAGCATGAAAACCCAGAGAAGTCCGATAGAAAAACCCAGAAATCCTACTGTTGTATTGCTAGTTCTAGTCAAGCTAATGAATTTCAGATTACCCAATTGGAACCCAGATATGTTGCTTATATTACTCGGATTTTGGAACCCCCAAATATTAGCTCAGATTGTTCTACTGTGGAATCCCCTTTTCAGCTCTTTTGAAGGTGTATTTATAGTTATCCTAAGGCTGAAACTTGGGGAGAAAGCTATGAGATTTTTTCCACTTCTCCCCTCCTAAATTTATTAAATCTACACTTAAGTCCCATTTTCAGTTACCAAAACCCTTCCAGCATGTGCTGGAAGGTTCTAAAGATTCTCTTTTATGGCCTTTTACTAGTATGACCTTAGGGGTTTGAGATTTTTACAGATTTCCCATTTTTAGGAGACCATTATACCCCTAAACCTCTGCAAAATTGCAGAAATCAGGAGCATGAATGTCCTTATTACCCTCCTAAGTTCTTACTAGTTACTATTTTACCTTTTTAATACCCAATTGTGCCCCTAAGGGCACTGCTGATTTACTAGCTTGCCTAGGGCAGATTTTAGCTTGTTTTGAACTATTTAACTAATAGCCAGCCCTGGCATTAGTATTTTAAGGGCTGGCCAGTTTCATTTTTAAGAACTATTTCAAATTTAGCCATTTTTAAGCTAATTCCAGTCATTTAAGACCAATTTATTCTTAATTAAAGCTAATTGCAGGCATAGCCTGTTTTATTGTTATGTTAACCTATTTAAAATTTAGCCAGTCTCAAGTTGAGACTTAGCTTGGGCTATCAAAGCCTTATACTGAACAGCTAGGCCCAAAACCTTTACAGATTTGGCCACTTTGCTGTTCAGGGCTCAATATAGAGCCTGGGCTAGTCTGCATTTTGCAGACATAGCCCTTTGCACAACCAGCCACTGTTAAACAGTGAGCTGTGTGTTAGGACTCACAGAATTGGTCAACCTTTTGCAAGGTTAACCATTCTTAGGCCAATTATTGAATTTATAACCTAATTATGATCATTTTCAGTTTTAATCCTATTTCAAAACTAACCACTTTCATGGAACTAGTACTAACAACTATAACCAATCTTCCTAAGCATAATAGACATCAACAGTGTTCATACTTAACATAAAACTATTGCAAACTTAACCATTTCAACATATAATTGCACATATAAACACATGAAGTCAAATATTGTTCATTAATCAATCAAAATTCAGAAGTAGGGTTTGATAATGTTGAATCTCAACTAATCAACTTACATAACTTGAAATCATGCAGCAATATGGCAATTAACATCAATTAGGCTAAGTAACAGTCATTTCATATTAGATGATATACTGACAAACCCTAAAACACTTAGTATTTATGGATATAGACACTGAATTCCCAGAAACAAATCAACAAAAGAATAAAAACATAATTTATTTTAAACAAGAGGGCAATGGACTAAGAATGGTGATTAACCAGACCTACCAACCTAAAGCTTTTCCCAAATACCAGCCTAAATCTAGTACAAGTGCAGGACAGTGAAAGACAAACCATTAAACATAGTATCAGGATCCAAACATGTAAGTTGACAGAAGAGCTATTGAAAACTAACAAGATAAAAACCCTAACAGAATAGAAGAGAGAACATGAATATCAAGATCTAATTTTGAACTCGAGAGACAAACCAAACAATTCATAACCCTAAAACATGTATTAGACTAAACATGACTAAACATGGAAGAAACAGAACATGAAAATAAACAAACAGGAGAATATGAAGATGAATAGGATGAAAGTCAACATTAGTGTTAAACTAAACCTAAAACAGTCAGAACAGAGTAATAACAAAGGATGTGAGTGAGATGATTATAGAACCCTAATACTCTACAGGATCTCAAAAGAGCAATTTAAGACATACGAAATCAAGCAAAGAGAGCATGAATCAAAGAAGAAGCTAAGACAGGAATCTATGTCTATCAGAGAAGTATGCAAAGCAAAGCTCTAGAATTAACATGATGAACAGAAACAAAAAGGCACTCATAAGCATGCAAATCAAAACAAAAATACATAGAAATAAAGCACAGAAAGCAAACAAAGGGATCAGGGACTTAGCTCGCGGGGCCTGTCCCCCGAGCTTCCTAATCTCTTTCTTTTTCTCTGTTTCTCTAATCTTTCAGACTCTCCCAGACCTTTCTTCTTGTTTCCTTTTCCTTTTATTGTTTTCCAGATATCTCTTTTTTTTTTGAATTTTCTTCTGGTTTTTCTTTTAGGCCTAAAGACGAGGCCTTTTGAGATTTGAGTTGCAAGAGGGTGTTCAGGAGTGTAAAAAGGGTGTATCTTGGGGTGGTTTTGATTTTGGGGTCACCGGAGTTAGGTTTCCGGTGACCTTATTTTGGATATTCGAAGCGTTCCGGTTAGATTCGAGGGGAACCAGTGGTATGGGTGGGTAGATCTCATGGAGAAGAATAGAACGGCATTGGTTTGGAAGCGGTTCTCATACTTTGGTGGTCACCGGTGTAACTCCGGTGACCGGGACTTTGAAGAACGGTGGTATTTTTCTGGGGTTTTGGGGTATTATGAAACGAAGAAGAAGAAGAAGAAGAGGGGAGTAGTAAGAAGAGCCGGCGACCACCGTAGGAGTGGTGGCCGCCATGGCCGTCAGAGATGAAGAAGATGAAGAGGTGAGGGAGGCGAAGAGGAGGGCGGCTGTCTCTTAGGGTTTTAATTTTGGCAAAATGAGACAGCCGCTTCAGACAAACCCTTTTTATAGGCCAAATATCCCAGGTAATCTCGACCGTTGATATGATGGAGATCAACGGCTGTTAGGCGCGTTACAAAAACGACGCCGTTTGGATGCTAATGAGACCAAGGTCTCGCCCGTTGGATCAACATAGGATGGACGGCTTCGATTCGATCTCGTAATTTAATTAAACCACAAATTCCGCCATCTATCTCAACCGTTGGATAATACAATTGAACGGCCAAGATTTTTACTAATTAACAGGCTTACGGACCGGAACGTTTGGGCTCAATACACTGGGCCAGCTATCTGGACAGCATTTTGGCCCAATTTTATTATACCATACATATTTTGTATTTTTCTGGTATTTTAATTTTTTATGCACTTTTATTTTATATTTTTTTTCTTTTCTTTTATGAAAAATTATAAATCCTAATTTACTACCTACTCTAATTTACTAGTATTTTTTGGTAATTTTCTGCTATTTTTTCCTAATTTCTACTACTTAAGCTATTTTACTAATTTTCTAATTAACTAAACTAACAAATTACTTACTACTATTTTTTGATTTTTTTTTTCCTAATTTCTTACTTATTCAAACACACAGAAATATAACTAATTTCAAGCAACGCAAGTAATTGCACTCAAAAACATATTTATTTTAATTTTGGAATTTAAAGGCTTAGTGCAAAAATCATGTGCTCACAACTGCCCCTCTTTGCTCGGGAACACGAAGAGTTTCAGTGCAAAGATAAGTGAGCAGTAATGAGAGATTTTTGCACATCGGCATATTCCGTGAAAGTATTTTTGAAAACCTTTTGACCGCACCCTGCTTCAGAGGTTGCCTACATATCCTGGGCTAAACAGGAATCAGGTCAGTGTAGTTCGGGAAGGTCTGGCAGTTTTAAAAACTACCAGACTCACTGTTGCATTGACACTGTTGAGACCTGCTGACTTACTCCTTATTACACCGGGAGGGGAAAATGTAAAATGAAGAAGCTATTCTAAGCTAAGATCCTACAATTACAATTGTTCCTAATCTAGCTTTTGCTCTTCTTCCCTTTCCGGTGATGCAGAATCTTCCTCTTTTTTGTTGATTTTCTTTGATGCTGACTCTCTTTTTTGTTGATTTTCTTGTTTTTTCTTGTTGACTCTCTTTTTTTGTTGATTTTCTTGATCTCGAAATGAACCTGCTTAAAACAAAACAAAAACTACCCTTTTTTTTTCTTTTTCTGCCCCAGTGTGGGCTTTTTAACTATGTAAACCATGATATGCAAAAATATTCCCGTATTAGAAGGTGGGCGCCTAACAGAAATTAAACGTGCAATGCGAAATGCAAAAAATATTCCCGTATTAGAAGGTGGGCGCCTAACAGAATTTAAACGTGCAATGCGATGCAGAAAATATTCCCGTATTTGAAGGTGGGCGCCTAACAGAAATTAAACGTGCAATGCGATGCAGAAAAGTATTCCCGTATTTGAAGGTGGGCGCCTAACATAATTGAAACGTGCAATGCGATGCAGAAAAGTATTCCCGTATTTGAAGGTGGGCGCCTAACGTAATTGAAACGTGCAATGCGATGCGGAAAAGTATTCCCGTATTCGAAGGTGGGCGCCTACCGAATTGAAACGTGCAATGCGATGCGGAAAAGTATTCTCGTATTTGAAGGTGGGTGCCTAACGTAAATTTAAACGTGCAATGCGAATGCGAAAATATTCCCGTATTTGAAGGTGGGCGCCTAACAGAATTGAAACGTGCAATGCGATGCGGAAAAGTATTCCCGTATTTGAAGGTGGGCGCCTAACGAAATTAAACGTGCAATGCGAATCGAGAAAATATTCCCGTATTTGAAGGTGGGCGCCTAACGTAAATTAAACGTGCAATGCGATGCGAAAATATTCCCGTATTAGAAGGTGGGCGCCTAACGAATTTAAACGTGCAATGCGATGCGTAAAATATTCCCGTATTTGAAGGTGGGCGCCTAACGTAAATTAAACGTGCAATGCGATGCGAAAAGTATTCCCGTATTTGAAGGTGGGCGCCTAACGGAATTGAAACGTGCAATGCGATGCAGAAAATATTCCCGTATTTGAAGGTGGGCGCCTAACGTAATTTAAACGTGCAATGCGATGCGAAAAGTATTCCCGTATTTGAAGGTGGGCGCCTAACGAATTGAAACGTGCAATGCGATGCGAAAAGTATTCCCGTATTTGAAGGTGGGCGCCTAACAGAAATTTAAACGTGCAATGCGAATGCGAAAAATATTCCCGTATTTGAAGGTGGACGCCTAACGGAATTTAAACGTGCAATGCGATGCGAAAAGTATTCCCGTATTTGAAGGTGGGCGCCTAACAGTAAATTAAACGTGCAATGCAAATGCGTAAAATATTCCCGTATTTGAAGGTGGGCGCCTAACGAATTTAAACGTGCAATGCAAATGCAAAAAATATTCCCGTATTTGAAGGTGGGCGCCTAACAGAAATGAAACGTGCAATGCGAATGCGGAAAAGTATTCCCGTATTTGAAGGTGGGCGCCTAACAGAAATTAAACGTGCAATGCGAATGCGAAAATATTCCCGTATTTGAAGGTGGGCGCCTAACAGGAAATTAAACGTGCAATGCGAATGCGAAAATATTCCCGTATTTGAAGGTGGGCGCCTAACGTAATTTAAACGTGCAATGCGAATGCGAAAAATATTCCCGTATTTGAAGGTGGGCGCCTAACGGAATTGAAACGTGCAATGCGAATGCGAAAAGTATTCCCGTATTTGAAGGTGGGCGCCTAACGGAATTGAAACGTGCAATGCGAATGCGAAAAGTATTCCCGTATTTGAAGGTGGGCGCCTAACGTAAATTAAACGTGCAATGCGATGCGAAAAGTATTCCCGTATTAGAAGGTGGGCGCCTAACAGAAAATTTAAACGTGCAATGCGAAATGTATTCCCGTATTTGAAGGTGGGCGCCTAACATAATTTAAACGTGCAATGCGATGCAGAAAATATTCCCGTATTTGAAGGTGGGCGCCTAACGGAATTTAAACGTGCAATGCGATGCAGAAAATATTCCCTCAGCCTGAGGACTGGGGAGTGGATTTTAAAATATGTTACCTCCTCTTTTTGGTATTTTCTTTTACCAACTTAACTCTTGCCTCTGTGAATTTCTCCACTTATTCGACGGACTTTCTCTTTTTGGTATTTTAAATTTTCCACATTGGTCACATTCACTTTAAAGTGATTAGTGACAATTTGTTCCTGCATGAAACAAAATTTATTAGATATAAACTGCTGGCAACTGGCATCTGCCGTCCCCACTTCTTATTGCTTCCTTTGTTTTTGCTTTTTTCATGTTGCATGGCTTTCGACTTCTTGTCCCTTGCAAACTCTTTTTGTATTTTCTCATTTTTTCCATTTTTGTTTTGTTTTCTTTTCTTTGGCCATATTTGCCAAGCTTCTTTATTCCTTTCCCCAATCTTCCATTCTTTCTGATCCAATGTTATTTCAACTTCCGTTATCAGGAGCTGGTAGTTAGCTCTCAAAAGGGTAAACAATGAAATGCAGGAAAAATGAAAGAAAGGTAAAGGTATTTTGGAGAGATGACAGAACTTATCTGGGTATTTGCTGGCTGATTCCGCTGACCATGCCATGTATTTAAACTCCTGACCCAGTTCGTTCCAATCATTATTCTGACTCTGAATTGCCTTTGACCCAAACCAATACTCTTTTTGTTGCCTTTTTCTCTTTTGATAGTCCTCACGATCGCCTTACGGTGCCTCGAAAGGTTTTCACCAATAAGACTCTCTCGTTTATTCTCTCAACCTCACAATCATCTCACAATGCCGATTAAGGTTTTCACTGATGAGACTCTCTCATTTTATTTCTCTCAACCTCACAATCGTCTCACAGTGCCGGCTAAGGTTTTCACTGATGAGACTCTCTCATTTTTTTTATTTTTTTCCATTTTTCCTTTTTGTATTTTGTTTTCTGTTCCACGGGTATTGTCCGATACTTCGCTCCTCCTTCGTTGTATTCGTTATCATTTCAGAATTGATCAGAAGGTCTTTCTTTGGACTGTAACGTGGCTTTTGGACGGGTTAAGAAAGAAAGATATAAAGGCTCAAAATTTCAACGAGGGCTAAAAATATTTACAACTCTCGGAATTATTAAAACATAACTTCTGCCCCAGTTTCAATGTGTGGGGAATTTTTGGATTTTTTCTTTATTGTGACCGAACCTCAGAGAGGCTGCCTACGTACCCTTTCGGGATCAAGTCAGACGTAGTTCATCCAACATCAAAAGTTAGACGGATTTCTTTTTGACTTTTTCCCGATTTATGTCTTTTTCTTTTTTTTTTTTTTTTTTTTTTTTTTTTTTTTTCCATCATTTCATTTTTTTTCTTTCTTTTTTTTTTCATTTTCATTCATTTTTTTTTTCATTTTCATTTTTTTTTCATTCTGGCAATTTCGATCTTATTGCACTGGAGTGATTCCGAGAGAGGGATATGAAAGAATTCATTCATTAAGGCTCAAAGGGGTTAACAATGGATAAAGTGTTTGGATAGAGAATAAAATGCCTTCGTCATTTCGATTCCAAAATCACAACAAAATACAAAACATACAATTAAAAAGGAATCATACATAGTATCTTTTGACCGCATCTGAATTGATAGCAGTCTCTACGCACTTTCCTTCAACATCTGTTAAATATAATGCTCCATTGGACAACACCCGTGATACCACGAACGGTCCCTGCCAATTCGGTGCAAACTTGCCTTTTGCCTCTGCCCAATGTGGTAAGATACGCCTCAATACCAGTTGTCCGACTTCAAACGTTCGAGGTCGTACCTTCTTATTATATGCTCCTGGCCATTCTCCGCTGATACAACTGTCCATGGCAGACCGCGGCCAATCTCTTCTCATCAATCAAATTCAACTGTTCTAACCGGGCCTTTACCCATTCATCGTCATCTATCTCAGATTCGGCTATAATTCGCAATGACGGTATTTCTATTTCTGCGGGTATAACAGCCTCCGTTCCGTACACCAGTATAAGGTGTGGTTCCGATAGAAGTACGTACCGTCGTGCGGTAACCCATGAGAGCAAAGGGTAACTTTTCATGCCATCTGCCTGGATCCCTCCACCATTTTCCGAAGAATCTTCTTGATGTTCTTATTTGCCGCCTCTACCGCACCATTCGCCTTTGGCCTGTAAGGTGTGGAATTACGGTGCGTGATCTTAAACCTTTCACAAACTTCTGCCATGAGATGACTGTTTAAATTGGCTCCATTGTCTGTGATAATCACTTTGGGGATTCCAAATCGGCATATGATATTCTTGTGCACAAAATCCACCACCGCTTTCTTCGTCACCGCCTTGAATGTCTTAGCTTCGACCCACTTGGTGAAATAATCAATTGCAACTAGGATAAACCCGTGCCCATTAGAAGCGGCTGGATCTATTGGGCCGATGACATCCATGCCCCAAGCAACAAAGGGCCAAGGTGCTGACATTGTGTGCAACTCATAAGGCGGGGAGTGGATCAGATCCCCATGTACCTGGCATTGATGGCATTTCTTTACATACCTGATACAATCACGCTCCATCGTGAGCCAGTAGTACCCGGCTCTCAAGATCTTCTTTGCTAACACATATCCGCTCATGTGGGGTCCGCATACTCCAGCATGTACTTCAATCATAATTTCATCTGCTTGTTGTGCGTCCACACATCTCAATAAGCCTAGATCTGGTGTCCTTTTGTATACCACTCCTCCACTGAAGAAAAATCCATTGGCTAGACGCCTGATGGCTCTCTTCTGGTCTCCAGTGGCTTGTTCCGGGTATTTGCCACCTTTCAAGTATTCTCTAATATCATGATACCACGGCTCTCCATCCGACTCTTCTTCCACAGCGAAGCAATAAGCATTCTGATCTCGGACTTGGATCTGGAGTGGATCTATATATGTCTTGTCCGGATGATGCAACATAGAGGACAATGTGGCCAAAGCATCTGCAATCTCATTGTGCATTCTCGGGATATGCTTGAATTCTATAGACCGGAATCTTTGAGACAACTCGTGCAAACAATACCGATATGGTATCAATTTCAAATCTCGTGTCTCCCATTCCCCTTGAATTTGGTGTACTAAGAGATCCGAGTCACCCATGACCAAAATCTCTTGAATACCCATGTCAATTGCCATCCTTAATCCCAAGACGCACGCCTCATATTCGGCCATATTGTTGGTACAGAAAAATCGAAGCTGAGCTGTTACGGGATAGTGTTGACCCGTACTTGAAATAAGTACCGCTCCGATACCAACGCCCCTGCTGTTGACGGCTCCGTCAAAGTACATTTTCCATCCTGATCTATCCTCTTGCTCCGTCTCCTCGACAAGCATTGCCTCTTCATCCGGGAAGTATGTCTTCAATGGCTCATACTCATCATCCACCGGATTCTCAGCTAAGTGGTCCGCAATAGCTTGTGCCTTCATTGCCGTACGAGTTACATAAACAATGTCAAATTCTGTGAGCAGAATCTGCCATTTGGCCAGTCTTCCCGTAGGCATGGGCTTTTGAAAGATATACTTGAGAGGATCCAATCGTGATATCAAGTACGTAGTGTATGCTGACAAATAATGCTTTAGCTTCTGAGCCACCCAAATCAATGCACAACAAGTTCTCTCCAGTTGGGTATACTTCACCTCGTAAGATGTAAACTTTTTGCTGAGGTAGTAGATGGCTTGTTCTTTCTTGCCTGTCTCATCATGTTGACCCAGTACACAACCGAAAGAGTTATCTAGCACCGTCAAATACAAAATCAGAGGACGCCCTGGTTCCGGAGGAACTAACACCGGAGGATTGGCCAAATATTCCTTGATCTTGTCAAAGGCTTCCTGACACTCGTCGGTCCATTTAACTGCAGCATCTTTCTTCAACAGCTTGAAGATCGGCTCGCATGTTGATGTTAATTGAGCGATGAACCGACTAATATAATTCAACCTTCCTAATAAGCTCATGACCTCTTTCTTGTTCTTTGGCGGAGGTAGACTTTGAATAGCTTTGATCTTTGATGGATCCAGTTCAATACCTCGCCGGCTCACAATAAACCCCAGTAGTTTCCCTGAAGGCACTCCAAAAGCACACTTCGCCGGATTGAGCTTCAGATTGTACCTCCGGAGTCTTTGGAAAAACTTCCTCAAATCTTTCACATGATCAGGTTGTTTTTTGGACTTTATGATGACATCGTCCACATATACTTCAATTTCCCGATGCATCATATCATGAAACATTGTGGTCATTGCCCTCATGTAAGTTGCCCCGGCATTTTTCAATCCAAACGGCATTACTCTGTAACAGTACGTTCCCCAAGGTGTAATGAAGGCAGTTTTCTCAACATCTTCTTCGTCCATCAGGATCTGGTGATAGCCTGCATAACAGTCCACAAACGAACCGATTTCATGCTTGGCGCAATTATCGATCAATAAGTGAATGTTTGGCAATGGGAAGTCATCCTTCGGACTAGCCTTGTTGAGGTCTCTATAGTCTACACACACTCTGGTTTTGCCATCTTTCTTTGGGACCGGCACAACATTTGCCAACCAGGTGGGGTATTTGGTAACTCTTATGACCTTTGCCTCAAACTGCTTATTCACCTCTTCTTTTATCTTCACGCTATTGTCCGTTTTGAATTTTCTCAGCTTTTGTTTTACTGGCCGGCATTCCGAGTAGATAGGCAACTTGTGTACCACCAGATCTGTGCTAAGCCCGGGCATGTCATCATAGGACCAGGCAAAGATGTCCTTAAATTCATGTAACAACCTTATCAATTCATCCCTGAGGGGTGCCTCCAAATGCACACTAATCTTTGTTTCTCGGACATCATCTTCGCTCCCCAAATTTACAGATTCCGTATCACTCAGATTCGGCTTGGGTTTTTCCTCGTATTGTTTCATGTCCTTACTTATTTCCTCCAGGGCTTCCTCATCCTCACATTCTATTTCACTATCTTCCTCGATTTCTTGTATAGTGGCGTGATTGTCAGAACTGGGTCTAGAATCCTTCACGCATGACATGGCATTGGAATCAACACATGCAAAACTGTACAAAAGGAAAAATAAAGAAAAATAAGGCAAAAGTGAAGAAAAAGGAAAAACCGCATTTCATTAATAAAAGAAACGAACAATGTTCGGGATACATGGTGATGATTTTTTTTTTCATGAGGGGGAATGGGGAAATTATAAAATAACAACTTTCGGGGAACAATGATGAAATTTTGAGCTAACTACCAAGACTCCTTCCGGATAAGGAAAGGAGTAGCTTCCCAATTGTTCAATGTGACTCTGGGCCCCACAAATTGTACGTCCATGTTGCTCGTGCCTTCCCCTGCTTCAATCGTATTCACCTCCCAGAACATTTTCTTAAAACCAAGCATTTCTTCATCAAGTTGGGTCCCAATGCACTTTGCTGCAGCAGATGGTTGATATTTTGTACCAGGCCTGATAAAGATGTCGGATAATTTTGGTATGGGTTTGGGAAAGGTCCGGTTTCTCTTGGCTTTAGAGGCTCTTTGGATATCGGCAAAGGTGGGTTTGAACCCTAAGCCGAATGTACCTTTATTCTCCGGAAGCTGAACTGGTTGAGTGACTCCCTGCAGTGTTTTGCCTAATCCCCTCCCCGGTGCAAATCCGTTTTTCAGCATTTCTCTGGCCACCATTACAGCAGTTGGTGCCAACATCGGGGTTGGTAACTTTTCTCCTTCAGCAACTTTGTTCACTTCTACAGCATCCGTCACTTGGTAGACCCAAGGACCCCGATCCCCATCGGTACCGTCAAAAGGTGCTACCACATTACAAGCATTTTCCTCTCCGTGTACAACAATCTCTTGCTGCTCCCATTCAAACTTGACCATCTGGTGTAGAGAAGATGGTACCGCTTTGGCCGCATGAATCCAGGGTCGACCTAACAGCAAGTTATATGATACGGCAATATCGAGCACCTGGAACTCCATTGTAAAATCAACGGGACCGATGGTCACTTCCAAAATAATATCCCCCAACGTGTTCTTACCTCCGCCGTCAAATCCTCTCACATTGATACTGTTTCTCCGGATTCTATCCGGGCTAATGTTCAGCTTCCCTAGAGTTGACAGCGGGCAGATGTTCGCGCTCGATCCATTGTCAATCAATACCCTGGTCACAACTGACTCTTCACTCTTTACCGTGAGGTACAATGCTTTATTGTGTTCAGTTCCTTCCACCGGCAGCTCCCTATCGGAGAAGGTGATTCTATTAGACTCGAAAATTTTGCTGGTAATCTTCTCCAAATGACACACCTGAAATCTTCTCCGGAACATGAGCCTCATTTAGAATCTTCATAAGAGCCTTCCGGTGCTCCTCCGAATGTATCAACAAAGATAACAAAGAAATCTGGGCCGGGGTCTTTCTTAACTGCTCAACCACTGAGTACTCTTGCGACTTCATTTTCTTAAGAAATTCCTCTGCTTCCTCCTCCGACACTGGCTTCTTCAGTTGACTTTCTTTTACCGTTTTCATCTTTCTCAGTTCCTCTGGAGCAAAACACCTTCCAGATCGGGTAAGTCCATGCGTTTCATTAATTTCACCAGAAATCTCTTTTCCCTTGTAAACTACCGTTACCTTATTATAGTTCCAAGGCACAGTCTTTGTATTCACCACTGGCATTTGCACTACTGGTTTTATGATTACTGGCTTTGCACTTGCTCCTTTCACAGTCACGATCGTCTTTGCACCTGGAACTACCACCTTTAAACCTCCCATCACTACTGGCTTTGGTTTCTCAACAATTGCTTCCTCTTTCACAATTTCTTTCTCTAACTTGTCACTCGACTTTATCATCATAACGGCCTGAGATGGTTTTTGATTGCCATCACCCTGCACCAGTTCTATCATATTCGTTTCGTGGTGATTCGGCAAGGGATTCTGGGTAATGTTTGGGGCCTCGGGAGCCTGCACTTCAATTCTCCTCTCATCGATAAGTTCTTGAATGGCATTCTTTAATTGCCAACACTTCTCAGTATCGTGGCCCAATGTTCCTGAACAATATTCACATCTGACAGAAGAATCAAGATTTTTCGGGGGTGGGTTCGGATTTTTGGTGCGATTGGTCTCAACATCCCCAATTCTTTCAACCTGTGGAAAAGAATGGTATATGACTCTCCGAGAGGAGTGAATGTTCTTCTTGCTTTGTTTCTCCAATCAACGTCCGGCCTGGGTCTATTCCGGTTTCGGTAAGGTTTAGGGGTTGGGTATGTGTTTTGGGTATGGTACACATTGTGTGGAGCTTGAGCTCTCCACACGTGGGGTGGTGGTGGTGGATAAGCTTGGGTTTGAGGGTGATGGTAATGTGGTACGGTCGGTGGGTATGGTGGTGGTGGTGGGTTATATGGGCTCGGTGCATTGTAGGGATTTGGCGGGTAAGATGGTGGTGGTGGATTATATGGGGTCGACGGGCTTGGTGGGTGTTGGCGATAGGGTCTTGGTGGGTTATAATGTGGGTTGCGACTCCATGGCCTGCTTTCAACGGTTGCCACTTCTTCTTTCTTCTTCTTTCCCATCACTCCTCCGCTTCCACTCTGTATAGCTTGATTTGTGGCTTTGATAGCCGAAAAACTCATAATTTTGTTTGTCTTCAAACCCTCTTCTACAAAACTTCCCATTTTCACAACTTCGTTGAAACTTTTTCCAATTGCCGACACTAGATGGCCGTAGTAGGTTGGATCCAAAGCTTGCAGAGAAAACAATCCACCATCTCTCCTTCTTTCATCGGTGGATCCACTCTAGCGGCTTGTTCCCTCCATCTAAAACCGTATTCTCTAAAGCTCTCTCCTGGCTTTTTCTCCAGCTTGGTAAGGGATAACCTGTCGGGTATGATCTCCAGGTTGTACTGAAAATGACTAGCGAAAGCTTGTGCTAAATCATCCCAAACGAACCATCTTGTATGGTCCTGTCGGGTATACCATTCCAGCGCTGATCCACTCAAACTTTGGCTGAAATAAGCCATCAACAATTCATCTCTGCCTCCCGCGCCTCTCATCTTGCTACAATATCCTCTTAGATGAGCTACCGGATCCCCGTGTCCGTTGTACATGTCGAACTTGGGCAACTTAAATCCTGCAGGAAGCTGCACCTCAGGGAACAAACACAAGTCTTTGTAGGCTACACTTACTTGCCCTCCCAGCCCTTGCATATTGCGGAAAGCGTTCTCAAGACTCTTCACTTTCCGAGCCATCTCTTCCTGACCGGCACTTGCTTCTATCATCGGAGCGTGAGACTCGTGTTGTCTGAAAGTCGGCTCCGGAGGGTAGTAGTGAGAATCCTGGATGTGAAACATTGGTTCGCTAGAGGATTTGTGGATAACAGCGGGCGGAGGTGCCACATATACAGGAGCAACTTGTGGAACCTGAGGTGGTGTTTGCTTGGCTGGAGGTGGTGGTATTTGGGAGGTGGAAGCATAGTAGTGAGGGTAATCGGGGTAGGTGGAGGATGAGTTCAATGTTGGTGGCTCGGGGTTAGGATTGGCTGGGGGGACATATGCAGGGTTAGCAGGATAGGCCGGTAGTGGTTGACCTCTCGACCAAGCCTGGTACATTTCAGCCATCTGCTGTCTTAACTTGTACATTTCTTCTTTCATCCCTGCCACATCCACGATCTCTTCTTCGTGAGCAGGGTCCACAATGGTTGCCTCGATCTCCTGGGATACAGCCTTTGTCATCTTTTTGGATCTGGTGTTGTATGAGTGGGTAGCCAGTATGCCAGTTGCCTAGAAAATCTGGACTCACAAACATCAACACTTGTTAGTTGTTAGCGCATGAATAAGATGTAACGACTTCAAAAACAAACACATTCGCTCGAGTCGTTATGCATCATCCCGGCCGCTGCTCACTTCAATCATCATTTTTCTTTTTCCGCTCTTTTGTTTTCTTTCTTTCTTTTTTTTCTTTTCTTTTCTTTTTTTTTTTTTTGCTTTTTCTCTTTTCTTGCTTTTTCTCTTCTCTCTTTTTTTTCTTTTCTTTTCTTGCTTTTTCTTCTCTCTCTTTTTCCTTGCCGTTTTCATAATCACGCCCCTATTTATTTGCCTAGCGGATATGAAGGAAATGACATAAAATAAAAGAATTGGTAACAACACTTTGTTTTCTCATTGATAATTCAAAACCTTGATTACAAAGTGATGTTTTAAGAAAAAGAAAAATAAAATAAAAGACTATGCATGACCTAAGAGTACATTAATGCACCTAGTGCCCGCGAGGCATCGTTCGGCCTTGCCGCGGGCCTATATGCTAAACCCCTTTGAAGCCTATCCAGGTCGGCCATGACTTGTTGTACAAAAAACTTCACTGCGGATACAAAAGTCCTCCGAGTCATATCTTCACAAAGCTGAGTCTTTCGGGTGATGTATTGGGCGATACGAACAATCTTTTCTCTGATGACCCCTTTTTCTTGCAATAGACGACTTATTTGTTGATTGCGAGCGTCCAAGACATGTTGGTTGTCCTTTTGCACCCGTTGTAGCTCCAATTTTAATCTAGCCATGGTCGTGTAGCAATATTCTCTTTCTTCCTCAAGATCTTTGATAATCTTGTTGCTCTCGGCCGTGGCTGAGATTATTTTCTTCCTAAGCTGGACTATTTCGGCATCATGCTTGTCTTGCAGTTGTTGAACCAATTTGGCTCTCCTCTCGACATCCTTATCCATTTGCTTCCGAGCCATGACTAACTCTTTCTCCGCTTTATCCAAATCGAAGCTATAGTCATTTACCTTTCGCCGGAGAATCTCAATTAACTTTTCATCCCGGGCCGAGCGAACTGGGGTCTCGGATGCAATTTTCATTTGAGCCATTTGAGCCTTCAACATATCATTTTCTTTCTTCAGCTGTTTCTTCTCCACTTCATCGGATGCTGCTTGTAAGCCGCTTTCGAAATGAAGATTTCTCAGTTTATCTTCCAACAGACCGATTTTGGCTTTATATTCCTTTTCCTTGGCCGCCCATCTCAGATTTTCCTCGGATTGCTCTATCAGGTCTTGCAATTGAGGTCTCTTTGAAAGACGTTCGTGTTCAACCCCTCGTCGGTACCAGGTGGAGTATCCAGGTGATATCTCCCCTTTTGCTCTATTCGGCACACAAGTATCAATCTTTAGATTTTGGCATTCATTCCAGATTTGCCGGATTTTTGCCTCCGGGAATTGCCCGTCTGGACCAATCTCCACGGCCTGCACACTGAGATCCCCATCTCTTGGAATAATCTGACACCGACCCAACCGTCGCAAGGCTCTGTAGGGTGCATAAGGTTGTATACTCTTCAAACCCATGATCAAAAATGGCGATCCCTCTGTTGGCATATATATCACCTCGTCAAGAGGTAACCAGTCATACGTCCAATCAATTTGACCGTCAGTTAGTGATCGAAGATACACAATCCATCCTTGGACTCCCTCTGGCAACTTTACTTCCTTTGTTCTCGCATTGAACTCTTCCAAACATGTCCGATCGGCCGAACCATAGCTCGAGAATGAAGGGTGGTGACACAGATGCTCGATTAGCCAAATTTGCAGGATCAAGTTACACCCCTCGAAGAAGCTAGCCCCCGCTTTGCACGCAGTCAGAGCACGATAAATATCCGCAACAATCATTGGGGCCAAGGTACAGTTTTCTTGTACTATCAGTGTGGTAGCTACCCCGGCGACTTTTATATTGATATGGCCATCTTTCCTCGGGAATACAACAACTCCAAGAAATGCCACCAAAAATGCGAACCTCCGATGTTCTTCCCATTTCGCCCGGTTGGACTTACAGCACAATTTGTTGGTTAGGTCGTTGAAACCCCCAACGTGTCCAAACCTGTTGTAGATGAAGCTTAAAGAACAAAATCCTTCGGCCAGATCTTCATTATGAACATTCCGAGCGATTTTCAAAGAGTCGAGGAAACGATGTACTGTCACCATCCTCGGAGATACCGGGTATTTTCCTTTCAGCGGAACCTCGGTCTTCCCAATGTAAAAGGCAATCTCTTCCAAAGTAGGGGTAAGCTCAAAATCTGGGAAATGAAATACGTTGTGTGCCGAATCCCAAAACGAGACCAACGCTCTAATCACATCACCCCGAGGAACTATTTCGAGTAACCCCGTAAGGCCTTTCAAGTACCTTTTGACCCAGTCTTGACCATCGGATCCCATGTCCTGCCACCATAATCTCAGCTCCAAAGGGATTTTATTTAGGGAAAATTGTTCATTCATCATCGTGCTCGTCCTGCACATTTATTAAGGTGATTTTATTAAGAAAAATGAAAAATCTTTTTTAATGCAAATTTTCAATTTTTGAATGAAAGAAAAGAAAAATGATTTTCGAAGTGGCCATTTTTGCAAAAACAGCCTTCCGTCGTCCTTTCGGAACATTCGGCCTTTTCCAAAAATAGCAATCACCTCGATTATTTGAAAAGAAAATCTTTTTGGTCTTTTTCTAAAAGTGTGGTTGGACCCGTTTAAGGGTTGCCTACGTATCCCACCTAATGGCGAGAATCAAACCTGCGTAGTTCGGTCAGATTATTTGACCAATTATTTCAAAAAATGTTCCACCTATTTTCAAATGTGCATTGCATTGCATCTTTATTTGTTGAATTACTCTGTGGTAGCTGTCACACCTCCCTTTTTACTACCCCAACATGCGTAAGGTGTATAAATACACTTGTAGGGTATACCCCGACGCTCAATTACCCGAGACGGATAAAATAACGTAAGGGAAGGAGTTTTTCCAATTTAAGGACAATCGGTTCGGGATTTTCAGCCGGTCCGCATAACGATCAAGGACAATAAAATGCAACACATAGCATGCTCGGTCTTTTCAATATCGGGTCACCTGTCCTAGACGGACCCAACCCCTGTGTTGAGTCCCCTAAGTCAGACATGATGCAAATAATCGTCCTAGACCTATGTTCAACATCTTATAGTTTCATAGAGTGCTGGACCGTGTACCCGAGCGGACAACTCGAATCGAGGAGGGGGCTACGTACCGGTGACTCGCGGAGTCAATCGGCTTTGTAACTTATCCGGCCTCTGTTTTCTTAATTTAAGGTGACTTTTAACAGAAAGGAGAGTCTCAACCAGTAAGCACATCCCCGGGGGAGAAGAGAGAAGGGTTTTCGGCACAGTTTTATATACAATCCACATAATATCAAAGCGATAAAGCACATAGCATGTTATTCAAATCACATAATAAAGTCAAACAAAAAACGCGAACGGCAGTTCTGAGGAGCTCGAGTTCTTAAACCCTGAAATCGAAATTCAGGGTTGGATCCCCAGCAGAGTCGCCAGAGCTGTCACACCTCCCTTTTTACTACCCCAACATGCGTAAGGTGTATAAATACACTTGTAGGGTATACCCCGACGCTCAATTACCCGAGACGGATAAAATAACGTAAGGGAAGGAGTTTTTCCAATTTAAGGACAATCGGTTCGGGGTTTTATTAGAGATTAATCAGAGTCGCCACTTGGGAATGACAATGGTGTCCCAAGTCACCGGTTAATCCCGAATCCGAGGAATTTTGACTCTTGTAAATGTCTGCGAAGCAGAGGTCCGGATAAGGAACTCTGTTAACCCGGGAGAAGGTGTTAGGCACTCCCGGATTCCGTGGTTTTAGCACGGTCGCTCCACTGTCGTTCTTGATTTTTGTTTGACTCGGTATTAGATTTTTAACAACATAATGTGCTTTTACGTTAGATTTTAGGAATTTGCGACATCGCGGAAACACGCCTCGAGTCATACCGCAACCAGTACGCCTATGACTTTTGGTGTATTTTGGCTTTGCCGAGATTTGGATTTGAGTCGCACCAAGTGCACACTCGTTCATAGGAAGGTATATTAAATCGTGCCTAAATATACTCTATGTCGGCTTTTAAGTCTTTTGGGAGAAGCTATGGAATTAGCTATTAGCTTTCCCGGGTCTATTTGTGTTTATATCATTACTAAATGGGGGCCCCGATTGTTATTCGAGCGAGGCTCATCCCAATTATTTATTAAAGGATACTAATATTTGGCTAAGTTTTCTATATTTGTTTTTTGCCTTAATCGTATTACTAATACTATAATAATCCAGGCCCGTCGAATTCTTACTATTTATTGGGCCTGGCCTTCTTTTCGTTTGATTGGATCAGCTTCGGATTATTGATCAATGGACCAAACAGATTCGTAGGATAGTTCAGACCCACGCTGTGCATTGGGCCTAAACGAGATTATAATAACAGAAAATATGAGACAGGTTTCATAAAGGGACAAATACTCAGAATTGGAAATGAAATCACATCACTTTTATTCATTTTTCAGAAGATAAGAATCACTATACAATATAATCTATACTTACACTAAATTACTACTAATTAATCTACAGATGACTGGACTACCATTGTTCCATTTGCTTTCTGCCAACACGCCTATTAACATCTTAGACATTTCTCATACTAAGAAAGGAAAAGAAGGGTGATTCAACTATATTAGACAATGCTTCATCAATCTGATTATTTACTAACGTTAACTAAATTATCCCAAACTAAGTGATATGTACACAAATTCATTACTAGTTCTAGTCTAATTCAACTTATGAGATGTCTCGAACCCTATTGCGAATGAACTACTATTTCTGCCTATTTTCTTTTTGAACTCGTTAAACCACTTTAAGCTATGTTTGAACACTAATTTTAACACCAAAACTGAACCCGTCTTAACATTATGGCCTATTTTTACTTCTTATCTCTTAAACTTGTTCAAACACTAAAATTAATAGATGAAACAGATTAACTTAAATGAACTTCGTATTACTAATGCATGCAAACGAATAGATGAGCCCTAGTTTTAATAGTATTTTTATTTAACTAAGTGATGAATAATCTGCGCCATACTACTATTACCCTACTGATTTCTTCATGAAGTCCATTATCAGATTATTAACATTGCAGGCATTACTAATTAACTTGTGTTTTAAGTTTTCCTAATTAAACTAAGTGACAAGCTATCTACACTATATCACGACTATACTACCGCTGGTACTACATTATTACATTGTCTTCGTTTCTGTCTTTTCTTTGCTACTATCTACTACAACAAACAAATTACAGTATTAAACTATAACTAAAAAACAACAATGAAATTAACTTGAATCTTCATTTATTTCATCAAAGGCGCCAATACAGCATCATTTATAAAGAAGTGTACCTGGATGAAACAGAGGAATCGATGAGTTCTAGGGGGAGAAGGAGTAAGTAATCAGCAGTGGACTCGAAGTAATGCAACAGAGAGATGAAAGCAAAAAGCAACACAGCAACCCAGCAATACAGCAAACGAGCAGTGATTCAAAGCATGAAAACCCAGAGAAGTCCGATAGAAAAACCCAGAAATCCTACTGTTGTATTGCTAGTTCTAGTCAAGCTAATGAATTTCAGATTACCCAATTGGAACCCAGATATGTTGCTTATATTACTCGGATTTTGGAACCCCCAAATATTAGCTCAGATTGTTCTACTGTGGAATCCCCTTTTCAGCTCTTTTGAAGGTGTATTTATAGTTATCCTAAGGCTGAAACTTGGGGAGAAAGCTATGAGATTTTTTCCACTTCTCCCCTCCTAAATTTATTAAATCTACACTTAAGTCCCATTTTCAGTTACCAAAACCCTTCCAGCATGTGCTGGAAGGTTCTAAAGATTCTCTTTTATGGCCTTTTACTAGTATGACCTTAGGGGTTTTAAAGATTTTTACAGATTTCCCATTTTTAGGAGACCATTATACCCCTAAATCTCTGCAAAATTGCAGAAATCGGGAGCATGAATGTCCCTATTACCCTCCTAAGTTCTTACTAGTTACTATTTTACCTTTTTAATACCCAATTATGCCCCTAAGGGCACTGCTGATTTACTAGCTTGCCTAGGGCAGATTTTAGCTTGTTTTGAACCTATTTAACTAATAGCCAGCCCTGGCATTAGTATTTTAAGGGCTGGCCAGTTTCATTTTTAAGAACTATTTCAAATTTAGCAATTTTTAAGCTAATTCCAGTCATTTAAGACCAATTTATTCTTAATTAAAGCTAATTGCAGGCCTAGCCTGTTTTATTGTTATGTTAACCTATTTAAAATTTAGCCAGTCTCAAGTTGAGACTTAGCTTGGGCTATCAAAGCCTTATACTAAACAGCTGGGCCCAAAACCTTTACAGGTTTGGCCACTTTGCTGTTCAGGGCTCAATATAGAGCCTGGGCTAGTCTGCATTTGCAGACATAGCCCCTTTGCACAACCAACCACTGTTTAACAGTGAGCTGTGTGTTAGGGCTCACAGAATTGGTCAACCTTTTGCAAGGTTAACCATTCTTAGGCCAATTATTAAACTTATAACCTAATTATGATCATTTTCAGTTTTAATCCTATTTCAAAACTAACCACTTTCATGGAACTAGTACTAACAGCTATAACCAATCTTCCTAAGCATAATAGACATCAACAGTGTTCATACTTAACATAAAACTATTGCAAACTTAACCATTTCAACATATAATTGCACATATAAACACATGAAGTCAAATATTGTTCATTAATCAATCAAAATTCAGAAGTAGGGTTTGATAATGTTGAATCTCAACTAATCAACTTACATAACTTGAAATCATGCAGCAATATGGCAATTAACATCAATTAGGCTAAGTAACAGTCATTTCATATTAGATGATATACTGACAAACCCTAAAACACTTAGTATTTATGGATATAGACACTGAATTCCCAGAAACAAATCAACAAAAGAATAAAAACATAATTTATTTTAAACAAGAGGGCAATGGACTAAGAATGGTGATTAACCAGACCTACCAACCTAAAGCTTTTCCCAAATACCAGCCTAAATCTAGTACAAGTGCAGGACAGTGAAAGACAAACCATTAAACATAGTATCAGGATCCAAACATGTAAGTTGACAGAAGAGCTATTGAAAACTAACAAGATAAAAAGCCTAACAGAATAGAAGAGAGAACATGAATATCAAGATCTAATTTTGAACTCGAGAGACAAACCAAACACTTCATAACCCTAAAACATGTATTAGACTAAACATGACTAAACATGGAAGAAACAGAACATGAAAATAAACAAACAGGAGAATATGAAGATGAATAAGATGAAAGTCAACATTAGTGTTAAACTAAACCTAAAACAGTCAGAACAGAGTAATAACAAAGGATGTGAGTGAGATGATTATAGAACCCTAATACTCTACAGGATCTCAAAAGAGCAATTTAAGACATACGAAATCAAGCAAAGAGAGCATGAATCAAAGAAGAAGCTAAGACAGGAATCTATGTCTATCAGAGAAGTATGCAAAGCAAAGCTCTAGAATTAACATGATGAACAGAAACAAAAAGGCACCCATAAGCATGCAAATCAAAACAAAAATACATAGAAATAAAGCACAGAAAGCAAACAAAGGGATCAGGGACTTAGCTCGCGGGGCCTGTCCCCCGAGCTTCCTAATCTCTTTCTTTTTCTCTGTTTCTCTAATCTTTCAGACTCTCCCAGGCCTTTCTTCTTGTTTCCTTTTCCTTTTATTGTTTTCCAGATATCTCTTTTTTTTTGAATTTTCTTCTGGTTTTTCTTTTAGGCCTAAAAACGAGGCCTTTTGAGATTTGAGTTGCAAGAGGGTGTTCAGGAGTGTAAAAATGGTGTATCTTGGGGTGGTTTTGATTTTGGGGTCACCGGAGTTAGGTTTCCGGTGACCTTATTTTGGATATTCGAAGCGTTCCGGTTAGATTCGAGGGGAACCAGTGGTATGGGTGGGTAGATCTCATGGAGAAGAATAGAACGGCATTGGTTTGGAAGCGGTTCTCATACTTTGGTGGTCACCGGTGTAACTCCGGTGACCGGGACTTTGAAGAACGGTGGTATTTTTCTGGGGTTTTGGGGTATTATGAAACGAAGAAGAAGAAGAAGAAGAAGAAGAAGAAGGGAGTAGTAAGAAGAGCCGGCGACCACCGTAGGAGTGGTGGCCGCCATGGCCGTCAGAGATGAAGAAGATGAAGAGGTGAGGGAGGCGAAGAGGAGGGCGGCTGTCTCTTAGGGTTTTAATTTTGGCAAAATGAGACAGCCGCTTCAGACAAACCCTTTTTATAGGCCAAATATCCCAGGTAATCTCGACCGTTGATATGATGGAGATCAACGGCTGTTAGGCGCGTTACAAAAACGATGCCGTTTGGATGCTAATGAGACCAAGGTCTCGCCCGTTGGATCAACATAGGATGGACGGCTTCGATTCGATCTCGTAATTTAATTAAACCACAAATTCCGCCATCTATCTCAACCGTTGGATAATACAATTGAACGGCCAAGATTTTCACTAATTAACAGGCTTACGGACCGGAACGTTTGGGCTCAATACACTGGGCCAGCTATCTGGACAGCATTTTGGCCCAATTTTATTATACCATACATATTTTGTATTTTTCTGGTATTTTAATTTTTTATGCACTTTTCTTTTATATTTTTTTTTTCTTTTCTTTTATGAAAAATTATAAATCCTAATTTACTACCTACTCTAATTTACTAGTATTTTTTGGTAATTTTCTGCTATTTTTTCCTAATTTCTACTACTTAAGCTATTTTACTAATTTTCTAATTAACTAAACTAACAAATTACTTACTACTATTTTTTGATTTTTTTTTTCCTAATTTCTTACTTATTCAAACACACAGAAATATAACTAATTTCAAGCAACGCAAGTAATTGCACTCAAAAACATATTTATTTTAATTTTGGAATTTAAAGGCTTAGTGCAAAAATCATGTGCTCACATATACCTATATGTTTTGTATTTTCTAGCTGTATTTTCTAGCTAAACAAACACACCCATACCAATGCTAATGCTCGAAGTCGACGGAAATCCGATGTAACACAAAACTATTTAATTTTGAATCTTTTAGGAGTGATTCTTATGTAGGGCAAAAATCACGTGCTCACAACTTTGAGTTCAAAGTTCAAACGTTAAGAATATAAGTCCTTAAGTCCTTAACTTAGAGTTACAGGTTAAAAATTTAAGGACATATAGTCTTGAAATCCTGAACTTAGAAGTTTCAAGTTCAAAAGTTAAGAACATGTAGTCCTGAAGTTAAGGACATGAGCATAAGGGTATTTCGTCAAGGCAATTAAAATTTATTAAACTAGTGGCTAAAGACTAAAGAAAATTAAAATACTGGCTTTAAAATAAAGATACGACCTGTTAGTAGCTATTTGTGCATATCGCCTGTAGCTTAACCCTCATGCCACTAAAGCGGCCGCTTTGGGCCTCACAAAATTAGAGGCCTCAAAAGCTACTCTTTTTATATATTATTTAAATATTTATTGTATTTGTGATTAAATTGTGACAAATAGTTATCAATTTCAACCATCTTTTGTTACCTTATCACCAATTTTAATTAACATAGTTTTATATTTTGTGTTATCCTTTCTTGGAGTTGGTTGAGAAAATTTAAATAAAAGTGCAAGACAATTAAATTTACAGTTAGTTCTTACTGCAACTAGAATAAATTTTATTTACAACTCTAACTTTGTAGGATATTTTTTTTTTCAAGATCTATGTAGCACGCTGGAAGCTAATCAGATCGTAAAAAGCTATAGTTAATTTATTTATCATCTTTGTAAATACAAATTTCCACATGATTGTTACTTTGAGAGGCAATGGTATATTGCGTGTTATGTTGATGGTCACGTGGAAGAAAAAATTCAAAACTAAACTTAATAAAATCTTATCAAGTGTTAGTAATATTTCTACCAAAACTAAATGAATTGGTTACATCGTCAAGATAATTTTGCATCTCAACAAGTAAAAAGAATAAACTTGGAAAACTGAAATTGTATAGCCGCTGTAAAAATAACAACCGAAAAATATATAAAATTATATTTTTGGAATATATTTACATTATGTATATTATATAAAATACGGAAAATGTCCAAATATATCCATGTACTATGAGAAAAGGTTTAAATATACTCCTCGTTATACTGTGCGTCCAAATATAGTCATGTTGTTATACTATTGGTTCAAATATATTCCTATTTTGTTAAGTTTGGCCAATGTGTACATCAAATCCTACATGACAATAACATTTAATGAGGTGGGTACTATGTGACATGCCACCTCAGCACCCCTAAGCAATGTTACCCTTCCCTTGTATTTTTTTTCACCACTAAAGTTCCTTTGAATTCCACCACCATTACCACCATTACTGCGGCCATTGGTAATATTCCTAATATATTTGCTCTTAGAAGAGTATGGAGCTCGTGGTGGTGGTGATGGTAAATCTTAATGTAAAACTTATTTACACCAAAAATAACTCAAATCAAATCATGGATATCCTTCAGAAATCTGAAGTTTTGATGTACTTACTGATTGTTCTTATGTTCTGCAAATAAATGGTCAAAAAGTTATGTAAGCACTAGAGTAAGACAATCCACATCAACTGATTAGTTAGAGAGAAGGGCAAACAACTATATTAAAAAAAATAGAAGAAAGGGATAAAATGGATAGGGGCACTGAGGTGGCATGCCACATGACGTCCATCTTATCAAATATTAGTGCCATGTAGGATTGGATGTCAATCTTGGCTAAACTTAGAGGTAAATGGACATTTTGAACTAATAGTATGACTATAGGGATGTATTTGGACTCAAAGTATAACGAGAGATATATTTGGACCTTTTCTCATAGTACATGGATATATTTGGACCTTTCTCGTATAAAAAATTACACAAGTTTTATACACTTTTTCGGCTATCGAATATAAATAGTTTTTGGCACGCGCTAAAAGTGGTAATGCCTCAATAAACTTCAACAAAAATATCTAAAATTTTGAGATTTTTTCCTTCCTATACCATATATGAAACTTTATTACCGAATATGTGCATAGTTTCTAATTATCAGCTATGTTCACAGTTTTTCTACAATTATTATACCATTCATTAACTACTAATTATTAGTAGTTGAATCTTCCTAATTAGGCGCGCTACAAATCAGGAACATAATATTCTAATTGATTTAGCGACCTTCAGATCAAATTTGAAACACAAATCCCATATCTTCAATTTAAAATCAAATTACATAGACTCTTTTCTGCAAAAATTCTGTTCATAGATATTTTTCCTTAAGCCACAAATAAAAATAAAAAAAGACAAAATCTTCACAATCGAATCAAATTGTAGAAATCAATTCTGCAAAAGCTCAGTTCGTCGACATTCTCTCTGCATCTCTCTCTATTTCTCAATCGCAAACTTCAGTAATACAAAGAAAATGAAAAAAGAGCAACAATTTCACCATTGACAACCATTAAAAAGCTTGAAAGCTTTGAATTCAAATTTGTATTTTCAAAAATTATTATTTGTTTGGATTGGGTGCTGTTAGATTATTTGTATTATGATTATAGAGGCATTATTTTCTGTTTTTACAAACCAAAACGACTAAAACTTCTACAAAATCTTCTACACAAAATGCAATTATATTGAAAATACCAATTAAGCTACAATTGGATGGGAATTGAAATATTAAAATTCAATGTAACCAGTTTGTAGATATTTTATTGATAAATTTATAGATTATTGTATTCTGATTGTAGATGCGTTGTTTTCTATTTTCACAAATAAAAAAAGACTAAAACTTCTACAAATCTTCTGAAAAACACAATTATGTCGAAAAATCTATTTATGAGATTGGATGAATCTTTATAATCTAAGAAGAATAAATATTGAAATAACACATGGAGCAAAGTTAAACCCAGCATCGTCTCCTCTCCGGTCCTCTCCATTCTCACCCCAAAACCCCAATGTAGTCTCTGCCACCCTCCGCCTCCAAGGTCGGCCATGCCACCATAGAGAAGGTAGTGAGCGCCCTACTCAAATGTAAAGAATCCCAGTCCAAATTCCAGAAAGCCCAACTGCTCCCACAAGACGACTTCATCTACCTCAACCTCACTCTCAAGAAAATCCCACCAAATTAAAGCCTCGTACCAACGCTTTCTGCATCCCTTTCCCTAACCCTATTCACGATCCTTCCTCCTCCGAGCTCTGCCTCATTATTGACGACAAACCCAATTCCAAATTCACTTCGGATGCCGCCAAAAAGATTATCAAATCCCAAAACATACTCATCAGTAAAGTCATTACGCTCTCGAAACTTAAAACGTGTGACCCTTGGGATATACGGTAGCTTGAATTAATGAGGGATATACGCTGCATTAATTGTACCTTAAAATACTATAATATAGAAATGATAATTTGGTATACTAAATGTAATTATATCAAGCCTTAAACATTGAGGGTCATAAGGTTTCGTATATGGTATAGGAATGTAAAATTCCATTATGAAACAAGTTTAAGGCCTCTTATTGTGGCTTAGCTTTATGCCTCAAATACTATTGAGCCGCTTCTGCATGTGAATCGGAAATCACAAATTCGAGCCGTTATGGTCCGGCGCTTCGCCGACTTCACGTATAATGAGAGTTTAGTACATCAAATTGTCCATATTAAAAGTTGAACACCCTTTGCAAAATTCTGTTACCGCCGTAGTGTATAAGTAATACGCACTCAGCTAAATTTTAGCAAGAGAAATTTTTCATGCACAGCTAAATTTAGTTAGGATTTTTTTGTGTATTTCTAGCAACTATTAGATAAGACTATTCGTAACTAAATTAGGATGATCAATGTTGATATCTATTCTCAAAGGACGTCATGCAAATTGTAATTAGCAGAATTGTCTGATTGCTTTCACTTATTGGATTTTAAAGATTTTTTAGGATACAAGTGCAGCGGATAAGGCTAGTTCTCCATTGATTAGTGATTTCGAGTTCGAATTTTGGGTATGTAAATAGGTCCTATGTGGTGCAAATTCGGATATAATCGAGCTCTATTACGGATACCGAACATCAAATAGAAAACAAAAAAGAAAATAATATTTTAGCATAAAGAGTTTTCAGCTTCTTTTTCGAAATCAGACAACATTTCAAAATCACGAGGTAATATTAGCCTTATGCAATAAAGAGAGCAAAGGATACGACCACACATTCTCCATTTGCTTTTGTATTGTGTTATCTTTTCTTTTTCCTCTTACAGCTTGTTTAGAGGGTTGTTACCCGTTATTTTATAATGTATTGTTTTTGAAGAATTGAAACTGAGAGCTCCTTCAATAATGGCGGAGAAGCAGAGAAAAGATTCGAAGAAGAAAGAAAGAGAAAGGAGCAGTTATTTCACTATTCACACTTAACTGAATAAGTGAATGTTACTGTACATATATATACACACACTAATTATATTCTAACTAATCTAACTAATACAGCTGTCATTCTATTTTAACACCCCTCCTCAAGCTAATAGTTGAAATATGTCTTTCAACTTTAGCTTGGACATTAAGAATTCATGTTGTGCTCGACCAAGGCCTTTTGTTAGAAATCAGCTTGTTCTTCTTAAGTAGACACATGATGAGTCTTGATCAACCCTTGCACTAGTTTCTCTCAAACAAAATAACAATCAATATCAATGTGTTTGGTTCTTTCGTGGAATATAGGATTAGCTGCAATGTGAATAGCAGCTTTGCTATCACAGTTAAGAACTACATGCAGTTCAACATTCACTCCCACCTCTTTAAATAGCCCTGTTAGCCATGTAATTTCTGCTACTGTTGAAGCCATACTCCTGAATTCTGCTTCTGCTGAACTCCTAGCAACAATTTCTTGCTTCTTTGACTTCCATGAAATCAATGCTTCTCCAAATTTCACCAAATAGCCAGTTACTAATTTCCTGGTTTGAAGACAACCTCCCCAATCTGAGTCACAGAAACTCACAAATTTACTTGAATTGTCAGATAGCATTAGAAGACTAAGACTAGGAGAACCTTTGATATATCTTACTACTCTTAAAGCAGCTTCCATATGTGATTGCTTTGGTTTGTGCATATACTGACTTAGGACTTGTACTACATAAGCAATATCCACTCTAGTCATAGTAAGGTACAATAGCCTACCTATTCGCCTTTGATATTTACTAACATCTTCTAACAATTTGTCTTCTGTTTTAGAAGAAGAATGATCTGAAATGAGTCTGTCATACTCTTCAGATGTAAGTTTCACATTGGCTTCCATAGGAGTACCAGCATGCTTTGCACCACTAAGCCCCATTTCAGCAATGAGTTCCAAAGCATACTTTCTTTGACTCATTACAATACCTTTTGTTGATCTAGCAAACTCTATCCCAATAAAGAACTTAAGTTCTCCAAGCTCTTTCATTTTAAACTTCAGCTTCAGATCATTTCTAGTTTGTAAAATCAAACTCTGACTTATCCCAGTTACAAGTAGATCATCTACATAGACAAGTACCACAATAAGCCCAGACTTGATTCTCCTGATAAACAGTGAATAGTCAAAATGACTTTGAGTAAATCCCAATTGTATATAAGAATCTGTCAGCTTCTTATTCCATTGCCTAGGAGCTTGTTTAAGCCCATATAAGGACTTATGAAGTTTGCAGACATGCTTCTTCCCCCCTTGGCTAGCAAACCCCGGTGGAACCTCCATATAAACATCCTTAAGGAGATCACCTTGAAGAAAAGCATTGTGTACATCCATCTGAAATATGGACCAATGATTTGCAACAGCAATAGCAAAGACTGATCTGACTGTAACCATCTTGGCTATAGGAGAAAATGTCTCACTGTAATCTAATCCCTCCTGCTGGCTATACCCTTTTGCTACAAGCCTAGCCTTGTATCTTTCTACTGCACCTGAAGAAGTATATTTCACCTTAAACACCCACTTACAACCAATAGGAGTCTTTCCAGGAGGCAACTCTACCATTGACCAGGTGTGATTATCTTCCAAAGCTGAAATTTCATATTTCATAGCTTCAACACATTTTTTATTTTTGAGAGCTTCAGTATAAGATTTAGGTTCAACTATGGCAGAGTAGGCAGCTAAAGCATCTCCATGAATAGGTGATACATTAGCATATGTAATAACATCTGAAATTGGATAGCAACAATGAGCACTTCCTTTTCTTGGAACAATGTAGTCTTTCAGCCATATGGGTGGTCTGCTACTTCTAGATGATCTCTTGCTAGTATCAATAGCTTCAGCAGGAGTAGAAGAAGTAGAAATATCAGGTGATGAAGAATTATTAGTAACATCAGAAAAGAGAGGTATAGAATGAACCCGGAGAAGAAGGAGATGTAGAAGAAGAAAGATTGGGAGATATAGGTTGAGAAAAGACTTCTGTAGGGTTAAAATAAGAAATAGTTGACACATCTAAAATAGGAAATAAGGATGAGGAAGAAGAGGTTAAAGACTAAAAAGGAAAAATATTTTCCATGAATACAACATCTCTACTTACATGGAATTCCTTTGAATGAAGACCAAACATTTTATAACCTTTCTGTGTAGCAGAGTAGCCAAGAAACACTGCAGGATAGGCTCTTGGAGCAAATTTGTCAGGTCATTTAACTATGGAAACATAACCCAAGCATCCAAATACTCTCATATGTTGTAAAGATGGTACATGTCCAATCAGTTTCTCAAAAGGAGATTTGTTGGCCAGCATAGTAGAGGGCAATCTATTAATGATATAGACTGCAGTAGTTACACATTTACCCCAGAATCTCAAAGGTATTGAAGCTTGAAATCTGAGTGACCTAGCAACTTCTAATATATATCTATGCCTTCTTTCAGCAACTCCATTTTGATGAGGAGTATAGATACAAGAACTCTGATGTATGATCCCTTGAGATTGTAATAACTCTGTCATATGAGTATTAAAAAACTCACAACCATTATCAGATCTAAACAGCTTCACAGAAGTAGAATACACATTCTTAATCATGGCAAAGAAGGATCTCAGAGCAACAACAACTTCAGCTTTTGTAGGCAATAAAAAAATCCATGTGTATCTTGAGTAATCATCTACTAAAGTCAGAAAATACTTTTTGCCATCATATGTAGGGACTCTATAAGGTCCCCAGACATCTGCATGAATTGTATGAAAGCATGATTTTGTAGAAGTAGAACTAACAGGAAAATGCAACCTTGTTTGTTTAGCTAGAGGACATACTTCACAGTGCTTGACCTTACTATTACAATCTCCTGACTGTAGATCACAAGAATTTTTTAGTTTCTGCAAAGTATCTATGGGTTCATGACCCAATCTTTTGTGCCATACAACTATACTCACTGCTTTACTAGAGCCTTTGACTACATTTACAGAGTTTATTTGCTTTGGAATCTCTGAAACATCAAACCCTTGACATTGCATTGTATTCCCACTGCCACTGACTTCTTTGGAGTAGAATTGAACACATATAAACCATCTTCCTCTCTACCAATCCCCCTCGCCTGTCCACTAAAGAGCTCCTGGAAAATGAAGAAATCAGGAAAGAACATAACAATCCATTTCATTTCATTTGTGAGCTTGGAAACAAATAGAATATTATATTTGAAGTCAGGAATGTACATCACATTAGACACTACTAGATTCTCCAGGATAGAAACAGATCCTATGTGACTAACATGAGTAACACTACCAGTAGGTAGATGAACTTTTCCTCCCTTGCCTTCAACAGATTTTGCAGTGATCAACATATTAGAATCATTCACCATATGACTAGAAGCCCCTAAATCTACAATCCATTTCGTCAAATTTTAGTAATGTCACCACAAAATGTTATACCTGCTGCCATAGCAGTCCCACAACTCTCAGGTTGCTTTCCTAGCAATTGAATAATTTGATTGTATTGATCTTGAGTGAATTGAGGAATTCCATATTGCATATTCTGAACTTGCACCCGAGAATTTCCTCCAAAATTTGTGGAACCTGCTTGTACATGTCTGGTAAGATTGTCAGTTACATAGTTCACTGAATTTTCAAAGCCACTATTCCTTTTAGACTTAAAATCAGGTGGATATCCATTCAATTTGTGACAGTTTTCCCTAGTGTGATCTTTAAAATTGCAGTAGTCACAATGTAAGTTACTTCTCTTAGATTTATAGCTGGTATTAGAATTGCTTCCTCCTCCAGCCTGACCATAGCTGTTTCTTACATTCCCTTTATTGCTAAACAAGGCTGTCACCTCACATCCTGTATGATTATAATTCTGCCCCAAGATTCCTTTTCCATTTTGCTGCATTGAAGTTCCAGTAGATACTCCTTTATTACTGAATAAGGCAGTACCTTCATTGACTTCAGTCCCCTGAGAAGCTAATGATCTTCTGCTTTCTTCAGAAATTATCATAGAATAAGCCTTGTTTATTGATGGTATAGGAGACATATTTAGAATCTGATTGCTAGACTGAGAATAAGTTTCATTTAACCCCACAAGAAATTGTAATAACCTCTGATATTCGAAATGTTCAACATATTTCTTTGATTTTTCACAACCACATCCAGGACAGGGCATACGAGCATCAAATTCTGCCCACAACTCTTTTAATTTTGAAAAATAAGTAGACACAGTAGATAGACCTTGAGTTAGAGTAGCAATCTGTTTATGTAGATATAGTACTCTAGAACCATTGACCTTATCAAAAGTTTGTTTTAGATCCATCCACACTTTATGTGCACTTGAAGCATAAACCATACCTCTAAGCAATTCAGCACCCACAGAGTTCATAATCCACGATAATACAATAGCATTACATTTTTCTCAAAGTTCATGAAGAGCTACAGGGAATTTCTCCTTCAAATATCTTCCATCAACGAACCCTAGCTTACTTTTACCTAATAAGCTAATAAGCATAGTACTACTCCACAAAGTATAATTCTCATGTCCTGTGAGCTTGACAGAGATAAGAGAACTACCTGGAGTATCGCTTGGTTGTAAAAATAGCGGATGATGTTGATCAATCACTGGTATAACTGCTGGACCAGTCGCAACTTCTGCATGAGTTGATATATCGTCTTCTCCAGTAATCGCCATTGTTAGCAAGAGAAAATTTACTCAATATCACAAATAATAATTGCTCAAACTCGATATAGCCCTAAAATTTAGGAATCAAAACAATTTTACAAATTAGATGAGTGTATGATAGAGGCAACTGAAAAACAGAAGAATTGAGAGCTAGATCTTTGATCCTAGTTTTGATACCATGAAGAATTGAAACTGAGAGCTCCTTCAACAAGGCGGAGAAGCAGAGAAAAGAGCCGAAGAAGAAAGAGAGAGAAAGGAGAAGTTATTTCACTATTCACACTTAACTGAATAAGTGAATGTTACTGTACATATATATATACACTAATTATATTCTAACTAATCAAACTAATACAACTGTCATTCTATTGTAACAATTATATATATAATATTATATTGTACTGTATTATTTTAGAAATATAGTATTTGACTAGATTGTATTATCTATTGTGGTTTAATAATACTTTTATTGTTTGATTTGACTATATCGAATTCTGTTATAATCGGTAAGTTTCTAAATTGCTCTTAACTGCAGTAAATATAAAATTTATCAATAATTATAAGACAACCTATTTTCTCTAATTTATCACTCATTATAAACAAAGATGTATGCGCATATGCAAAAGTTAAAAGTTATGACATAGATTAATATTAAAAAAAAAATACTAAGAGTAATTGTTACAATCCAAAAGATAAGAAAATAGTGATCATACACAGTAAAAAGAAAAAAATTAAAGAAATCATGAAAATGGTAGGCGCGAGGTTTCACCTATTGATTTTGATGATAACACTGAGGAAGCATATTTGGTGAAATTAAGTTGCATGTCGATACAACAAAAGTATGAAGTCAATCGCCATTATTGACTAATCATGTGGGCAGCCAAAGGAACTAAGTGTCACGACCTAAATAAAACTGCCATGGTGGCGCTTAACATAAAATTAGGTAAGCCAACTACTCAACCATTTTATCATAACAAAAGCTTTAAAAATATACGTAATCAATTAATAGTTAAAGAAAACTTTTTAAAAGCAGAATAAAATTCACAACTCAATACAAATGTCTCCCAAAACCAGGGTGTTACCGCGTACATGAGCATCTATATAGGGATATAGTCTAATACAACATCTAGAGAATACGAACTGAAATATAGGTAAAACTGAGGAGGAAAATTCAAGGTCTACGAACGCCAAGCAGCTACCTCGATAGTCTCCAAAGATCCGAAGACCACAACTCAGCAACTACCGTGACATGAAGCACTTGGATCTGCACACGAGGTGCACATGTGTAGTGTGAGTACAACCAACTCAATAAGTAATAAATCCACCCTTTGGACTGAAAGTAGTGACAAACTAAATCTATTACAGTTCAATATAGAGATAACAATGGAAAAACGTAAATGTGCTCTCAAATTCAACAGTTAAACTCAATACAGTAAGATAGATCAAGTCTGAATGATATGAAAAGTATAACTTCTCTACTTTTATATGCCAATGCATATATGTACGTGATGGACCATGCAGAAATTCTCGTGTGCTCACACTCTCGAAATGCTCCATCGCTTAGTACTTTATATGGACAATCCGGCCAAGGAAAGATCCATCCAGCAATATATACATCAACTGATCATTAGTCACTCAGTGCTGGGTAGGTCCAATACAGTCCGTGGGGAAGATCCATCCACAGGTATAGTTGCTTCGGACAAGATCCATGTCTAGGGAAGCTCCATATCTCAATATAAATCAACTGTGCTCACTGGGTGTGTGTGCAGACTCCGGAGGGGCTTCTTGAGCCCAAACACTATCATAAATCGATAAAACCCGCTGTGGAGTGCAGCCCGATCCCATAAAAGTCAGTCATAAGTAGACCCTCGGCCTCAAAATTAATATCAACATTCTTCAAAATTTTCACAGAATTCACATATTTCAATATAAAAACTTATCGACTACGCACCCGGACTGCGCACGCAAATCGAGACAATATAAAATGAGGTTTTCAAGTCCTCGAAAGCACGGAACAGACGAGAAATAAAAAGGGTCATCACTTGTTGGGACTCCGACGGAGTCCAATAAAGATAAGCTTCTTGAGGAAGCTTATTTACAACGGAGTACTAAATAAATGTTCATAGTATAATATATTTAAAGAATTTACATTTTACTAAGTAGTAACAATTTTAGAGAAGTTATATTGAATTTCAATTTGGATGATTACTCGTGTTAAATGTGTTCCTAATTAGAGATTCTTAAATTGGTTATTCTCGTTACCTTGATCTGGTCACCTTTGAGCAAAATATTAATAGACTTTTATGGCATGAACAATAGAAATTACATTTTCTCTATAAGGGTATATTATTGGATCCCTTTAATATGGTAGGAAAGAAGAACAGAATATATTTATACAAGGAAAAGCATTATGAAAATGAGAAATTGTAGCTATTGATATATGTCTGTATACATAGGTATATGGTGCATTTATGTGAAACCTTCCACTTATTTATTGCAAATAAATTCCATTCCAATCATCAAATAAGAAATCTCCATCTTAAAAATAATAAGTTTAAATAGGAAGCCTTAGAATTACCAAGAACTTTCACCAACATCTCTAAGGTACGTTCTTTGTAATTTTTATGATTTACCTTATAATTTCTTTATTATTATTATTATTATTTATTTATTTATTATTTTTATTATTATTATTATTATTATTTGCATAATAATGAATTCTTTGTGTTTTACATTTTACTTATACTCTTTTCCCTTTTTGCACGTTGTCCTTTATAAAAGAATTTTTGACTAATTATGAACAGAGATCGTAATAAATAAATAAAAGTTGATCAAGTAAAAATAAAAAAGAAATATATTATAAAATGTAAATCAAAGAGTTAGTATTTTGCAAAAATATTGAAGAGATTATGGATAAATCTTAAATCAAAACAAAAAATTATTGCTAATTGTAAAGGGAACCAACATTAAACGTGCACAACACAAACAACTCCCAAAGTTTTTTCTTTTTCTTTGTGAACCAAAAGATTAAAAAAAAAAAACACCCTTAGGTTTTTAAATTTTTTATTTTATACAACTCCCTTAGTTAGATGCACGTTATCTAGGAATCAATAAGGGGGACCCTTCCATTATTAATAAATCCAAAATTTAACGGTAATTTAATCCAAATTATAATTCTTAATTGTTTGCCATATAAGCAAACACAATCATCAAAATCATAGTTTAATCGTAATAAGCAGATATAATTATTTTCATAAAATGTTGTTCAGATTTAAAAGGGTGTCACTGTCGGCTGTCCTAATACATTAGTCAATCAATATTCTTCATTCCTCTCTCTCTCACACACACACAAAATGCAGAAATGGCCGAAGAAGAGAACACAGTACCCTCTAATAGCTCTTGTATTCTTCGTCTTCATAGTTTTCTCTATCCTCTATAATGAAAGTAATATCCAAGAAATTCATTCCAAACACACCCTCCCAAGAACTCCTCCAGGTCAGTTTGTAATTTCTTAGGTATCAGCAAAATCCTTTCTTTTTGACATTTTCCTTGTTTTTTGAGCAAATTTTGTTGGGCTTTTTTGTGGGGTTTTGTAGATAGTTCCTTTTTGTGCATTTTCTTGAAATTGGAATGCAGAAACAAACATATTTTTAGAACCCCCTTTTTCCGTGAACAAGTTATTTCAAATATTATGCTAAGAATGAAAAAAAAGAAATTTGATGTATACACTCTCCATCCCATTTTATGTGTCCTTTTTTGATTGATAGAGGCGGAGCCACGATTTGAAGTTTATGTGTTGGGGAATCTAATCTGTTTAAGTTACTGGTTTCTAAATTATAAATTATGGAAGTGTACGTATACATGTTTTGGACAAAAGCTCGCAGGTCGTGTTCTAGTTCCGCCCTTGTTGACTGAGCACACGTTAAGAAAGAGAGAAAGACTTTTGAAACCTGTGATCTAAAACAAGCTATAGACATATGTGTAGCTATAAATTATCTCATTAATGATAAATGAGAATTTTATAGTTAAACTATTTCTAAATGTAGAAAGTTGTCATTCTTTTTAGAACAAACTGAAAAGGTAAGTGTGCGACATAATTGGGATGCACGAAGTTTTTCATTTTGAGTCCATCTGAGGGGATTTTTATGGTGTTGTAGTGCCTTTGGATAAATCGAGTGCTTGCCAGTCCACTGTGAAGTATAGTGGAAAGAGAGCTGAATGGGATAGCTTCAAACCGAAGACTGATGGCCGAAGAGAAATACCAGAGATGTGTGATTATTTTTCAGGGGAATGGGTGTTTGATAATAGTTCATATCCATTGTATAAAGATTCTGATTGTCCTTATATGTCCGATCAATTGGCATGTCACAAGCATGGTCGGCAAGATCTGGATTACCAGTACTGGAGATGGCAACCTCACCACTGCAATTTGAAGAGGTTAATTTTGATTTTCATTTTGTTGCTCATTTGTAACCAATACCTAAATATAGTATACATTAAATAACCGACTGAACCATTAGATGAAAGAATATTCGTATAATTTCTATTTGCCCAAGCCTTGGTAGATAGAATTACCTGGTATCTTACTGGTGGAAAATAGCAGGTGCGAGGTGGAACAATCGAGGCGCGCACAAATTGGCCCGGACACCACTGCCATTAATTTTTTTTTGTTAACATTAATCAAATTATAAAATATTAAATTAGTTATTCTCACCCTATACATGTTTAAATTCTTGTAGGATCGTTGACTAAATTGTTGTGTCATGGTTATTTCATTTATTGACTGGTTAATGTCGATACGCAGGTGGAATGTGACTGAAATGTGGGAGAAATTAAGAGGGAAAAGACTAATGTTTGTGGGAGACTCACTGAATAGAGGACAGTGGATATCGATGGTGTGTCTTTTGCAATCTGTTATTCCTGCTGAGAAGAAGTTCATGACACCACAGGCTCACCTTTCAATATTTAGAGCAGTGGTCGGTGAACTTATTTTGAGTATATGACATTTAGCATTTAACTAAGTGATCTCAAACTTTATATGATGTCAAGTTCCGCTCAAATTTAAATGTATTTTGGTGCATACAGATGGTGATGATTATGCCAATATAATTTAACGACTGCTACTAAATTCATGTGTTTCGGTGTTGATGACAGGAATACAACGCCAGCATAGAGTTCCTTTGGGCGCCACTTCTTGTCGAATCAAATTCTGATGATCCTGTCGATCACAGACTGCCTGAGCGAATACTTCGTCCTGATTCACTTCTTAGGCATTCATCAGAATGGATGCATGCTGATATATTAGTCTTCAATTCATATCTTTGGTGGAGACAGGGCCCTGTTAAGTTATTGTAAGTATGATTAGATCATGACTTCAGTTGATATGCTAAGAACTAATTTTTGACTCGTCAGATGATAAATGAATATTTAAAAGATAAATGGTAGAAGGAAGGAGTTGTTACTTCCTTTTTTCCCCCCATTTTATCCCGGCCAGGTTGACCTGCTTTATACTTCTTCAAGTTGCAGACTTTCAGCTTACAAGGAATTGTTGAAACTGTTTATATTTCTAATTTAAATGAAGATTTCGCGAAGTAGAAATTGCTTTCTTATCAGTTCCAGTGCTTTTTTAGGTGGAGTCGTGAAGAAAATGGAGTTTGTGAGGAAATAGATGGGTTGGGAGGCATGGAATTAGCTATGGAAGCATGGGCGAAGTGGGTGGATTCCAATGTTGATCGCGCGAAGGTCTTTTTTGTCACTATGTCCCCTACACATTTCACGTAAGTGAGAAGCTTTTCTTTTATTGCTAAAGTTTACTTTATGTACTTATCTACAAAGGTCTTAACTACATGCTGCATGGATTTGACTGGATTCCAAAGTTCAGAATTAATTTTGATTGTAATATGTGAACTAATTCAGAGATGGAAGCAGCATGTTTTGTGTATATTGATTTTTGCACCTAATATTAAGTAGCCGAATTAAACTTTTTTAGTTAGATTGTCAATGCGAGGTCAAACATCGGTAAAATTTGCACCCAACATAATACTCTCCATTGTGCATTTGTTGATATGAGTTCATAAATGTCTCACCATTATTTAAAGTTGATGCCGAGTTCCTTTATTTGAAATATAAATTCCAAAAATATGCTGATTTTCAGGCAAAAAGTTCCCCCTAAAGAGCCATAATAACTTATCTGATTACACGATATGAAACAGTGAGGAGCGAGGGCAAGTGACATTCTAATTAACATTTCTAATACAGTAATACTCATTGGGGTCAAATGGCAATATCAGTTAATTTTTCCGGAGATCCAACATGAAAGATGTTTATCTTGGTTTAGATTTATCTCTGTCACAGCAACAAATCATGTCCTTTCTTCTTTCAACATTCAGGAAACAAGAATGGGAACCAGGGAGCGAAGGAAACTGCTACGACGAGAAGCTTCCTATAAAGAATGGAACATACTGGGGTATAGATTCTGACTTTCCCACAATGCAGATGGTTGAAAGGATACTGACCAAGTTGGGCTCGAAGGTTAATGTTCTCAACATTACTCAGCTCTCAGAATATAGGAAAGACGGCCACCCTTCCATCTACCGCAAGTTTTGGGAGACACTGACCCCTGAGAAATTAGCAGATCCTGCAAGTTACTCAGATTGCATCCATTGGTGTTTGCCAGGCGTTCCTGATGTATGGAACGAGCTGCTATTTCAATTTTTGTGAAAAAAACAGGTGCACTTTGTAAGTAGTTTTTCCACTATCCTTGGAGAAAAGATACATCTCAAATGAGCAAGCCCATATTGCTACTGTTAGTGTTGAAGCAAATTCTTGAACCTCAAGGTAAAGCAGTTACAGAGTGAAGAGATGATGTTTCTTTCTGTTGAGTTCACTTTGATAGTTTGGTGATTCACTGATCCTAGATACCATTGCTGGTAGGAGATAGTAAGTACCCGTTGAAATAGTTGAGGTATGTTCAAACCAGCGGCTATCAGCGGTTCTTCTGTTCGCTCGAAAAAGGGCAGCCCGGGAACTAAGCTCCTGCTATGTGCGGGGTCTGAGGAAGGGCCCAACTTTTATTTATATGAGTGTATACACAGTTTTACTTCTGAAGTTTTTATTTTTGTAAATTTTTCTTTATTCTTATACCTCGAACCACTGTTCGTTTATATTAGTGGCAGATCTTCACGGAACATTATGGGTGCTTAAGCACCAATTGTCTTTGACCAAATTTAGTAAATTTACATAGCCAATTATCAAAAAAACTAAATAAGTATTGAATGAGCACCTACAACTAAACTCTTTTTTTTTTTCTATTTTTTTTGTAGTTTTTTTATCGGTGCAATTGGACTGATGTTATTAATTTATTTTTCAACTTATGATATTAGACTCGATTGTAAGAATTATTTACCTTTATAGGTGAATTTTTCCTCATGGTATAAAAAGTTAATACACCATCAGTGTGTACTTAAATCATTTGAAATTCAGAGGACAATCCCTTCCGATAGATTAACAGATTTACTATAAGGAGTGCAATATTTCAAAGTCTTGAATTTCTTGTGCACTCAAATTTATTCCTTAATTCCGTTAAATTAAAATCTAACTAATGGAGTAACAAATTACATATGTAGGTCATACTTTTTTTTTATAGTCTTTCTATTTTATTTTATATGAATACTATTTTCCTTTTAGTTTGAATATTTAAAAATAATCTAATTTTAAACCTTTTACTTTATCTTTACTGATACAATTTTATAAGCATAAGAATATCATAATCTATTTTAGATCACAAATTTTAAAGTTCTTCGGTATCGTTAATCTCTTCATGCTCGTTCCAAGCACGAAGTACCATTTGTACAAATAAAAATTCCCTTCTCAATCAAACAAGATCATATAAGATGAAACGAAAGGATTAACAAATATATCTAAAATAAAAGTATGAAAGTCGAGTATTAGGATTATAGTTTTAGGAGATAGTTGAGTCTATTTTTTTTTTCGTACCTATGTGAGATTAGTTTAGTAAATTGCTTTTGCTCTATTTTCTTATTTTTTGATGATATTATTACTCTTTTGGTATCTGTTAATGATACTGATATATTATGTATTGGTTGTTTTTGTTGTATATCTAAGTGTCTCGTACAGTGTGAGTAGCGTACTACTAATAAAATGTTGGAAAAGATATTTTATTGTAGAAATCGCATACCAGCCGTTAATTCATTTGATAACCAAAACAAACTGATATTTCTGAAAAAACCCGGATTCTGTTCACGGTCTTTCTTCTCCCAAATAAGCAACAATGGCGTCTGCTTTTTACCACCAAAATAATCCCTTATTTACACAGTCTCTTCACCATAACAATTATAATTACAATTATTTTTGTTACTCTACTATTCTTCCATTAAAGAGTAATAATACTAACTGCTCAGCTCGACTGCGTACTACACTAATCAAATCTTTTAGGGACAAAAATCGTACTGTTCTATCCGAAACTTCAGTCGATAATTCCGATTCCAATTCTGATTCGGGAGAAAGTCGGGTCAGTAGTTCGGATCCTGACAGAGGACCCGATACAGACATTCAGTCATCATGGCTGGATTCGGTTACTTCCCTTCTGAAATTTGATGGAATTGGATGGGAGATTATGTCCATTGCGTTGCCAGCGGCGTTAGCTCTTGCTGCTGATCCCATTACTTCACTTGTTGATACTGCATTTGTTGGACATTTAGGTACTTTTATAGTATCCTTTCTTTGTTATGGTTAATGTTCTCCAGTAAGCTGGTATTTAATTTAATTCCAGTCCTGCTTCTGCCAAGGGATCATAGTAGAACATTATGATTAGCTGATAGCTGTGTGATTTAAACTAGCTGCTGAGATGGGATAGTTTCATGTATGGTCACTCAACTTTTACTTTACAACAACAACAACCACCAACCTAGTTTGATCCCAACAGTTGGGGTCCGGGAGGGTAGTCTGTACGCACACCTTACTCCTTACTAATACACTTAGAGAGGATCTCAACTTTTACTTTATTGCACCAAATTCACTAAATTATTTTTTTTAACAAAAAAAACTACTCAACTTTGTCTAATTATCACACAAAGTTACTAAATATTTTTTTACAACAAAAAAGTCACTCAATGTTGCCTATGTATCGTGCAAAATGTATCATTTGTTTCCTCCTAGTGACTGTTCTATAATACTCAGGCAAAATTGAATGACTTTTGAGTGACAAAAAATACTTTAGAAATTTTGTGATACTGAGGTAAAGTTGGTGGATTTTTTGTTGCAAACAATAGTTTTGTGACTTCGTTGCAATACAGTGAAAATTGAGCCATCATCCATGAAATTAACCCTGTAGGAACCATTACTTAACTTGTTTGATTTAGTGTGAAATAGTTACTAGGATTAAGATGAAAGTTAAAATGTGCTTTACTTACTATTTACAATTTGGTAAATGTATAACTAGTTTAAATACTATATAAGTGGGTTGCAACTAAAGTTTAGTTAGAGGATTGGGTCCCACTCTAAGAAAATAGGTATTGTTCCGACATGGCTGAAATAAAGTAGGAGAGGATAACATTTTGAAATGATGAAGTACAACATTCAGGTTGGTGTTTCGTGTTTGTCTTACTTATGTATGCCTGTGTTTTGTAGGATCGGTTGAATTGGCAGCAGTAGGTATTTCGGTATCAATTTTCAATCTCATCTCGAAATTATTCAATGTTCCTTTGCTCAATGTCACAACTTCTTTTGTTGCTGAAGAGCAGTCATTGATTGGTAAAGGTGATTGATTGTTTGTCAAAGGATCTATGTTTAATTTATCAAACATTCTGCATTTACCTGATATGAATTATGTTTTTTTCTTAAACTAGGTCGCCCACCTGGTTCACAAAGCAAAATACTACTTCCTTCAGTATCAACTTCTTTACTACTTGCTCTTGGCCTTGGCATTGCAGAAACTGTTGGACTTTCTTTTGGATCCGGTTTCCTGATGAATACCATGGGTATATCTGTTGTATGTCTTGATTTGTAAAAGAAATTTATTTTCTATGAGGACTAAATTTTTCTCTTCCAATTCCCAAGTCGTAAGCTATTGAGGGCATTTTTTGTTTGGGTTGTATATCATGGAGAATGACACAGTGATGAACCTATTTAGCCGCTTGGAGTTATGCTTCCCCTTTTTCTGTGCATGATATATAGCCCATGTATCTTGTTGTTCTCTGAAGATCCTCCGTGTAATCTATTTGGGGTTTTTGATGTGTTGCAGGATTCACCAATGCGTGTACCAGCTGAGCAATTCCTTACAATGCGGGCCTTTGGAGCTCCTCCAATCGTAATAGCACTTGCTGCTCAAGGAACTTTTCGTGGATTTAAGGACACAAAAACTCCTTTATATGCTGTGGGCAAGTATCAAAGATATCCAAATACTTCTCTAATCTACATAAAACAAAGGCCAAGTGCAATCTGTCCTGACATCTTGCGTCTAATATTCTTGTTTCATAAATATTATTTATGGATTGTTGGATAGATAACCATTTCAAGCTGTTCACTTCTGTTGGATATTGACTTCACGAGCTCATTGAGAAAGTTGAGATGGACATATTTTGTTTATATGGACCCCTCTTTTAGTTGAGCTAAATGCTGTTATTAAACCTCAATATATAGTAAGCTTTCATACATAAGTAACGTTCCAACAATATAGGCGAGTAGGCACTACTTTACATGTTGACTAAATTTGGTTTTATACATCTTGATGAAGTAGAGATAAGATCCAAGTTTTATCAAAGACTTGTTTAGCTTAGTAAACTATAGAAAACAACTCTTGGGAATGCTACTACCTTGTGGGATGTGCTAGAGTATGGCTTTTACATTAACAAATTATTGTCTTCACTTGAGCATGTCCCCCCCCCCCCCAGTATGGTCTGCTAAATATGGCTCTTCTTTTGTTATGGCCCAAATATTTAAGTATAATCTTTCCTTTCTTCTTCTGCTTCCATATCTGACAAAGAAACAATTCTGGATTTTCAGGAGCCGGTAACTTGCTAAATGCATTATTGTCTCCAATTTTGATATTTCCCTTTGGTTTTGGTATAAGTGGGGCTGCAACTGCTGCTGTGATATCTGAGTATGTTGGTGATGCGGTAAACCTTTACTTTGTACATGATATAACTTTCTGACCATTGTCTCTATCTTATTTTTTATTTGATCTACATTTTTACCAGATACTTGACTGCTTTTATCCTTATGTGGAAGTTAAATGAAAAAGTGCTTCTTATTGCTCCAGACATTGACGTGGGAAGATTTGCTCAGTATCTTAAATCTGGTACTTTCTTGGAAACTGTTAAAACAACACCTGAATCAGGCTACCTTATTGTAGTTAACAAAGAAACTTTTGATGAAAAGGCTCCATTTAGTGTGGATAATGCGTTTAACACGATATTCAAGTATGTCCAACTGAATCTCCTATAGGAGCAGTAGGTGAACTTGAAATCGGTATATCTGTAGATAAATCCATGAACAGTTGAAAATGAATACTTCAAATGAGAAAATGATTGAAGATGTCAATATGATTTCATTCAAATTTGAAGATTGAGTAATGGGAAAATGATGAAGATACAGCGAATTAATTTAAGAAAAACTAATGCTCTCTCTGGATATATATGATATAGAAACCTTTGGTTAATTCCTAGTCCACTTTACTTTTGCGTTTGTTGAGCATATATTCTTTTTAGGGATGATCAGTATTTGGATTGAGCACCTTATGTTGCAAATAGGATACTTAACAAATAAATCCATTATCTTAGATGCTTACAGATGTCCAATGTCTCTATGAAAGATCATTTACGGATCTGTTCTGATCATGAGCACATTTATAAACCTTAGTGAACCATATCATTAAATCAATAGCATTTTTAAATTGATACAGCATAAACATAATCTCTTGCCCTTTAATGAAACTAACAGCTTTTATAGATTCTTTACATCTGTTTCAAGAAAAAAGACTTCATGTACCAAACATATAAAGTAACATGCAGAATTTCACATGTCTAAACCTCGTGGAAAGATAATTAAGAGTTTCTCTTGTGTACTTTATCAGAATACTTGGAAATGCTTTAGCTTATTCAAAATAAAAGATCAAACCTATCTTAGGTTAAGCTTGTTCTTATCTTTCCCAGGTTCCCTTCTAATAGGGAGGACTTTAGCACTTCTAATTACCACTACGCTATCAACAGCAATGGCAGCACGAGAGGGCCCCATTCCTATGGCTGGTCATCAGATCTGTGTTCAAGTTTGGCTAGCTGTATCTTTGCTAACTGATGCCTTGGCACTTGCTGGGCAGGTGAGCATCCTTTGACTAAACTATTTCTTTTCTTTTCCATTATTTCTCGCATTATTGAATAGTTTTCAGAGAAGTTCTCAGCAGCTTCAGTTTTGCATCAGTGAAAGCCAAATACTCTTCAATTTTATACTGATTAGGACCTCAATTGTGCTTCCCTGTAACAGATGGAACTACATCTTTTGAATCTCTTCTTTTAATGTCTTTTTTTTTTTTTTTTTTGGTTATCACTTACCTATGAAGTCCCAGGCTTTTGTTTAACTGAAGTTCCCAACAAGGTCATATTTAGAAAATCTCCAGGGAATTATTGCCTGCAATCTTTAGTTATGAAATAGGAATTTAATCTTTCGTTGTTTTCTTGATTGCATTCTTGTTCTGTTTATTTTTAGGCTCTCCTTGCCAGTGGAGTTTCTCAAGGTAATTATGGCCAAGCACGAGAAGTGGTTTATAAAGTTCTACAGGTAACTTGGGTTCCTACTCCAGTCTCCAGTTCTCTTTATTAGTTCTCTACTGTGGTTACTGACTCAGCTTTTAAGAGAAAACATTAAGAACAGAATATGGACTTACTACATCTTTTACTCTTTATGTAAATTATGCCAGATTGGTGCATTGACAGGAGTCACCTTAGGTTTTAGCTTGTTCGTTGGTTTTGAAGCGCTCTCCGGCTTATTCAGCTCAGATTCTGAAGTCCTGGAAATTGCCAGATATGGTACTCTGGTATGAAAGTCTTATCCAGATTTTTCAGCATTTTTCCGGTGGATTTTTAACCCCAAAACTGTAGCATGTTCCCCAAAGTTGACATATATTTATGTTATACTACAATTCCTGCTTTGCACCAGCTAGGTAATTTCTTTAACATGAAATAGTTTTGGTCATTTGGAAATAATTACACAGCTGTCATTTCTAACCTTGTAGAAAGTTGTCAGGTTTCATTATCTAGATTAACTTGATATTTGAATGATAAGCTACTCATTCTTTTCTTATTAATATGATTTATTGGACAGTTTGTTGCTGGTTCTCAGCCAATAAATGCCATTGCCTTCGTTCTTGATGGGCTCTATTATGGTGTTTCAGACTTTGAATTTGCTGCGTATTCTATGGTAAACATTATTGCACATTTCTGCTTCTTTTTTCAGAAAATAGTATTCTGACCTGCGAAACCAGAAATAGAGCCAGAGTAGAATCAAAGTGAGAAGCAAGAATGTAAACTTTTACACTGGAGGACCTACTAAATGTTTAGATATATACTTAGTTTTTCCTTAATTGAATAACTATTAGCGCTAGCGGCAAATGAAAAGGAAAAAAATTAGCAGAGTCTATATTGTTCGATGAGGTGATCAGAATGTTGAACAAAAGAAACTTTACATGATATTTGTATTTCTGGTTAGGCTTTTGATTTTTCAGTAACACTATGTATGAAGACGCCTGGAAGGAAACGCCTAGAGAAGAGTTAAAAAAAGGATCAAGCAATAAGTTGTCCTGGAAGCTGATTATGCATGGTAATGAATTATGTCCCAACTCCGAAAGTTGGTTGCTACACGTTCTAGGGTCTTTGCTACTAATGAATAAAGTAAAGCCTAGAACATACATTTCAATTTGAGTTGGCTGGCTGTTAGCCAATCAATGAGATGCTGCTTGAATATTCTTGAATTGGTGTATCTAATTGAATGTGATCCAAGGACCAATTGGGGGGGAAACGATGGTGGATTTGGAGTGTCCTACATTATGACCAACAAGATAAATATCGTTAGATTATGTTCTTCCTTCTGATTCAGATTCCTATATTTGTCAAACAGTTTCTGATTGGACTAGTCTCCTCAATCTTCTTACTTGTGGCTGCGCCGTCATTTGGTCTTCCTGGAGTCTGGGCAGGACTTTTTCTCTTCATGACTTTGCGTGTTATAGCTGGATTTTTGAGGTAAATCTCTCTGTCTATCTCTTTCGTCAACCTTAGTGAGAATTTTGGTAATTTTACAAATTGAACTAAGATGCATTTTATCGTAAATACTGTTTTAGTTTTTTTATTTGGTTAATGAAGTGGCATAGTCTTAGTCAGTTGCTTAATGCTGTAACGAATAGTAAAAAGCCTTTGTTTTACCATTTTAACTGTATTATTCATTATTTGAAAGTTGTAGGTTGAATCAAAGCCTCACATTTCTGTATATTTCTAGGAAAAAAGCAATGGCTTTTGCTTGGTTTATTTGATTTTTGTCCTTGAGTGTTTGAGTCATGATATGCCACTTGCAGCAAAGCGAACAAAATCTATTTTTGGTAATGCAGGTTATGAATCTCTCCAATGATCATCATTAATCTCTTTAGTACAATTAGCTTTAAGAACTCTCATATGGCCTAGTTACAGGCCAAGTGGTTATGCCTCTAAGTCACCATAAAATGGAGAATAGTCTAAATCATTATGTTCATGTCATAGCCTTTTCTTTTCTGTAGTGTTACCTTTCAGCAAGAAATTTTTGACAAGTACTTGTGAATAGCAGGTTACAAACTAGAGATGGACCATGGAAATTTCTTCGATCAGATATGGAAGAGGATGGTGTCTGACTTCCAATGAGCAAGTGATTAATTCTCTATAATGGTTGGCAAACTCCATTAGGCTTATGCTACGGATTGTGTGAATTGCTGATCATACTTTACACAGGCTTTTGCAGATCTTGACAAAATTGAACTCCTGATTTCTGTAAAACCATTCAACAGTACAGGCATGTTGATTTCCTCAGTCTCTTTGGTCTCTACGTAGGGGCTGACAATTTACGTTCGAGAATGCTATTGTGGAGGTTTCAAGAACAACCATCTTTTCAAAAACCTTTGATCAAGCAATATCATCTGCCTGACCATTAGAAAAGTCTAGCTACATTCCAACTTGGAAAAATTTCCTTTCCTTTTGCTCCATGTTGTAAAATAATTGAAAGAGAGAAGGCTTTGGGTCATCAGTCAAGTGATATTTGTAAATTTGAACAGCTTATTTCACGCATATCAATTGTATACTAATGTAAAAGAGTATCATTCTTCATGTACTCTCTTTCTGGATAAGTTTGCTCTGCATTCTCATTCTTCAATTTTGTTATTTCCTCCTTTGGTGTTGAGACAGCATTTGTAAGCTCCAAAATCCGCGTAAACAAATGGGCTGAAATAACCTAATTCAGAACCCAAATCCGTAGCTACACTGCTACACCATGTAATAGGAGGAATAGAGATTTCATTTGAAATTCTACCAGCTTTATGTATTTCCTTTTCTTGTAGTATCGAAGTAGATCATACAGAAATATGCAGGCTTCATTTTATTTTATGTTGTTTTTCTACTGATAAGTCATAGGCTCATAGCTCCCTTTACTGGATTGCGGATATTTCTGCAGATCATCCCAAAATACCATCTCAGGTTTTGAGCCGACATTCTTGCCGGGTGAAAACATGGTCAGTGGGGATTCATATATAGGAATGGCAAACGGAGCGGGGCGGGGCATAATTTTTTTTAAAAAAAATTAACACGGGGCGGGTCGCGGATTGCGGGTTATTAAGAGAGAAATACATATACGATTAAGAAGAAAGGAAAAGAAACGACAGGAGGGGGGATGATAGGCTTACCGGGCTAGCGAACAGCAGACGGGTAACAAGAAAGGAAAAGGAAGAGAAAAGATTTGTAACATGTCATGGTAAGGACTTCATCCTCAAATTTACCTACCACTTAAAACGATATATATGTCTCGAGTTTAGTCATTCAGTACTGCAGCTTGTAGCATAGTTATTGACTTATTGCTCATATTATTTACAATGGTTAGAGAAACAAGTTCCCAATGGGTTTGAATAAATATTTGCATTACTTGTTTATCATGTGGCATATGCTATACAATCGTATATATATTTATCTTTTGTAATTGAGACAAGTAATCTAGTATATGCTATACAATTGTATATGCTTCACCAGTCCTTTAATGGTCGGATACAAGTATATTGCAAAAAAAATTACTTGGTTTATTAGATCGGATTAAAAAAATTAAAAAAATATATATGCGGGGCGGGGCGGGGCGATTTTTCGCGGAGCGGGGCGGAGCGGTTTTTCGCGGGGCGGGGCGGAGCGGTTAAAATTAGAAAATTTTGTTTTGCGGGGCAGTGCGGGGCGGGTTGAAATCTTCGCGGGTGTGCGCGGGTATGCCCCGCAACCGCCCCGCCCCGCACCGTTTGCCATCCCTATTCATATAGCCGACAATAACTTGTTTGGAATTGAGGCAATATAGTAGTAGTAGTAATAGTAGTATCCGTTCCTGCTTTGTGAACTAAAATAGAATCCACGTACGATCTTGAATGGCACATGACAAAAAGGACATTAAAACCAGAAGTCATCCAATTCATCTACATTCTTATGGAATAACCTTTTTTCTTGGCTGCAAAAGATGTATATTACATATATTACTTCACCATATTAAAACTAGATATTTCTAGTGAAATTTTCTAGTACATAATTTTTCTAAAACAAAAGGTGGTGGGGTTTGATTTTTTCAACATACAAAATACATTTTGCTCATCCTCCTCTAGGCATCTCCTTTTCCAGGCTATTGACTTCTGAAATATTCTAACCGGCCATGCTAAAATAATATCAAACGCAAACCATGTGTGATATTACTGAGAAAGACTGATGAGAATAAAGTGCAAGATTGAGATTCCTCTTTGAAACACTAATCCTAGATAGAGAGATTCTTTGAACTTGTTATATCTCTCTAAAAGACTTACTTTGGCCTTTCCAATTTGTTGTTAAAACTTTAACCTTGTTTTAAATATTTCACCAAATAACTGGGTGCATTCAAAAGACAACACATAAGACATAGACCGAACTATCTCAAGCGACATTTTCTCACTACCCTCCCCAGACCCCACTAAGTGGGATTATACTGGGTTGTTGTTGTGCTGTTTACATTCAAAGATGATCATTTTTAATCCTAACTAATTTCGTACGACAAAAATATCCACGGTAGAATTTGCATTTCTGATGTGAACTATTCTTATATTCCCACATCAAAATTCTAGTTTCATGTCTATTTCATAGAAGAGGTATACAAGACAGACAAGTTGTGTAATATTATTGTTGTACCTCAATCCTTCATTTTCAGTTTTTCACATACGTTGGTATAAAGATGATCGAGACAATGAGAAGACAGACAAGGTGTGGGGTGTGGCAAGAAAAATGTGTTGAATTTTCATATATAATGGAAACCATAAATAGACTTTAATTATGGGAAAAATGGACCACGAAAGCACCATAACAAGTGGTATAACATTATTGTTGATTCTCAATCTTCCATTTTCACATTGTATGTTTCAAAATTAACTTCAGCAAAATACCCATAGTTTTTTTTTATACCGCTCTATTTTCACCTAATAAAATTTACAATATAAACACTTGATATACATAGCAGGAATTTAAACAGTTATATCTTTTTCCATTACCTTAATGCTCTTTTCCCATCCTTTTTTTTAATCTCCCGGAGCAGCCACTCAAGAACTAGTGCTATACTTCAGTAATGCCATCATTCACTGACCCATCAGATTGTGTCTTCTTCCTGTATATATAATCATTTTTTCTCTAGGCAAAGAATTTTTTAGCAAAAAAAAGGGGGTGGATACGAGTGAAGTGCAGTGATTGTACACGAACCAGAGTGATGAGTACACTACGAATTAAATTAGTTATAAGGAGTAATAGAGTCAAGTTAGTATATTACACTTTATACCACAAAGGGTTATTTATATTAGAGCTATCAATATGGATAGGGCCGGGCTAGCCCAGCCCATGTGGGCCTTAGCAATTAACGGGTTGGGCTGGGTAGTCTACCATTTTGATGGGCTTTATAATGGGGAGCCCGCCCTAGTCCTATGTGAGCCACGGGCCCCCCACGGGCCGGCCCATAATTTTTGAAAATATAATTTATATTTTTTCTTTAAGTTATGAACTAAAAAAAGATAACTATTTAAAAGTTAAAAAAATTGCAAAACGTAATAACTTTTTATATTGTTCCAATATATCACAATAAATACTAAAAATAAGTAAAAGACAAGACTATATTTCATTCACTGAAAGTCAAAACTTAAAACAAACTATTCAAGAGAACGTTCATGATGCTTATGAGATATCTAACACTTCATCTTCATCAAACACATTTAAATTCGCTCGTGACAAGGTTGTCTTAACATCTTCACTTTCACATACAATTCATATGCAATATTAATTAGCTAAATATTAAAAATAAATAAATTTTAAAAATTAATAATATTTAATTTACATAAAAAAATATTACTAGTTTGAGTTCGGGAAAACCTGTGCAGCCAATTTTGAGTAGTAACAAGTGTTTGGACATTTTCATAATAAATGCAACTTCTGCACTTTGTAAGAACACGCCACCAATGCTAAATATTGATTCCGATGGTATAATGGTAATAAGAATGCTAAGTACATCGTACCATCATTGAATTAAAAGATCGGGATATTTTCTAGAATGGTCCTTCCAATACATGACAATATCATCTCTTGAAACTTCTCAAGATCAAGTTTTGGTTTCTCTTAGTAAAGATCCAATTCTGACTTCCCATCTTTAAAGACAGTATACTTTTTATTTTTTATATATTTTAAATAAATATTTTATTAGGCCCATGGTCCGGTTCGACCCAACCTCAGTCAAGCCTCACGGGCCACGGGCTTTCTCGGGTCGGGCTTAAAAGTCTTGTTTTTAAACGGGCTTAAAAAATTCTAGCCCAGCCCTGCTAAATCATGGGCTGGGCTGGCACAATAGGCCAAGCCCAAATTGACGGCTCTAATTTTTATTATGTCTAGATCATATGGGACCTACATAATTAGTTATCCTCGTTTGACTGTAGTAAGTGAGTGGATGTATATATCTCTGTATTCACAATCCTAAAAGCTAATGAGAATTATCCTATCTTTTTGCCTATCTAATTTTCTTAGTAGTAGCTTTTTTTTTCTTCTTCTTCTTCAATCTCAATCTTGTATTAGTAGTATCAGAGCAAGATCATGGCTATGTGAATCATGACAACGGAGATATCGGGGTGATGAATGTCTTACAGAAGATGTGTGCTGATATGATGAGCTTAAATAAGAGACAAGAATAATCAAAAGCTCGATAAGAGAAGGCTCTTCAAAATCAAGACCTAGCTCTGTGGGAGCTTAGAGAAGCCGTTAATGGGGGGAAAAGCCAGAAAGGGACAAGGATTCCATCACCGGTGGTGGAAAGCTGTACTCACCGTCGGACATGCCCCTGATGTTTGGGAATTTGATTTCACCATTGCCGACGAGCTCAGGCATGTGTAATCCTATAACACTCAACATCTTAGCTCGCATGGTAATTCTCAAGCTCAAAGAAACAATTTACTATAAAACTCCTTTCCTACCACATACCCTCTCTCAAATTCCCAATTAACTATGAACCCTAATAAACTACAGATGTAGTATTGCTCATCCCCAATTCCCGAGTCAAAACCCCACTCTAGTCAAAGAGGAGTATGGCAGAACCCTAACTATAACTTTCAATTTCAACCCTAATATAAAATCCCAATCTGAACCACCAGTGACCTAACTTAAATTTCCAACCTACTTACCCTGGAAACACTATGTCCCAACCACACAATAACTCTTTCCTACCTGAGCCAAGTAGATACCCCCCTACTAACCAGCATAGCAATCAAAGCATACCGTTTGAGCACGTGATTTTGTTTGCAATTTTTGCAAAATAAAATAGTCTTGTTTGTTGTTTGCAATTTTTGCAGATTCAGTGCTATTTTTCTCTTATTTTTTTACATTTGTGTGTGCATGTTTATTTATTTAAATTAATTAAAAATACAAAAATATTTCATTTAGGACTCAATTCTACAAATTAGGAATTAATGAGTATTTATGGGATTTTAGGATTTTTTTAGTTTTAATTAAGAGATAAGGAAAATGTAAAAAAAAGAAGCAAACCAGATTTGGGCCGTCTTATTTCAACCAAGTCCAGGCCCAAAAACCTTGGCTTATACCCGGTCGAATCATCCCACTCCAGAGGCATCTAAACGATGTCGGATCGACCACCTCTGATCTAGGCCGTTGATCTCAGCTTGATCAACGGCTAAGATTAACCCTTCCCATAACCGACCCTGACCCGTCCTCCATACCCGGACCTCCCCGTCATCACCTTTTAATCTGAGCTATTGGATCCCTTAATCCAACAGCCCGGATTAATGAATTAATCCACAATGTATCAAAGACCCCCAAACCATTTCAACCCGACCAAATCCACCCTCTCTCACTCTTCTCTCCCGTCTCCCCAAAACCAAACGTGATGCCACCGTTATTCCACCACCGGAGATCGCCTCACGGCGGCGGACGACTCCCAAACCATCCCATCTTTACACCATAGCACCTCCAAGACCCCTCCACCCCATTCCAACCCCGAGCCTGTCTCCCTTCGAATCAAGCCGGAATCATTTGAATCTTGATTTCCAGTTATGAACCCTAGCCACCGCCATAAGACCCTGGTCGCGGCGCCGCCTTACTTTAACCTCAAACTCACCCCAAACACTTCCCTAGCCTCTTTCGTCACCAAATCAACCTTGGTTTGGTTTGAATCAAGCCCAAACCATTTGAACCCCAACCTGATCCCCAAGAACCTTAGAAGAATTTCGAGCCTGTTTTGAAGATTTTTGATGGTTCAATGGGCTTTAGTCAAAATGTTCTCACTTGAGAACACCCGATTAAAGCCCATTTGGCCTCAAAAGATTTCAAGTCTGAAGTGGTCCAAGTCCGTTGTTTCTGATTTTTCATCTTTGAGGTATTTTTTTCTTTCTTCTGTCTTTATCTTTTTTTTATATTTGGGGGTTAGTTTAGCAGTGTTATTATTTTCATTTTTTTCGATTTTTTGTTAATTTTTCTGTACATCTTTAGGAGATCTTTTATTTGGTCGATTTATTCTGTTTGTTCTTTAATTGTGTTTATTGTATTGAACTATGTGTTTATCTTGTTTAAGGTCGTCAGGTAGTTAGTTCACATTTTTTAATCCCTTATTCTGCCCGAAAAAAGTGTGAATCATTGGTTCGTAGGTCGATTATTTGTTGTCGATTATATGTGTTGTAATCAATTAAACGAATATTATCGATTAGTTGTATAGGTTTGTGGTTAGAACAATATGGCAATAATGTTTAATACGGATTAGTTTCATCTGAATCAATGTTGAATTGAAATCTGAATTGTTTGTGATTTAAAATTAGGAAGTTGAATTGGTTATAGCTGTGATCCCAATAGAAATCCAGAACTTAATTAAGTGGCCTGCTAATTACATATCAACTACACCCTCAAATTGGTGTTTAAATGGATTAAAAGGAAGGTTTTGCAGTGTGAATGACAGCCTGTTTAGACATTGAATCATGGAAATTAGAAACTAGATTTAGTTTATTACTAAAAGGTGCAAAACACATGGGATAGGGTAGTGGAACCTGCTGGACAGCAATGTGTTCCACCAGCTCTGAACTTCAGGGTTTGTTTAATAGGCAAAACCCATACTTAGACCAACTAAAGTGGAAAAAATAGAGGGATTAATAATAAATGGGTACAAAGGCACATGGGGAGAGAATAAAAACAGGCTAAAAGTAAAAGATTTTAATAAACAATGGCCAATGTTAGTCTTTAAATAGACTGGATTTTGGAGATTAAAGGGAGAATTGAAAGGACTGAAATATAGAGAGATTTTTGAGACATGGAGAGTTTTGAAAAAATAGGGGGAATTCGAAAAGAAAAGGATAGACATTTGAGCCAAAGAATCAAGAGAGAGCTTGAACATTTTTTGAGAAATAACTCTAATGTACCACTAAAAATTCTTTTCTCTTTGTTTTTTTTTTACTTTCTGAAATCCCTCCAGTTTAAACAAGCATAAGTCACTGTTTCATTAGATCCTTTTGTGATAGATGTTATTGGCTGACTGTGTTGACTATTGGGGTTCATCGCTGGTTGATTTGGTGCTGTAGTTTTGAAATTGTTTTGTTGCTACTGCTGGGCCTGTTGTTTGCTTGCTGTGTTTGGGCTGCTACAAATCTCTCCCTCTTTCATTTTTGTTGGTCCAATTCCAGGTACACAGTTTCGAACTCATGTTGGTGTAGATTTGAATTGAAGTTTAAATAAGAATGCTTATTGGGTTTACGTTCCCGGATCGCTTCCTGTTTATTTTATAATTAAATTAATTTTGTTATGTACATTTGTTAGTTGTAAGGTATATTTGTATAACTTAGACTGTTGTATGTTTCGATTTAAGTCACGGATTGTAAAACTGAGTTGATGTTTCTCGATAGCATGTAAATTCTGTCAACATTAGTACTAACTTAATTTTTTTAGTTCAAAGCTTGCAATAATTAAGGTTTAGGTAAAGAACAGTAATTTCCAAGTGGATAGCTTCATATACAATAATGAATCATTAAAATTAGCTTTGCAACTTAGTAATTAGTCTCCTTATTAGTTTTGTAGCCTTTCACTAATCAATTGTCCAAATTTAATAAGTTACCGCGCGAATAAATATTTTCAATCTAGTTTTGACAATAGAAGTTGAGATGTACATATAAAATCAGAAAATAGGTAAATGCTCGCCTTCTATTAAAAGATTTTTTTTATTTTGAATCAAATGCCTTTTTCGATTAATTGGTAGAGAGTTAGTTAAAATCGGAATCACCTCATACATTATCGCCTTCATAGAGTAATTAGAAATAGTTTCGAACGGACATTTGGTTTTATGTGAATAAAAAAAATATTGTTGAGCTTCTATAACCGTCCTACCCGGTATAAGTTAAATAAATGACCCAAGCATGTATTTGACTTGCATATTCGTTAGGGCCTGGGTCTAGGTTGAGATTAGACTCATTCTGTTTAACGGTTTAAATGTATAGTTTTTTTTAATTTAATGAAAGCGGTTTAAAATTGATTAAAAGCACATAGGTTATAACATGTATTAAAATCAGATATTTTGGCCATCTATAATAATTTAAGCGACCGTGATAGAACCACGGGATCCGAGGGTGCCTAACACCTTCCCTCGAGTCAATAGAATTCCTTACTTAGAATTTTTGATTTGTAGACTTTATTTGGAAAGTCAAAATTTCCTCGATTCGAGATTTAAATAAATCGGTAACTTGGGACACCTAATTTATTCCAAGTGACAACTCTAAAATAAATAAAATAATCTCGTTATGAATATTGTCACTTAAATTGAAAAAAACGCCTTTATATACTACCTCGCACTTTACCCTCCGGGGTGGGTGCGCCAAAAAGAGGCCGGTGACATACCCTCGGGTATGCAAATTCCATACAATTCTTATGGCCAATACCCCTCTCACTACAATACTTACCCTACTCACATTACACCTCCACTTTACCACCAATCTCCTTTTGTACAAACAACCTCTGCCTTACCTTACTCAAACACCCTTGCCACTACAGGTTATCAAGTACCACAAAATAACCATCACGTCCATTTGCCTAACATATTATGTACTAAGTAGAATAAAGTTGAGTTTTCTAAGATCAATGGAGAGGATACAAGGACTTGGCTAAACAAAGTTGAGCAACTTTTAGATGAAGAAGACATCACCATCCAAAAGAAAATAAAACTAGTGTCCATGCATTTCGAAGAAGATGCATTACAATGGCATCTTGGCTATATAAGGAGCATGGGACAAATGCCCCTTCCAACTTGGAAGGAGTACTTGTGGGCATTGTGTGGTTCTTTTGGGGTAGAATCCTATGACCTCGTGGCTGAGTTGGTAAAGGTCAAACATACTAGGAGCGTGAAGGAACACCAAAAAGCTTGTAACAAC